>CALYLW010000024.1:0-320000 GCA_944989445.1 Ampullaceana balthica
TAAAGTATCATATGGCATTGAACTCCTAATGTCCGTTCCTTCGGGGCCGGGGGCCCAAAATCTTTATTTTTGTAAGCGTTAAATACTTTATTTCCGTTAGCTGACTATACCATTCATTCGGTCGCCATGAAACTTTTGGAGACTTTTGAGTACGCTCCGGGGATGGAAATAGGCTACTTTTTTTGAAAATTTAACACTCACGGGGCGCCGGGGGCCCATAATGAGAATTTTTTCTAATATGAGCTATATAAAAATTTGTTTAGGGCTTAGCTGCTTGGAAAATGAATGGATCTTGACCAAACTTGGTACATAACAACTTGATATCCAACATTAAAATACCATATGTCATGGAACACCTAATGTCCGTTCCTTCGGGGCCGGGGGCCCAAAATCTTTATTTTTGTAAGCGTTAAATACTTTATTCCCGTTAGCTGACTATACCATTCATTCGGTCGCCATGAAACTTTTGGAGACTTTTGAGTACGCTCCGGGGATGGAAATAGGCTACTTTTTTCAAAATTTAACACTCATGGGGCGCCGGGGGCCCATAATGAGAATTTTTTCTTATATGTGCTATATAAAAATTAGTTTAGGGCTTAGCTGCTTGGAAAATGAATGGATCTTGACCAAACTTGGTACATAACAACTTGATAGCCAACATTAAAGTACCATATGGCATTGAACACCTAATGTCCGTTCCTTCGGGGCCGGGGGCCCAAAATCTTTATTTTTGTAAGCGTTAAATACTTTATTCCCGTTAGCTGACTATACCATTCATTCGGTCGCCATGAAACTTTTGGAGACTTTTGAGTACGCTCCGGGGATGGAAATAGGCTACTTTTTTCAAAATTTAACACTCATGGGGCGCCGGGGGCCCATAATGAGAATTTTTTCTTATATGAGCTATATAAAAATTAGTTTAGGGCTTAGCTGCTTGGAAAATGAATGGATCTTGACCAAACTTGGTACATAACAACTTGATAGCCTATATTAAAGTATCATATGGCATTGAACTCCTAATGTCCGTTCCTTCGGGGCCGGGGGCCCAAAATCTTTATTTTTGTAAGCGTTAAATACTTTATTCCCGTTAGCTGACTATACCATTCATTCGGTCGCCATGAAACTTTTGGAGACTTTTGAGTACGCTCCGGGGATGGAAATAGGCTACTTTTTTTCAAAATTTAACACTCATGGGGCGCCGGGGGCCCATAATGAGAATTTTTTCTTATATGAGCTATATAAAAATTAGTTTAGGGCTTAGCTGCTTGGAAAATGAATGGATCTTGACCAAACTTGGTACATAACAACTTGATAGCCTATATTAAAGTACCATATGGCATTGAACACCTAATGTCCGTTCCTTCGGGGCCGGGGGCCCAAAATCTTTTTTTTTGGTAAGCGTTAAATACTTTATTCCCGTTAGCTGACTATACCATTCATTCGGTCGCCATGAAACTTTTGGAGACTTTTGAGTACGCTCCGGGGATGGAAATAGGCTACTTTTTTTCAAAATTTAAACACTCATGGGGCGCCGGGGGCCCATAATGAGAATTTTTTCTTATATGAGCTATATAAAAATTAGTTTAGGGCTTAGCTGCTTGGAAAATGAATGGATCTTGACCAAACTTGGTACATAACAACTTGATAGCCTATATTAAAGTATCATATGGCATTGAACTCCTAATGTCCGTTCCTTCGGGGCCGGGGGCCCAAAATCTTTATTTTTGTAAGCGTTAAATACTTTATTCCCGTTAGCTGACTATACCATTCATTCGGTCGCCATGAAACTTTTGGAGACTTTTGAGTACGCTCCGGGATGGAAATAGGCTACTTTTTTTCAAAATTTAACACTCATGGGGCGCCGGGGGCCCATAATGAGAATTTTTTCTTATATGAGCTATATAAAAATTAGTTTAGGGCTTAGCTGCTTGGAAAATGAATGGATCTTGACCAAACTTGGTACATAACAACTTGATAGCCTATATTAAAGTACCATATGGCATTGAACTCCTAATGTCCGTTCCTTCGGGGCCGGGGGCCCAAAATCTTTTTTTTGTAAGCGTTAAATACTTTATTCCCGTTAGCTGACTATACCATTCATTCGGTCGCCATGAAACTTTTGGAGACTTTTGAGTACGCTCCGGGGATGGAAATAGGCTACTTTTTTTCAAAATTTAACACTCATGGGGCGCCGGGGGCCCATAATGAGAATTTTTTCTTATATGAGCTATATAAAAATTAGTTTAGGGCTTAGCTGCTTGGAAAATGAATGGATCTTGACCAAACTTGGTACATAACAACTTGATAGCCTACATTAAAGTACCATATGGCATTGAACACCTAATGTCCGTTCCTTCGGGGCCGGGGGCCCAAAATCTTTTTTTTTGGTAAGCGTTAAATACTTTATTCCCGTTAGCTGACTATACCATTCATTCGGTCGCCATGAAACTTTTGGAGACTTTTGAGTACGCTCCGGGGATGGAAATAGGCTACTTTTTTTCAAAATTTAACACTCATGGGGCGCCGGGGGCCCATAATGAGAATTTTTTCTATATGAGCTATATAAAAATTAGTTTAGGGCTTAGCTGCTTGGAAAATGAATGAATCTTGACCAAACTTGGTACATAACAACTTGATAGCCTACATTAAAGTACCATATGGCATTGAACACCTAATGTCCGTTCCTTCGGGGCCGGGGGCCCAAAATCTTTTTTTTTGGTAAGCGTTAAATACTTTATTCCCGTTAGCTGACTATACCATTCATTCGGTCGCCATGAAACTTTTGGAGACTTTTGAGTACGCTCCGGGGATGGAAATAGGCTACTTTTTTTCAAAATTTAACACTCATGGGGCGCCGGGGGCCCATAATGAGAATTTTTTCTTATATGAGCTATATAAAAATTAGTTTAGGGCTTAGCTGCTTGGAAAATGAATGGATCTTGACCAAACTTGGTACATAACAACTTGATAGCCAACATTAAAGTATCATATGGCATTGAACACCTAATGTCCGTTCCTTCGGGGCCGGGGGCCCAAAATCTTTATTTTTGTAAGCGTTAAATACTTTATTCCCGTTAGCTGACTATACCATTCATTCGGTCGCCATGAAACTTTTGGAGACTTTTGAGTACGCTCCCGGGGATGGAAATAGGCTACTTTTTTTCAAAATTTAACACTCATGGGGCGCCGGGGGCCCATAATGAGAATTTTTTCTTATATGAGCTATATAAAAATTAGTTTAGGGCTTAGCTGCTTGGAAAATGAATGGATCTTGACCAAACTTGGTACATAACAACTTGATAGCCAACATTAAAGTACCATATGGCATTGAACACCTAATGTCCGTTCCTTCGGGGCCGGGGGCCCAAAATCTTTTTTTTTGGTAAGCGTTAAATACTTTATTCCCGTTAGCTGACTATACCATTCATTCGGTCGCCATGAAACTTTTGGAGACTTTTGAGTACGCTCCGGGGATGGAAATAGGCTACTTTTTTTCAAAATTTAACACTCATGGGGCGCCGGGGGCCCATAATGAGAATTTTTTCTGATATGAGCTATATAAAAATTAGTTTAGGGCTTAGCTGCTTGGAAAATGAATGAATCTTGACTAAACTTGGTACATAACAACTTGATAGCCAACATTAAAGTACCATATGGCATTGAACACCTAATGTCCGTTCCTTCGGGGCCGGGGGCCCAAAATCTGTTTCTTTTTTCGGAAGCGTTAAATACTTTATTCCCGTTAGCTGACTATACCATTCATTCGGTCGCCATGAACTTTTTGGAAACTTTTGACTACGCTCCGGGGATGGAAATAGACTACTTTTTTTCAAAATTTTACACTCATAGGGGCGCCGGGGGCCCATAATGAGAATTTTTTCTAATATGAGCTATATAAAAATTAGTTTAGGGCTTAGCTGCTTGGAAAATGAATGGATCTTGACCAAACTTGGTACATAACAACTTGATACCCAACATTAAAGTACCATATGGCATTGAACACCTAATGTCCGTTCCTTCGGGGCCGGGGGCCCAAAATCTTTATTTTTGTAAGCGTTAAATACTTTATTCCCGTTAGCTGACTATACCATTCATTCGGTTGCCATGAAACTTTTGGAGACTTTTTAGTACGCTCCGGGGATGGAAATAGGCTACTTTATTTCAAAATTAAACACTCATGGGGCGGCGGGGGCCCATAATGAGAATTTTTTCTAATATGAGCAATATACAAATTAGTTTAGGGCTTAGCTGCTTGGAAAATGAATGGATCTTGACCAAACTTGGTACATAACAACTTGATAGCCTATATTAAAGTATCATATGGCATTGAACTCCTAATGTCCATCCTTCGGGGCCAGGGGCCCAATATCTTTATTTTTGTAAGCGTTAAATACTTTATTCCCGTTAGCTTACTATACCATTTTTTCGGTCGCCATGAAACTTTTGGAGGCTTTTGAGTACGCTACGGGGATGGAAATAGGCTACTTTTTTTCAAAATTTAACACTCATAGGGCACCGGGGGCCCATAATGAGAATTTTTTCTTATATGAGCTATATAAAAATTAGTTTATGGGCTTAGCTGCTTGGAAAATGAATGGATCTTGACCAAACTTGGTACATAACAACTTGATAGCCAACATTAAAGTACCATATGGCATTGAACACCTAATGTCCGTTCCTTTGGGGCCGGGGGCCCAAAATCTTTTTTTTTGGTAAGCGTTAAATTCTTTATTCCCGTTAGCTGACTATACCATTCATTCGGTCGCCATGAAACTTTTGGAGACTTTTGAGTACGCTCCGGGGATGGAAATATGCTACTTTTTTCAAAATTAAACACTCATGGGGCGCCGGGGGCCCGTAATGAGAATTTTTTCTAATATGAGCTATATAAAAATTAGTTTAGGGCTTAGCTGCTTGGAAAATGAATGGATCTTGACCAAACTTGGTACATATAAACTTGATAGCCTATATTAAAGTATCATATGGCATTGAAACCTAATGTCCGTTCCTTCGGGGCCGGGGGCCCAAAATCTTTATTTTTGTAAGCGTTAAATACTTTATTCCCGTTAGCTGACTATACCATTCATTCGGTCACCATGAAACTTTCGGAGGCTTTTGAGTACTCTCCGGGGATGGAAATAGGCTACTTTTTTAAAAAATTTAACACTCATGGGGCGCCGGGGGCCCATAATGAGAATTTTTTCTTATATGAGCTATATAAAAATTAGTTTAGGGCTTAGCTGCTTGGATAATGAATGGATCTTGACCAAACTTGGTACATAACAACTTGATAGCCAACATTAAAGTACCATATGGCATTGAACACCTAATGTCCGTTCCTTCGGGGCCTGGGTCACAAAATCTTTTTTTTTGGTAAGCGTTAAATACTTTATTCCCGTTAGCTGACTATACCATTCATTCGGTCGCCATGAAACTTTTGGAGACTTTTGATTACGCGGCGGGGATGAAAAATAGGTTACTTTTTTTCAAAAATTAACACTCATGGGGCGCCGGGGGCCCATAATGAGAATTTTTTCTTATATGAGCTATATAAAAATTAGTTTAGGGCTTAGCTGCTTGGAAAATGAATGGATCTTGACCAAACTTGGTACATAACAACTTGATAGCCAACATTAAAGTACCATATGGCATTGAACACCTAATGTCCGTTCCTTCGGGGCCGGGGCCCAAAATCTTTTTTTTTGGGTAAGCGTTAAATACTTTATTCCCGTTAGCTGACTATACCATTCATTCGGTCGCCATGAAACTTTTGGAGACTTTTGAGTACGCTCCGGGGATGGAAAATAGGCTACTTTTTTCAAAATTTAACACTCATGGGGCGCCGGGGGCCCATAATGAGAATTTTTTCTGATATGAGCTATATAAAAATTAGTTTAGGGCTTAGCTGCTTGGAAAATGAATGGATCTTGACCAAACTTGGTACATAACAACTTGATAGCCAACATTAAAGTACCATATGGCATTGAACACCTAATGTCCGTTCCTTCGGGGCCGGGGGCCCAAAATCTTTTTTTTTGGTAAGCGTTAAATACTTTATTCCCGTTAGCTGACTATACCATTCATTCGGTCGCCATGAAACTTTTGGAGACTTTTGAGTACGCTCCGGGGATGGAAATAGACTACTTTTTTTCAAAATTTTAACACTCATGGGGCGCCGGGGGCCCATAATGAGAATTTTTTCTAATATGAGCTATATAAAAATTAGTTTAGGGCTTAGCTGCTTGGAAAATGAATGGATCTTGACCAAACTTGGTACATAACAACTTGATACCCAACATTAAAGTACCATATGGCATTGAACACCTAATGTCCGTTCCTTCGGGGCCGGGGGCCCAAAATCTTTATTTTTGTATGCGTTAAATACTTTATTCCCGTTAGCTGACTATACCATTCATTCGGTCGCCATGAAACTTTTGGAGACTTTTTGAGTACGCTCCGGGGATGGAAATAGGCTACTTTTTTTCAAAATTTAACACTCATGGGGCGCCGGGGGCCCATAATGAGAATTTTTTCTTATATGAGCTATATAAAAATTAGTTTATGGCTTAGCTGCTTGGAAAATGAATGGATCTTGACCAAACTTGGTACATAACAACTTGATAGCCAACATTAAAGTACCATATGGCATTGAACACCTAATGTCCGTTCCTTCGGGGCCGGGGGCCCAAAATCTTTTTTTTTGGTAAGCGTTAAATACTTTATTCCCGTTAGCTGACTATACCATTCATTCGGTCGCCATGAAACTTTTGGAGACTTTTGAGTACGCTCCGGGGATGGAAATAGGCTACTTTTTTTCAAAATTAAACACTCATGGGGCGCCGGGGGCCCATAATGAGAATTTTTTCTTATATGAGCTATATAAAAATTAGTTTAGGGCTTAGCTGCTTGGAAAATGAATGGATCTTGACCAAACTTGGTACATAACAACTTGATAGCCTATATTAAAGTATCATATGGCATTGAACACCTAATGTCCGTTCCTTCGGGGCCGGGGACCCAAAATCTTTATTTTTGTAAGCGTTAAATACTTTATTCCCGTTAGCTGACTATACCATTCATTCGGTCGCCATGAAACTTTTGGAGGCTTTTGAGTACGCTCCGGGGATGGAAATAGGCTACTTTTTTTCAAAATTTAACACTCATGGGGCGCCGGGGGCCCATAATGAGAATTTTTTCTTATATGAGCTATATAAAAATTAGTTTAGGGCTTAGCTGCTTGGAAAATGAATGGATCTTGACCAAACTTGGTACATAACAACTTGATAGCCAACATTAAAGTACCATATGGCATTGAACACCTAATGTCCGTTCCTTCGGGGCCGGGGGTCCAAAATCTTTTTTTTTGGTAAGCGTTAAATACTTTATTCCCGTTAGCTGACTATACCATTCATTCGGTCGCCATGAAACTTTTGGAGACTTTTGAGTACGCTCCGGGGATGGAAATAGGCTACTTTTTTTCAAAATTAAACACTCATGGGGCGCCGGGGGCCCATAATGAGAATTTTTTCTTAAATGAGCTATATAAAAATTAGTTTAGGGCTTAGCTGCTTGGAAAATGAATGGATCTTGACCAAACTTGGTACATATACAACTTGATAGCCTATATTAAAGTATCATATGGCATTGAACACCTAATGTCCGTTCCTTCGGGGCCGGGGGCCCAAAATCTTTATTTTTGTAAGCGTTAAATACTTTATTCCCGTTAGCTGACTATACCATTTCATTCGGTCGCCATGAAACTTTTGGAGACTTTTGAGTACGCTCCGGGGATGGAAATAGGCTACTTTTTTTCAAAATTTAACACTCATGGGGCGCCGGGGGCCCATAATGAGAATTTTTTCTTATATGAGCTATATAAAAATTAGTTTAGGGCTTAGCTGCTTGGAAAATGAATGGATCTTGACCAAACTTGGTACATAACAACTTGATAGCCTATATTAAAGTACCATATGGCATTGAACACCTAATGTCCGTTCCTTCGGGGCCGGGGGCCCAAAATCTTTTTTTTTGGTAAGCGTTAAATACTTTATTCCCGTTAGCTGACTATACCATTCATTCGGTCGCCATGAAACTTTTGGAGACTTTTGAGTACGCTCCGGGGATGGAAATAGGCTACTTTTTTTCAAAATTTAACACTCATGGGGCGCCGGGGGCCCATAATGAGAATTTTTTCTTATATGAGCTATATAAAAATTAGTTTAGGGCTTAGCTGCTTGGAAAATGAATGGATCTTGACCAAACTTGGTACATAACAACTTGATAGCCTATATTAAAGTATCATATGGCATTGAACTCCTAATGTCCGTTCCTTCGGGGCCGGGGGCCCAAAATCTTTATTTTTGTAAGCGTTAAATACTTTATTCCCGTTAGCTGACTATACCATTCATTCGGTCGCCATGAAACTTTTGGAGACTTTTGAGTACGCTCCCGGGGATGGAAATAGGCTACTTTTTTTCAAAATTTAACACTCATGGGGCGCCGGGGGCCCATAATGAGAATTTTTTCTTATATGAGCTATATAAAAATTAGTTTAGGGCTTAGCTGCTTGGAAAATGAATGGATCTTGACCAAACTTGGTACATAACAACTTGATAGCCAACATTAAAGTACCATATGGCATTGAACACCTAATGTCCGTTCCTTCGGGGCCGGGGGCCCAAAATCTTTTTTTTTGGTAAGCGTTAAATACTTTATTCCCGTTAGCTGACTATACCATTCATTCGGTCGCCATGAAACTTTTGGAGACTTTTGAGTACGCTCCGGGGATGGAAATAGGCTACTTTTTTTCAAAATTTAAACACTCATGGGGCGCCGGGGGCCCATAATGAGAATTTTTTCTTATATGAGCTATATAAAAATTAGTTTAGGGCTTAGCTGCTTGGAAAATGAATGGATCTTGACCAAACTTGGTACATAACAACTTGATAGCCTATATTAAAGTATCATATGGCATTGAACACCTAATGTCCGTTCCTTCGGGGCCGGGGGCCCAAAATCTTTATTTTTGTAAGCGTTAAATACTTTATTCCCGTTAGCTGACTATACCATTCATTCGGTCGCCATGAAACTTTTGGAGACTTTTGAGTACGCTCCGGGGATGGAAATAGGCTACTTTTTTTCAAAATTAAACACTCATGGGGCGCCGGGGGCCCATAATGAGAATTTTTTCTTATATGAGCTATATAAAAATTAGTTTAGGGCTTAGCTGCTTGGAAAATGAATGGATCTTGACCAAACTTGGTACATAACAACTTGATAGCCTATATTAAAGTATCATATGGCATTGAACTCCTAATGTCCGTTCCTTCGGGGCCGGGGGCCCAAAATCTTTATTTTTGTAAGCGTTAAATACTTTATTCCCGTTAGCTGACTATACCATTCATTCGGTCGCCATGAAACTTTTGGAGACTTTTGAGTACGCTCCGGGGATGGAAATAGGCTACTTTTTTTCAAAATTTAACACTCATGGGGCGCCGGGGGCCCATAATGAGAATTTTTTCTTATATGAGCTATATAAAAATTAGTTTAGGGCTTAGCTGCTTGGAAAATGAATGGATCTTGACCAAACTTGGTACATAACAACTTGATAGCCTACATTAAAGTACCATATGGCATTGAACACCTAATGTCCGTTCCTTCGGGGCCGGGGGCCCAAAATCTTTATTTTTGTAAGCGTTAAATACTTTATTCCCGTTAGCTGACTAAACCATTCATCCGATCGCCATGAAACTTTTGGAGATTTTTGAGTAAGCTCCGGGGATGGAAATAGGCTACTTTTTTTCAAAATTTAACACTCATGGGGCGCCGGGGGCCCATAATGAGAATTTTGTCTTATATGAGCTATATAAAAATTAGTTTAGGGCTTAGCTGCTTGGAAAATGAATGGATCTTGACCAAACTTGGTACATAACAACTTTATAGCCAACGTTAAAGTATCATGTGGCATTGAACTCCTAATGTCCGTTCCTTCGGGGCCGGGGGCCCAAAATCTTTATTTTTGTAAGCGTTAAATACTTTATTCCCGTTAGCTGACTATACCATTCATTCGGTCGCCATGAAACTTTTGGAGACTTTTGAGTACGCTCCAGGGATGGAAATAGGCTACTTTTTTTCAAAATTTAACACTCATGGGGCGCCGGGGGCCCATAATGATAATTTTTTCTTATATGAGCTATATAAAAATTAGTTTAGGGCTTAGCTGCTTGGAAAATGAATGGATCTTGACCAAACTTGGTACATAACAACTTGATAGCCTATATTAAAGTATCATATGGCATTGAACTCCTAATGTCCGTTCCTTCGGGGCCGGGGGCCCAAAATCTTTATTTTTGTAAGCGTTAAATACTTTATTCCCGTTAGCTGACTATACCATTCATTCGGTCGCCATGAAACTTTTGGAGACTTTTGAGTACGCTCCAGGGATGGAAATAGGCTACTTTTTTTCAAAATTTAACACTCATGGGGCGCCGGGGGCCCATAATGAGAATTTTTTCTTATATGAGCTATATAAAAATTAGTTTAGGGCTTAGCTGCTTGGAAAATGAATGGATCTTGACCAAACTTGGTACATAACAACTTGATAGCCTATATTAAAGTATCATATGGCATTGAACTCCTAATGTCCGTTCCTTCGGGGCCGGGGGCCCAAAATCTTTATTTTTGTAAGCGTTAAATACTTTATTCCCGTTAGCTGACTATACCATTCATTCGGTCGCCATGAAACTTTTGGAGACTTTTGAGTACGCTCCGGGGATGGAAATAGGCTACTTTTTTTCAAAATTTAACACTCATGGGGCGCCGGGGGCCCATAATGAGAATTTTTTCTTATATGAGCTATATAAAAATTAGTTTAGGGCTTAGCTGCTTGGAAAATGAATGGATCTTGACCAAACTTGGTACATAACAACTTTGATAGCCAACATTAAAGTACCATATGGCATTGAACACCTAATGTCCGTTCCTTCGGGGCCGGGGGCCCAAAATCTTTTTTTTTGGTAAGCGTTAAATACTTTATTCCCGTTAGCTGACTATACCATTCATTCGGTCGCCATGAAACTTTTGGAGACTTTTGAGTACGCTCCGGGGATGGAAATAGGCTACTTTTTTTCAAAATTTAACACTCATGGGGCGCCGGGGGCCCATAATGAGAATTTTTTCTTATATGAGCTATATAAAAATTAGTTTAGGGCTTAGCTGCTTGGAAAATGAATGGATCTTGACCAAACTTGGTACATAACAACTTGATAGCCAACATTAAAGTACCATATGGCATTGAACACCTAATGTCCGTTCCTTCGGGGCCGGGGGCCCAAAATCTTTTTTTTTGTAAGCGTTAAATACTTTATTCCCGGTATGATTTACACGATCTTGAAAAGCATTGACTAATATATCTATCATGATCCAGATTGAAATGAACAGGTATTTTAAAGTTAATTTCTTGCACCGATTTGGGCCCGGGGCCCTTAATGTTGTTTTTTCTAATCTTATATCTATATATATAAAAATCAAAGTATGTATGTATGTATGTATGTATGCATGTCTTTGTATAGCTGACTAAACCATTCATCCGATCGCCATGAAACTTTTGGAGACTTTTGAGTACACTCCTGGGATGGTCACTGGCTACTTTTTTTTCAAAATTTAACCCTCATTGGGCGCCGGGGCCCATAAAATGATTTATTTTCTTATATATGAGCTATATAAAAATTAGTTTAAGCGTTAGCTATTAGGTAAATTGATGGATCTTAACCAAACTTTGTATATAACAACTTGATAGCCAATATAGAAATACTAAAGGGACTAATTTCCTAATGTCCATTTCTTCGGGACTGGGGGCCCAAAATGTCTTATTTCATAAACGTTTAATATTTTATTCCCCATTCAATTATTAAAGATCTTGAAAAATATACATAAATATATCCACAATTAAATTGATTGAAATAAACAGGCGTTTTGAACTTGACATCTTGCACTAAATGGGCCCTGGGGCCCTTAATGTCGTTTTTTGCTTTTATAAGCTATATAAAAATGAGTTTATGCGTTAACTACTGAGTAAATGGTTGGATCTTAACCAAACTTGGTATATAAAAACTTGGTAGCCCATATTAAAATAACAAAGGGCACTGCACTTCTAATTTTTAATTGTTCAGGGCCGGGGGCCCCAAATGTATTTTTTCGTATGTGTTTGAGATATTATTTCCCAATTCTATTTTAAACGATCTTAAGAAATATATCAATGATGAGACTGAATTAAAATGAACAGCATTTTGAAATTTACATCTTACATCGAATGGGCCGGGGGCCCCAAATGTCTTTTTTTGTGTATACTCTAAGATATTATTTCCCACTCAGTTTTTAACGATCTTGAGAAATATATCCATGATTAAAATGAATTTAAATGAACATGTTTTCAAAATGTATATCTTGAATTGAACGGGCCTGGGAGCCCCTTAATGTAGTTTTCCTTATATCTACATATATATAAAAATTAGTTTAGGTATTAGATAATGAGAAAATAAATGGATTTTGACCAAACGCGGTATATAAAAACTTAAAAGCCTATATTAAATTTCGATAGGGCACTGATCTCATAATGTCCATGTCATCAGGGCTAGGGGCCCTAAATGCGTTTTTACTAAATTTTTAATATTGTATTCCCCATTCAATTTTACACAATATTGAGAAATATAGATACATATATTTTTATTTTTGTTTTGAAATTGATTGAAATGAACAGATTTTCGAACTTCATATTTTAAACTGATGGGCCTGGTGACCCTTAATGTAATTTATTTTATTATCTATATATATTCCTTTTTACTGAGATCGTTGCAACGCACGACGGGTCTGCTAGTATATATATATATATTTGTATGTATTTATAGACACACATATGCAAATATAATGAAGACGACACTACACTTGTTCATTTTGTTTCACTGTGGAAATTTATCCTAAAAAGAAAAATTGACAACAGTGTTTTCCTGCATAATTTTGCTCTTTTATTTATTTTAACTTTTTTTTTGTTCTTCGCACTTCTATCTTGTCGTTTATAGTTGTATTAATTACAAGAAATATACTCGCACTTTGTAGCGGCAGTGTGCTGACCCTTTTCCCCACTATTAGTTGCTGGTTATTACATTTTTTTATTTTCCAAGTTATTTATCAGATTTATCTATTAGTAAAAATCTTATGTAAAACAGAGATATGCCATTTTAAGCGAAAAAATGTTTTGATACCACGGACACGAATGAGTTCAATTCGATTTGGAATTTCAAATGGCTTATCAGGTTTATATGTACTAAGTTTGGTCTTTTATAATGGCCTATGTTATTCCGGCTAAAAATGAATGACCATAACATGTTCAATTCGCAATAAAAAAATAATTAAGTGTTTTAAGGTTTACTTTATTTACCAGTAGTTTTAATCTACGTCTGTTAATAAGTTCCGTAGCCAAAGTTTAAATTGTTTAAGTGTATATAGCTTTTGTAAAAGCCAAACCAAATATAAAATTAAATGTTATAATAATACGAGCAACAAAGCCCGTCCAAGGATGTTCCGCCACCGTTCGGTGGCATGTTGTAACACCCCTCCAACAGCCGTCTCGACCGGCTTACATGTGCATCACGTCAAAAAATACTATTCATTATAGTTAAAATAAATAAATCGTAAAAACAGAGCTTTTGACTATAAATCCCAACGCGCATAACTCAAAATAAAGTCTTGGAAGAAATACTGCACCAAAAAAACTCGTTTTAAACGTCCGCGCAAACGTATTCAATTTGATTGGCTGTAGGAGTCATGTGTGTTTGAGAGACCAATCGCTATCGATGACCGGACAGAACATTGCCTTTTTTTATATAGGATTATTATATAGGATGACACGGCTCAATTTGGAATGTGTACACGAAAATGTGCGCACCGTAATTAGACAATAAACTATTTTTGAAAGCGCACCGCTGAAAATAAAGTATTGGGGAAAAAAACTGCACCAAAAATATTTCACTTTGAACGTCCGCGTAAAGTTGTTCATTATGGAAATGAGGATTAATTTTTCATTCTTTGTCTCTGCATTTTCTAATTTTTTTATTTTAAAGCTTTTAGGCATAAAGGACAATTACAAAAACTATACCGAAACCATCAGCAGATTAAAAGGAACCGTCCTGACAAATTTGGTCCCCCGTCCCATATATGTTTTTTCCGTGATTGTGTAACTTACAGTTGAAAACTTGAAACATACCAACATACAAACATCAACTGAGCTTTATATATTAGACTAGCAAAATACCCGCGCTTTGCTGCGGAAAATTAGGATTTCAGTAAGCGTTGAGAACCCGCGTAACACAAATTCAAAACACCAATTGATTTCAATCTAGATCATGATGGATATAATACATATATTAACTTCACCGTCATGTCTGTCCGTCTGTCGTAGTCCCGCAGAAAAACAAAAACGAAAAGTAAATAAAACAAACCCGTAAAAACAAAGTTTTTGACTATAAATCCCTTATATGTGAGACAAAAATAAAAGTATTGATTATGTTCAAACGCGACAAACATTTACATACTGAATCGGTCTTAACTTCCCTTTGCTTTATAACCCCTGGGGAGGGGGCGGGTGGGAGAGGGGAAAGGTCTGGTCACCGATCGCTGAACCGAGCTCAGCGTGACACTTAAAATGTAAACAAAAGCACGCCGGTACACCTGGTTAAAACACGAGATGTGTTCACCGATGGCTGGCGTGAAGTCAAGTGACCCGTAAAATTTAAACAATAGCGAGTTCTACATATAGTTTTATATAGATAAACTAAAAATGCATTTATTTAATTACGGTACGTTCGATCGATCTGAAATTTTGATACGATGCATTATTAGGTGACACGGGTTCGTGTGCCAAATTTCAGCTCGATGGCTTCACGGGAACTGGTCATTTTTTACTTTTGTTTTTCCACCCGCCCATGAGACGGCGGCGAAGTTAATTTAGGGGATTTAAAAATGACACACTTCCCGTGATCCTATCGAGCTGATAATTTTTTTTTCGTCTGCTACCATTGCGGGAGGGTACTCAACAACTTCCCAAAGTTTCATGCTCCTATCTACACGGGAAGTTAGATATTTAACGATGAGTCTGTTTTATATAGCTCATATTTAAAAAACTACATTTCGGCCCCCGGCCCCCTAGTGAATGATAATTTTACATTTGTTTTTATTGTTACCATCACGGGAGGGTACTCAACAACTTTCCAAAGTTTCATGCTTCTACCTACACGGGAAGGTGAGGAATTATTGTTCATTCCGTCTTATATAGCCCGTATACGGGAAAAAACGGTTTTGGGCCCCCGGCCACCCATGAGTGAAAATTTTAAAATTCTTTTTCTCCAATTATCGTCATAAGAGTGTACTAAGCAAGTTCCCAAAGTTTCATGCTTCGACCTTCACGGGAAGTTGGAGAATTAGTGTTGAGTCAGTTTTTAATATTAGAAAAAAAGTAAATTTAGGCCCCCGGTCCCCAGTAAGTGATAATTTATATAATTTATTTACCTGTTACCATCGCGGAGTGTTACTTAACAACTGCCCAAAGTTTCATGCTTCCACCTACACGGGAAATAGGAGAATTAGTGATTTTCAGTTTTTATATAGCTCATATTAGGAAAAAACTACATTTGGGCCCCTGGGCCCAAGTAAGTGAAATTTTGAATATTTTTTCGCCTGTTACCATCGCGGAAGTGTACTCAACAACTTTCCAAAGTTTCATGCTTCTACCTATTCGGGAAATAGGAGAATTAGTGATTTTCAAATGTTTATATAGCCCATAGAAGGGGAAAAAAAGATTTTGGGCTCCCGGCCCCCATGAAAGTGAATTTTAACATTCTTTTTTGCCATTTGTCGTCGAGAGAGGCTACTTGACAACGTCCCAAGGTTTCATGTTTCTACCTACACGGGAAATGCGAGAATTAGTGATGAGTCAGTTTTAATATAAGAAAAAACTTCATTTGGGCCCCCGCCCCCAGGAAGTGATAATTTAAATTTTTTTTTGCCCGTTACCATCGCGGGATTTTACTCAACAACTTCCCAAAGTTTCATGCTTCTGCCTACTCGTGAAATAGGAGAATTAGTGATATTCAAATTTTATATAGGCCATTTAAGGAAAAATACGTTTTTTGGCCCCCGGCCCCCATGAGTGTTAATTTTAAAATTCCTTTACTCCAATTTTCGTCGCGAGAGGCTACTCAACAACTTCCCAAAGTTTCATGCTTCTACCTACACGGGAAGTTGGAGAATTTGTGATGAATCAGTCAGTCAGTGAGTCAGTCAGTCAGGGCTATGCCTTTTATTAGTATAGAAGATTATGAAAACTTTTTTGTGTGCTTTTGTTGGTTTGTTGCCTGTGGATGAATTAATTAAACCCTTTCAACAGTAGACTAGCGCAGTAATGAAATTTGATGAATTTGTTGTTTGTTTAACTCGGGAGAAAAAGGTTGTAATTTATTCAATCTGGACTGATTCTGGAAATTAAAAAAATGATTTCGGGTAAAGTTTGCACACAGTTAATTGTCAGAGGAGAAAGGTAAACACAATGATCTTCCTCGTCAGCAAACATTTTACACGCTTTTATGGCAACAACATGCATAGGCTGGGGCTGGAGCTCCATGACATGCACAGTGATGAGTGACATGTACATGAATGTGGCCATGTACAGGTTTGGGGCCATGTACAGGTTTGGGGCTATGTACAGAACTGGGAATCCTGTACAGTAACAGGACCCATTTCAAGGTGTCAAGGAATTTCCCCATGAGTCCCATTGCTGTTAAGGAAGAGCAATGTGTGGTCCCAAAATAAGAACAGTGATGATATTTTTATATATATTAAAAATAAAATGTCAAAAACCTCCAATACAACACACCTCTAATAACAACACACCTCCAATACAACACACCTCCAATAACAACACACCTCCGATAACAACACACCTCCGATAACAACACACCTCCAATAACAACACACCTCCGATAACAACACACACCTCCAATAACAACACACCTCCAATAACAACACACCCCCGATAACAACACACCTCCAATAACAACACACCTCCAATAACAACACACACCTCCAATAACAACACACCTCCGATAACAACACACCTCCAATAACAACACACCTCCAATAACAACACACACCTCCAATAACAACACACCTCCAATAACAACACACGCCTCCAAGAACAACACACCTTCTATGATATGATCATTTTGATACAACATTGTGTGAGTCCTTTGAGTTTATGGTGTGTGTCCCTTATGCGTGTGGTGTGTGTCCGTTATTTGTGTGGTGTGTGTCCGTTATGTGTGCGTATTGTGTCCGTTTTGTGTGTGTGGTGTGTCCGCTTTGTGTGTGGTGTGTGTCCTTTATGTGTGTGGTGTGTGTCCGTTATGTGTGTGGCGTGTGTCCGTTATGTCTGTGGTGGTGGTGGGCGTAAACATGACATCCCATTTTCCCCTATGGTATTAATTTGTATTTATTTCATTGACGCGCATGGGAGAGAAGGGTTGAGGGGGGGGGCTTGAAAATCTCTCTGTACGCTCTTAAAATATTCATTGCATCCTTTTAACTAATTCTGTATTTTGATGTCCATTTATCATATTGCAAGGGGTTCAATTATTCGAAATACATTCGTTTTTCCTAGCAGTTGCTAAAGCGTGCGAACATCATATTTTCTGCTGCGGTTAGTGTCCCCTGTCTAATGTATTGGTGTCATCTGTTAGTGTTATTGGCGAATGTTTGAAATGTCAAGTTTTCTATTCATTCATCCATGTTGGTCATCGAGTCGTGGGCCTGAGGCAGGATATCCAGCGATGATACTCATCTCTGTGTTGATGGACCACACACACACACACAACTCCATTAACCATTCGACCGCATGCGTCCACTATCTCACGGACATGACGCCTCTATATATCTTGATTCTACCAACAAGTTTCTACCAACAGACAGACCACAAGCCTCCACTAGCTAATGGACCACAAGCCTCCACTAGCTAATGTACCACAAGCCTCCACTGACCAAAGGACCACAAGCCTCCACTAACCAATTGACCACAAGCCTCCACTGACCAAAGGACCACAAGCCTCCACTGACCAAAGGACCACAAGCCTCCACTGACCAAAGGACCACAAGCCTCCACTAACCAATTGACCACAAGCCTCCACTGACCAAAGGACCACAAGCCTCCACTAACTAATGGACCGCAAGCCTCCACTAACTGATAGACCACACGCCTTCACTAACCAATGGACCACAAGCCTCCACTAACCAATAGACCACAAGCCTCCACTAACCAATGGACCACAAACCTCCACTATCCGATGGACCACAAACCTCCACTAACCCATGGACCACAAGCCTCCACCAACCACTCTACCACAACTTTCCACACACAGTGAACTTGCTTAAATATATTTCCAACACCACTTTTTTCTTGTTTCTTACCTTTCCCATCTCCCTGTTTAGAGCTACCTGCGCTAGTGACGCAACACGACCTATAGGAGACTTGCGTCAATGGCCCCAATCCCTTCGCCCCCCTTTAACAATTGCATTCCTTTAAGCTTTGATTATTTGTCTGCTTGGGGGAGCGGAGAAGGTTGTATACCGTCAAGACCGTGAACATATTGTCTATGTATGGTTGTATAATTTCTTTGGGCTTGAAGGAACGATCTCTATCGATTCAATGAATTTTGAAAAAAAATATTTTTTAATATCTTTGAAGGACATCCGTAGGAGCAGTCAGTTGTAATATCTTTGAAGGACATCCGTAGGAGCAGTCAGTTGTAATATCTTTGAAGGACATCCGTAGGAGCAGTCAGTTGTAATATCTTTGAAGGACATCCGTAGGAGCAGTCAGTTGTAATATCTTTGAAGGACATCCGTAGGAGCAGTCAGTTGTTTTATATTTAGCACTAAAAAGTTGTGATGAACTAAAGAGTAAAAAACTTAGTTGTCAACTTTTGATATGGACTTTTGGTGCTACCTTTTCAACCTCAAATGTTTGTACTACCTTCCAATCTCATTTGTCTTTGTTACCTTCCAATCTCAACGGTTTTTTGTTACCTTCCAATCTCAACGGTTTTTTGCTACCTTCCAATCTCAACGGTTTTTTGTTACCTTCCAATCTCAACGGTTTTTGTTACCTTCCAATCTCAACGGTTTTTTGTTACCTTCCAATCTCAACGATTTTTTGTTACCTTCCAATCTCAACAGTTTTTTGTTACCTTCCAATCTCAACGGTTTTTTTTGTTACCTTCCAATCTCAGCGTTTTTTTTTGGTTACCTTCCAATCTCAACAGTTTTTTGTTACCTTCCAATCTCAACGGTTTTTTGGTACCATCCAATCTCAACGGTTTTTTGTTCCCTTCTATCTCAACGTTTTTTTTTGTTACCTTCCAATCTCAACGGTTTTTTGTTACTTTTCAATCTCAACGGTTTTTTGTTACCTTCCAATCTCAACGGTTTTTTGTTACCTTCCAGTCTCAACAGTTTTTTGTTACCTTCCAATCTCCACGATTTTTTTTTACCTTTTCAAAATGTATTGGTTTTATGCTACGTTTCAATTCCTTGTATCTGGATGTATATCACATTCCCATTATCCGACTGTATATCACAAACCCTAATGTCTGCCTCTGTATCACCTCCCCAGTATCTGCCTCTGTATCACCTCCCCAGTATCAGCCTCTGTATCACATCCCCAGTATCTGCCCCTTTGTCACATCCCCAGTATCTGCCCCTGTATCACATCCCCAGTATCTGCCCCTGTATCACATCCCCAGTATCTTCCTCTGTATCACCTCCCTATTATCTGCCTCTGTATCACCTCCCCAGTATCTGCCCCTGTATCACATCCCCAGTATCTGCCCCTGTATCACATCCCCAGTATCTGCCCCTGTATCACATCCCCAGTATCTGCCCCTGTATCACATCCCGAGTATCAGCCCCAGTATCACATCCCCAGTATCTGCCTTTGCATCACATCCCTGTTATCTGCCTGTATACTGCAGACCCTAATTTCAGCCACTTTATCATATCCCCAGCATCTACCTGTATATCACAGACCCTGATTTCCGCCTCTGTATCACATCCCTAGTACATCACAGTCCCATAATTTCTGCCTCTGTGGCCATCCTCTCGGTCATCTCGTTACGTCACACCCGTCCCGGTCCACTCGATCGATTCGTCCCGGCCCTGTGGTTGCAAGTACCTTGGTACGCCATGCCCGCCATGTAAGCGGGACTTCTGCTGATAGGACACATTGCTGTTACCGTCAGTCAATCTCGTCAGTCTGCCAGTCTGTAAGTCTGTGTGTTGGTCTGCTGGATTAAGCTGTTCTTTTCTTTTGTTTTTAAATATATATTTTTTTCTTGAGGAGTCAGTGCCTGCATTTACGGGATTCACGGCGATCTACTCTCCGGATATCGATTTATTGATACGGCGAAGAGATCGATTTCAGCCACCACGCACGTCTATATGTCTACCTCACAACCCCCGTGTAAGGTGAATGGTCCTTTTATCAACACGCCAGACGCCCGTTGTAAGTGTTGAGACATTTTTGGTCAAATTACCCGGCGGTGTGACGACCATGCGCGGAGCGGGGTGACGGTTGGGGCAGGGGATGGCTGGGGTGGGGGGATTTGTCTACAGATTAGAGTGAGATTAGCAACGTTTTTCAGGAAATATATTATAGATCTTCACCTACCGACTGTGACTCCAGATGAGCCAAGACTGTGACTTCAGATGAGCCAAGACTGTGACTCCACATGAGCCAAGAGTGTGACTCCCGTTGTGCCAAAATATTGTAATTTCGACTGAGCCAATGATTCTAACTTCAGCTGAGCCAACGGCTGTAATTTCCGTAGAACCAAATATTGTTATTTCGTTGCAGAAAACAATTTAAATTTATCTTTGGCTTGGCCAAAGTCGTAAATTTCATGTTAGCTGAGCTTTTAAAGTAGGCAAGATTCGAAGATTTTAACTTGACAGATTCTCAGTGAGTCACGTGATGGTACTCAGAGATTCTCAGTGAGTCACGTGATGGTGCTCAGAGATTCTCAGTGAGTCACGTGATGGTACTCAGAGATTATCAGTGAGTCACGTGATGGTACTCAGAGATTTCCAGTGAGTCACGTGATGGTACTCAGAGATTTCCAGTGAGTCACGTGATGGTACTAAGAGATTTCCAGTGAGTCACGTGATGGTACTCAGAGATTTCCAGTGAGTCACATAATGGTGCTCAGAGATTTCCAGTGAGTCACGTGATGGTACTTAGAGATTTCAGTGAGTCACGTGATGGTACTCAGAGATTATCAGTGAGTCACGTGATGGTACTCAGAGATTTCCAGTGAGTCACGTGATGGTACTCAGAGATTTCCAGTGAGTCACGTGATGGTACTCAGAGATTTCCAGTGAGTCACGTGATGGTACTCAGAGATTTCCAGTGAGTCACGTGATGGTACTCAGAGATTATCAGTGAGTCACGTGATGGTACTCAGAGATTATCAGTGAGTCACGTGATGGTACTCAGAGATTATCAGTGAGTCACGTGATGGTACTCAAGAGATTCTCATTGAGTCACACGATGGTACACTATCGTGCCGATAGAGATTTTCGTCCTTAACTGTTTCATACAGGGAGGAAGTACAGTAGTTTATTGCAGTAGCAATATTCAATACTGAAGATCGAAACCAAGACTCTGGAGATAAATAACTCTTCATGGAAAAGTTTTAAAATAAAAATTGTAATCCATCTGGATGTTAATTAAACCATGCCTGGAATAACTTCAGTGTTAGACTCATAGTATTTAGTTTTAACAAATTGAGCCTATGAGAGGAAATAAGGATAATGGAAAGGTAGTGAGGGAAGCTCAGCCAGCGACATGAAGAAATCACTAGACAGGCTATTGCGGGCGGATTGTTCGATCGCTGAGAGTTGCTGCGATAGCTTTACACGGGTGGGGAGTTTCGGAAAAAAGTGGGTGGAGAGGGGGGGGTCACGTTTTACAGGAAGTAAAGGAACGAGAGAGGGAAAAAAAAGTCGAGCGGTTTGTACGCAGATTCATAACAACCTGTGTGGTAACATGCGTGTGGAGCTTCATTGGTGAGATATCTGTTAGCACGAACAGGTCATTAGTAGATAGGAGGGATTATGATGAGATGACAGATTAAATTAGATTGAGTTATTTTTTCTTTCTTCAAAATAAAGTGTTGGTTAAGTTTCAAGATTTCGTCGGTGACGTGCAGTGAGCCTTGTGTGTACTCTGCAGGATTTTTCAGTGTGCGGAGTTTGTGTTTAAATTTCTTGTGTTGAATTGTTTTGGTGATCGGCGATTTGAGTTGATTGGGAGAATCGGGATATCGGCGCCAGGCGTGTTGTTGGTAGGACTTAATTCTGATTGGCCGTGGAGAGGATTTTCGGACAGGCCAGTGAGGGTATGTAGACACATTGACACAGGGGTCGGTGCAGATAGACACATTGGCACATGGGCCAGTGCAGATAGACATTTACACAAGGGTCAGTGCAGATTAACATATTTACACAGGGGTCGGTGCAGATAGACACATTTACACACGGATCAGTGCAGATAGACATATAAACACTGGGGTCAGTGCAGATAGACACATTTACACATGAGTAGACTCTTTTAGACACATTAACACATGAGACAGTGCATATTGGCACATTTACTAGAGTCGGTGCTGGTATATACATTTACACAGCTGTTAGTGTAGATAAAGCTAATTATTTTTAGAGATTCATTCCAGATGAACACATTTACATGGTGGTGAGTGCACATGTATATGTATGCCATCAGATTTAGTGCAGATGTGTATGGCTACACAAAAAAAAATCATAGAAAACAAATGCACGCTTCGCATGATCACTGAACAGTCAGCTGTTAACGATTACCCTACATAGCAGCACGATTTCACAGTAGTTAAAACGTATCTAAAGTAAAACTGTTATTTAACGTTGTCTAATTAACTTGTCACTACGTTCATCTTGGTAACCACCGAACGTGGCACACACCAATAAATAAATTGGAGGAGGCTGTTGGAGGAATGAGTGGACTTTAGTGGACGATATCCCAAACTCTTTTGTTCTGGCATGTAAACTTTAACCGGTTAACGTCCCACACTCATCTATCCTGCCATGCAGACTTTAGCCGGTCTATGCTCAACACTCCAGTGTCCAGATATGTAGACTTTAGCCGGTCAAGATCTCACATTCCAATGTCCACATATTAGACTTATTCCTGTCTATTTTAGAAACTTTAATCTCAACGTGGAAATTCCCGGAGACAAACCAGAGCGAAATGTAACGACCGCATGTAGGACCAGAGTTCTTGGAGTGCGTTATCCTGGGAGTTAAGGAATCCACGGATCTCTGGTTGGACTCGGAGCGAGCGACGTACTCAAAATAGAAAAAATATATCATTGGTTTTATTGTTCGGAATGCCATGTTAACCGGCTATCTTAAAATGGTTCAAATTATCGATTGTTCAAATGATTCCCCTCTTTGTAGTGTGATATGACGTTTATATCAAATGATTCCCCTCTTTGTAGTGTGATGTGACGTTTATATCAAATGATTCCCGTCTTTGTAGTGTGATATGACGTTTATATCTGACGCGTGCAAAGTATACAATGTGACTCGGACGTCTGCCCGAGTCGAGGACCATCGGCCTAAGTTAAATCAGAGCCGTGTTGTCCGTCAAACTTGTTTGACTGTTGATAACGCATGGAGTGGACACGAGTCATAACGTGTAAGATAAATGAAACAACCCGTAAAAACAAAGTTTTTGACTATAAATCCCTTATATATGAGACTTAACTAAAACCATTGATTATGTTCAATATAATACGCACCGCGCGACAAACATTTACAGGCTGAACGTGACTGAACTCTCCTTGCTGTAAAACACGGGGATGTGGTAATCGATGGCTGGAGTGAACTCCAGTGACACGCGGAGGTCAACTATAGCAGACGACAACGTAGAGATACTAAGAGATAAACTTAAAAATGAATTAATTTAATCACGGTACATTCGATCGATCTGAAATTTTGATGCAATGCATTGTTAGGTGACACGAATCTATGTGCACAGTTTCAGCTCGCTAGCATCACAGAAAGTGGGTCATTTCTGACCTTTTTTTTTCTCCGCCAGACCAAGAGATCACGACAAGACGACAAGTCGGTGAAGTTAATATAATTATAAAGGGATTTAAAGATGGCCATGAAGGCGGGACGAGCCACCAAGTGGTTAGGTGACAAGGCCGTGGTTGACTACCATCTCTTTAGAATCAGCTGTTAAGTTATGGCCAAACAGTGGATTGAACGGTTCTACTGCTAGCCTCAGTTCTTTTGATGTGCTACCACTGGCCTAATTAACGTGATTGTGTTAGGATAGGACTAAACACCCTTGTTAACATATTGATCGTGTTGCCATTGGACTAAACACATTGATCGTGCTACCATTGGACTAAACACATTGATCGTGCTACCATTAGACTAAACACATTGATTGTGCTACCATTGGACTAAACACATTGATCGTGCTACCATTGGACTAAACACATTGATTGTGCTATACCATTGGACTAAACACATTGATCGTGCTACCATTGGACTAAACACATTGATTGTGTTACCATTGGACTAAACACATTGATCGTGCTACCATTGGACTAAACACATTGATTGTGCTATACCATTGGACTAAACACATTGATTGTGCTATACCATTGGACTAAACACATTGATTGTGCTATACCATTGGACAAAACACATTGATCGTGCTACCATTGGACTAAACACATTGATTGTGCTACCATTGGACTAAACACATTGATCGTGCTACCATTGGACTAAACACATTGATTGTGCTACCACTGGACTAAACACATTGATTGTGCTATACCATTGGACTGAACACATTGATTATGCTACCAATGGGCTAAACACATTGACTGTGCTACCATTGGACTATACACATTGAGCCTTCATTAACCCTTCTAATCTCTTATGGCTTTTTCCTTACATAACAAAATAGTGTATGTTTTTTTTTAGCTCAGCGGTCTATACATATATCTGTTATCTAACGTCCTTAGCATGATTGATGATCCATTTGCCATTAGCTAAAGGGCTTAACTTAACTTTGAATTTACACTGTCTCAGTGAAGGTTGCTATTTCCTACTAGGCGGCGGAGGTTAAGGTGAACGTTCGACTGCTTGCGTGTAGTGCACTTATTAACAAACCACAAGTGCCGCTCATGGGCGTCTCCTGCACTTATTGAGGAAAAAAAAAGAAGAAAAAAAAATTCAAGGAGAGAAATACGATTTAGAAATTATCTTTTCCCAAAACTTTTTCTCTGCTTGTTAATCCCACACGCACACCTGAACAACCTAACTAAAGTCGACTGCTTCGTGATCTCTTAAAAGGTCGCATCTGAGTTGTTTCCAAATGGCGTCTGCATTGTTTGTGGTTAAATTGAAAGCTGAAAAATACGCAAAGAAATTATATGATTGAAAAAAGGTCCACAGACAAATTTTTTTTAAAAAAAGAAGAAATTATAGTAGGGCTAGTATTGATTTTTTTAAAAATGTGTTCGATTAATGGGGAAACATTTAATCGTTTAATTTCGATTAATTATATTTTATAAAACGCATATATATATCCCGTTAAGTCACGATTCATTATTTCGTGCAATTGATTAAGTCGCGGCAATTCTATGGCTCCCAAATATTGTGACGTAACACAGCTAATTCGTTCTGCTATGCAAGAAATAAGGAAGAACAATAAAAAAAAATTACGTATGCACGTCTAAATAAATAATAAAAACACGAGGGAAAAGTATGTCAGTAACAAAAAAAAATAGTTAATAAATTAGAAAAAAATATGAGCAATATTATCTTAAATTTTGATCGAATTTTAATTGATCAAATTAATTTTAATCGATTAAACTTTTTAACGATTATTCTATTAATTAATGTTAATTTCCGAAGCCCTAAATTATAGATATGTAAATGTTAGTCTATACGCATTCCATTCAAATGCATGAACTACTCAAAGAGTTCATTTATTATCACAAGCAGTGTTTCTTAAACAATAGTAATCAATATACATAATTTGCAATATCTGTCACGTCTGTCTGTCATGCATGTCTGTCTGTCCGTGACGCTACTAATTTTAGAAAGCAGCGCACCAAATTACTGCACCAATGCATCAAAAGGTGTGCAAATTAAAGATGCGCTGTAAAAAAAATATTATATGACGTCATTGTTTTAGCTCATATTTTAATTTTGGAAAAGGGAACAATGTGAAAAGAGGATTTGATGATGGTTAATTATAAAATAAAAAAACAAAGGGGGCGCCTTAGGCGCCCTACAACCCCTATTATAAAATACTTTGTGTACATTTCAGAAAGTTTAATATTTCGTATTTATCAAACAAGGACAAGTTAGTTGGGCTTTTGGAAAAGGTCGGCGCCGTAGGCGCTCTAAAAAAGTGCATTTTTTTCAAAATAAATAGATTTCAGCTGAAAACTTCCGTCATTTTTGACGGGTGATACGCTAGTTGTACATTCATTTCTGATTTTTGCTGGTGTTACGTTTCAACTCGTCTGCAATAGATTTCTTAAAAGGTTTCTAAAATATGTTTTCAACAAACAATTCTCCCTGCGTATGCTGGTCATGTGATCTGATTTCATCCAACAATTTTCCCCATGTCCTTCCCCAAATGTCCCAACAGTTTCCACCATTTTCCTATATGACTCCTTGAGATCATTGCCCCAATCACCCCTGATGTTTCAGTTTCACCTGGTGTCACCAACACGCCGTCTGGTGGTAAAAAAGAGGTATCCAGTTATCTCCCTCTAGGTAACAGATTCACTTATCGTCATCTGGATGTGACGAGGGACGGCGAGTAGTGGAGATTTCTTATCCTGCACTCGAGTCATGGTCACGTGGGGATACTGATCACTTCGTCACGCCGTGACCTTGTGGCTGACCCCGCCCCTACCAGTCCTCATTTCGTGTGTGTGTGTGTGTGTCCATGTGTTTGATAGTGAGGATATCGGCAACGCTGAAAATATTCACTTAATTTTTTATTTTTTTTCAGAGTTGTATTCATTAAGATTTCAAGAGAACGTATCCACTCTCAAATTTTGGCGATGTCTTTTCATGGGTTCCCAATGGTTGGCATAGGCCCTAGGGGACCGTCCATAAATGACGTCACGTGCCTAGTGGGGGGAGGGGGGTCACGCATTTGTGACAAGCGGGAGGGGGCTGTTTAAGAAATGTGACGTCACATCAAAAACGCGGAAATTTAAACAAAATTCCACTTAAATATTTGATTTTTCGCAATTTGTTTTTAATGACGTTTTCAAGGGCTTCGCGCATGTTACGATATTTGAGTGCATACATACTTAAATGACAAAAATTTAATTTGCTTCATGCTAATTTTCAATTAGAAAATACGGTTTTGCGGGGAGGATGTCAAAGCTTTGTGACGTCATATTGGAGTTTATGTGACGAAGTTGGGGGATGTGGGGATAAAAAATCGACAAAAATTGTGTGACGTCATTTATGCACGGCCCCTTACTCTATAGTGACACAATTAACGGCCTTTCACGAAGAGGGGGAGTAAAGTCTAAATGTAGAGGGGTGTAGGGTGGTCAATTTAGGTTATGGGGGGGGGGATAACCACGGGACAATACATTCGAGAAGGTGCAGGGTTATGTAGACGGCAGTGGTAGCGCGCGCGGGGTTGGGGGGGGGGCGACTTGGCATTTAACAATAATAATTAGATCCCAGTTGGAATGAATGATGACAGACATGGGATGGGGTTAGGAGTAATTTTAAAGAATTGCTGGCGCTAATTAACGTTATTGATGACCCCAAATGTTTGTTTGAGGTCAAAGGTTAGAACTGACCTTGATAGATGGCACTGCTGATTTTTAAAAAAAAATTATAATAAATTGTGGCTCGGACGTGTGAGTGGGAGCATGTGGCTGTGAATGAAAGATGTTTGTGTGAGTAGGGAGAATGTGTGTGTGAGAGTTGGTATGCGT
Source organism: Ampullaceana balthica (assembly GCA_944989445.1). NCBI lineage: Eukaryota > Metazoa > Mollusca > Gastropoda > Lymnaeidae > Ampullaceana > Ampullaceana balthica. The sequence continues at coordinate 28,137 of CALYLW010000024.1, forward strand.
GAGTGGGGTCGAACGGTAGGGGGGTGCGTGTATGAGTGGGGGGGGGCGCTTTTGTGTAAATGTTGGAGTGTGTGTATGAGCGGCGGTGGGGGGAGGGCGTATGTGAATGAGAGCGTATTCGTAGGTGCTCCAACGAAAAAGGAGACCAACTATAATGTAGACATGTATCATACAGCGATGTTGACATGTATCATACATCGATGTTGACATGTATCATACATCGATGTTGACATGTATCATACATCGATGTTGACATGTATCATACATCGATGATGACATGTATCATACATCGATGTAGACATGTATCATACATCGATGTAGACATGCATCATACATCGATGTAGACATGCATCATACATCGATGTTGACATGTATCATACATCGATGTAGACATGTATCATACATCGATGTTGACATGTATCATACATCGATGTTGACATGTATCATACATCGATGTAGACATGTATCATACATCGATGTTGACATGCATCATACATCGATGTTGACATGTATCATACATCGATGTTGACATGCATCATACATCGATGTTGACATGCATCATACATCGATATAGACATGTATCATACATCGATGTTGACATGTATCATATATCTATGTTGACATGTATCATACATCGATGATGACATGCATCATACATCGATGTAGACATGTATCATACATCGATGTTGACATGTATCATATATCGATGTAGACATGTATCATACATCGATGTAGACATGTATCATACATCGATGTAGACATGTATCATACATCAATGTAGACATGTATCATACATCGATGTTGACATGTATCATACATCGATGATGACATGTATCATACATCGATGTAGACATGCATCATACATCGATGTAGACATGTATCATACATCGATGTAGACATGTATAATACATCGATGTAGACATGTATCATACATCGATGTTGACATGTATCATACATTGATGTAGACATGTATCATACATCGATGTAGACATGTATCATACATCGATGTTGACAGTATCATACATCGATGTTGACATACATCATACATCGATGTTGACATGTATCATACATCGATGTTGACATGTATCATACATCGATGTTGACACGGATCATGCATCGATGTTGACATGTATCATACATCGATGTTGACATGTACCATACATCGATGTTGACACGGATCACGCATCGATGAAGACATGTATCATACATCGATGATGACATGTATCATACATCGATGTTGACACGGATCACGCATCGATGAAGACATGTATCATACATCGATGATGACATGTATCATACATCGATGTTGACACGGATCACGCATCGATGAAGCCGCCTATCACACATCGTTGTAGAAGCTTCTCGAGCCTGTAGCCACTTCCAATGACCTCACCACCACTCCCCCCCCCCGTCACATCTTTACATCTCATCTCAACCCCACACCCCGAAATACCGGGCCCGCTCATTTCCCAAATACCCCCACTCCAGGAAATCATCTCCCATCCCTGTCTCTCCCTAATCGATATATCCCCCTCCCCCCTCCATCAACGTTCAACACCCAGCGTTTACCCAGTCGGTACCCGGCTTGCCGCCAATCAAATAAAACTAATATCTCCTGCTGTCAATCACACTCAACTGGCCTTCTAGGTCCAGTTATTCCGGGGCTTTGACCACCGGGACGCGAGGTCTCCTCTGAGCTGACCGCGGATGACGTCATAGGACCTGCCACCTCCTGGTCAACACTCCATCGCCGGCAAGAGTGACCAGCGATCGATAGTTTAACAAATCATGGAGAACGCCTAGACTTTTTTGCTCAAAATTTCAACGTGAGAACCTACAGTCAAAGTGTACATTGGTCTCACGAATAAACTAAGCGCCTGCTTAGGGCTTCATTTTATGCGCTTCTTATTGATGAGGGGAAACTGAATAAGTCTTGGAGTGGGGGGTGTCCCACTAAACCATGAGACAAAAGCTGCCTCACTAAGGTATCGAGTTAACGCTGCCTCACTAAGGTATCGAGTCTAACGCTGTCTCACTAAGGTATCGAGTCTAACGCTGTCTCACTAAGGTATCGAGTCTAACGCTGTCTCACTAAGGTATCGAGTTAACGCTGTCTCACTAAGGTATCGAGTCTAACGCTGTCTCACTAAGGTATCGAGTCTAACGCTGCCTCACTAAGGTATCGAGTCTAACGCTGCCTCACTAAGCTATCGAGTCTAACGCTGCCTCACTAAGGTATCGAGTCTAACGCTGTCTCACTAAGGTATCGGGTCTAACGCTGCCTCACTAAGGTATCGAGTCTAACGCTGTCTCACTAAGGTATCGGGTCTAACGCTGTCTCACTAAGGTATCGGGTCTAACGCTGTCTCACTAAGGTACCGAGTTAGCGCTGTCTCACTAAGGTATCGAGTCAAAATGTGCCTTAGTGGGGTATCGAGACAAGGCTGCCTCTCTTTAAGGTATCCAGAAACGATCTACACTTCATTAACCAAAGCAGAGTGGCAAGTTCAGCTTCAAATCTAAACAACTAATTTGCAGTTTATCTAAATGTATGTTTGCACTTTAACCCATTTCAACCGCGTGTTTTCATTTAGCTCCTGCCCGCCATTCATTCCTCATTAACAAAACACACACAGAACAAGTTTCTGGATAACAAGCGAATGTGTGCGTCAAGATCTAGATTGGAAAAAAAAAGTAGATTGTGTGTAGGTTCAAGGGCCAAGGGCGTATTCTTTGGCATATTTGATGGTGAAGGGGGTTGATTACTTCTAAAGTAAACAAATATATTTTTGTAGATATGTCTATTTATAGCATTTTATCAAGAATATGAAATGGCTTTTTAAAACCTTATCTACCCTGAAATACCCTCTAGCTTCCGCCCGCATACCCTCGACCACTCACCTATTCATAAAGTCTCCATTTTAAAAAAAAATAAATAATTTTTTTTATTTATTTATTTTATTTATATTTATTTATTTATTTTATTTGTTATTTGTATTCATTTATTTATTTATGTATTTTTAGGGGTTGGGGAGGGGGGGGGCTACCACAGTACGACACACACAGTTACCAATGGATTGTGATTAATAAATGTAACAAGAGAAATTATTACACGGGGCGAATCGGCTCAACTAAACGTCTTTGCACAAACGCTGCTATCTCACAGGTTGATGCATGAATCCACCAATTTCAATCAACACGCGCCTGTTCCCCCACCCCCTGCCCCCTCCCCCCCCCCAACCACACATGCACATACGTAACGTTGTCACCACGCTAAAAATGCCACCAGCCCCGACGATTACGTAGATCGATAATAAACCAGCAGATCACAGGCCCTAGTCCATGATTGACAAGTTCCGACAATTAAACTCCATGTCTGTGCGGAACCCCCCCCCCTTCCCCCTGACGGTATGTACGGCAAACAAAATTATTCATTCCTCCTTTGAAACGGTTTCTCATCGTCGTGTTTAAAAAGTGATACTCCTTCGGCTGGCGTGAAATGGTGGCGGTTATAGGAACAAACCCAGGGGGCTGAGTTTACGTCAGAGCCATTCTTTAACGTTTTACTTTAATAGCATGAGTTGAAAAGTAAGACATCGAATGACGTGGCCAAGACAAGATTATTGGTCGACAATGAACATGAGGGAAAAAAAGTGACTGAAACGACAGGAGAAATGTCTGGGGTTATAATACGAGAGTGTAAAAAATACGACAAAGTTTGGCGGAAGATCTTATGCGTGCGCACTTTGATGACGTCATTTCTAGTTTAAAATCTATGAGATTTGCTGTAGGTCTTGTTGGATGTTGGATGTCTTGTTGGGCAAATGATGTTGTACTGAACTGAACACAAAAGGTGTCCTTGTCTTCTCTCTCTCTCTCTCTCTCTCTCTCACTCTCTCTCTCTCTCTCTCTCTCTCTCTCTCTCTCTCTCTCTCTCTCTCTCTCTCTCTCTCTCTCTCTCTCTCTCTGCATTTACGGGTTTCAATTGTAACTTTGTCAAGGTGGCGGTAGACAGAATGATCGTGGTGGAAAGATTGATAGTGTTTGAAGCGGTAGTCCTTGTATGCTTCATATCTTCGTGGGAGAGTGTTATAGGACTGGGAAAACTGATACTGATTGCAGTGAAGAATGTGATTGCGGCGGGTTAAAACCATCGCTATGGAAGAAATGGTTGTGATGAAAGGACGCAATAAAGCGATTTAAAGGATGGATTGTGGTTGAAGGAAAGATTATAATTGAAGGAATGATTGTGGTTTAAAGCTGTGATTATAATTGAAGGAATGATTGTGGTTTAAAGCTGTGATTATAATTGAAGGAAAAGATTGTGGTTTAAAGCTGTGATTATAATTGAAGGAATGATTGTGGTTTAAAGCTGTGATTATAATTGAAGGAATGATTGTGGTTTAAAGCTGTGATTATAATTGAAGGAATGATTGTGATAGAATGAATGATTTTCATAGAGACTTAACGATTCCAAAAGTGTCAATAAATCAGAGAGATTGTTAATCTTTAATAAGTACCAATGTTCCCTTTAAGCTGCACGGCCGCGCAGACATGTTACCAACGCCTTGCAGCAGTTTAGAATTACCGCGCAGCAAATTTTGTAAAAAAAATAAAAATTAAAAGTTAAAAAAATACTGCACAAAAAATGGATGTTGTGCATCTTTGCACAAGAACTTTTTTTCCACACGGACCAACGAACTTTAGAACTAACATTGATAAGTATTAAGACAAAATTACACGATCGATATCTTTTCTGTGTAACGAGTTTACAACTCCTGACTTCAAAATGAATAATCTACAAAGATAAATGACCTTCTTGGTAAAATGCCAAGAGTCTAGACCTTACGAAATAGAACCTAAACGTTCCTTAGCCTTTAAAAAAAAAGTTACGTGTTGTATAAAACCAATAAAATTTCAGACTGCCAATCGTTAGAGATTTGTTGTTGTTGTTGCTGTTTTTGTTGTTGTTGGTATTTTTTGTTTGTTGTTGGTATTGTTTTTGTTTGTTGTTGTTGGTGTTGTTGTTGCTGTTGTTGTTGTTGTTGCTGTTGTTGTTGTTGTTGCTGTTGTTGTTGTTGATTGGTGTTGTTGATATTTTCCATGATGTTTAGACATCAGACTAACTCGGCCATGTTATCGATCTTTGCGTCAACGGTCTGTCGGAGTTGGGAAGGATTTTTGTTTTGCAGAGAAATTCGGCAGAGGCTGAAAAAGACACACACACACACAATTCTTCTTGGGTTCCAGTAACCTCCCACCCGCAACCCCCCCCCCTCGACGATAGTGTCTTAAATTGATTATCATAGTCTTTTTTTTTAAACTCGCCAATTACTGTCCACACTGGGACTATGTCAGAATTGTAAGTGAATACACGTGATAAAGAAACCTTTCACAATATGTCGCTAATTATTTCAGTTCATAATTATTGAAAATAAAATTTGTGTAACATTTAGTTATATAAAGTCTTCGATAGTCTTATCAGAGTTACAAAAAGATCTTAAGATAGCCAGTAAATATTCAAGAGTTTGCTGCTTTATATGTATATTGTATATATATATAGCCTTTGCATATCCGTTATAAATTCTATTTACAAGCTTTTGAACATGTAAATTTTGCATTCATGTGGTGGACGACCTATAGATTTAATAGGTGCACAACAATCTTTAAAGCTTATGTTTGCCATTATTTTGAATCGTGAGTCCCGGTGTTCTCAAATTGTTGCCATCAGCACCACGACATGATCGTTTCTTTAAGGGAGTTGACAATTTCAGTGAACGGTTCCTATGTCGTTGGTTTAGTAGACCCTTGTTCTATTTTTAGGGATATTTTGAGTTTGAGAACATGTGGTCGTTTCGTGGTCTAGATTTCTGGGGAAGAGGGGGGTCTTCACGACCCAAGAAAGGTCGCCGACCCTTTGCCGTAGAGTAATCGAACAGTTTTAGCACTATACACAAGACACATTTGAAGTCAATGGCCGAGAGTCTAGAGAGCAGAGTTGAGAATGTGGTTGTAAGGAGAGAGAGGGGGAGGGAGGGGGGGTAGTGTATGCTTAAATTACAATAACTCCTCCTCCTTCTGCAGCACCGCAGGGTCGTGACATTGGCAAGGTCAGTGTATTGCATCACCACGGAATTCGTGTCTCTTGTGGTGTCCTTGCATGGGTCGTGACGGCAGTCAGAGGTGTAAGTTGTTTGGGGTGCCCGTGGGGGGGGGGCATCATTGACTTCCTCGCCCCTCACTCACGCACGAAGGTCTGCAAATATCTAGATAACACATGCAGCATAACGCATATAACTCGTGTATGGCGTTTCCCCCGAGTGGGGTGGTCTCCATCAACCGCCCGCTCAATCACGCCACTGTTTAGGATCGCTACGTATCTGAGTTCAGTGGCGTAGACAGTGGATCCAGAACGGGGCACAGGGCTGGGACCACGACGGAAAATTTGTTTTGTCATCAATTTGAGTAGTTTTATGTTAGTAAAAATACAAGTATTTACAAGGGAATGAGTCGGAAAAGATCGCATCCAAGCCAACGCAGGTGGAACCCCTAATACTTAATCAACTCGTGTGGGACTTAGGTTTAACCCATGATCCCTGATTGGCACTAAACCTAAACCGAACTCTTTAAGCTGCGTGGCCGCGCAGATATCTGACCGACGCCGTGCAGCAGTTTAGAATTACCACGCAGGATTTTTATAAAATATCCACAAAAAATGGATGCTGTGTAACTTTGCAGACGAGTTATATATATTTTTGTTGTTGTTGTTGTTGTTGTTGTTTGTTTTACTTTGCACACGGACCAACGAACCTTAGAGGGAACATTAGCCCTGACTGGCACTAACTAACCCGAAACCAACTCTTGGTGACAGTAACCAAACTCCGAGTGGCCCTAACCCTAACCCAAACATGGGTGGCGTTAACCTTAACTCAACTACGGGTGGCACTAACCCTATTTACGTTACTTTACACAGATAGAGCGAGACAGACACTTTTAATCAAGGGTGCTGAAAATCAGCAGTGTACATTTTAAGAAGTTTTGTAAGAAATGCAGTGCCTAAACTAATATAAGAACCGAGTAAAGCTTAGTAAAGGATACTTGGAACATGTTGTGAAGAAAGCAGATAAACATTATGTAGAAGTTCAGTATTGCTAGTCTGAGTCTTTCAATTAAAACCGGCGTATCTAGAACGTAGATCATCTATAAATAGCATTGTAACATAGGTAATTAAAAAATAAAAATAAAAAACTAGCATTCCTCGTCAGACAATCAAACTAGTCAGTGCGGCGATATGAATGGCATGATTGTGTAACTAGTCTAGTGTCATTATGGCAACAACTTTCAGTGAATGGGAGATATGACAGGTAAATATGGAGATGGGATGGTGAATTATGGAGATGGGATGGTGAATTATGGAGATGGGATGGTGAATTATGGAGATGGGATGGTGAAATATGGAGATGGGATGGTGAATTATGGAGATGGGATGGTGAAATATGGAGATGGGATGGTGAATTATGGAGATGGGATGGTGAAATATGGAGATGGGATTGTCAAATATGGAGATGGGATGGTGAATTATGGAGATGGGATGGTGAATTATGGAGATGGGATGGTGAATTATGGAGATGGGATGGTGAAATATGGAGATGGGATGGGGAAATATGATGGGATGGTGAAATAGGGAGATGGGGTGGTGAAATAGGGAGATGGGATGGTGAAATATGGAGATGGGATGGTGAAATATGAAGATGGGATGGGGAAATATGATGGGATGGTGAAATAGGGAGATGGGGTGGTGAAATAGGGAGATGGGATGGTGAAATATGGAGATGGGATGGTGAAATATGAAGATGGGATGGGGAAATATGATGGGATGGTGAAATATGGAGATGGGGTGGTGAAATAGGGAGATGGGATGGTGAAATATGGAGATGGGATGGTGAAATATGGAGATGGGATGGTGAAATATGGAAATGGGATGGGGAAATATGATGTGATGGTGAAATAGATAAAAGTAGTGGTAAAATACAGAGATGCTATGGTAAAATATAGAGATGTCATGTTGAAATATAGAGACAGGATAATGAAATATATAAATGTGACAGTTAAATATAGAAATATGGTGAAATATAGATTTACGTTGTTAAAATATAGAGTTTAGACGATGAAACAGAGATACGATGAGTTTTCTATGTTGGTGGCGACATGTAAAGTTATGCACGAGCTGTATGTCGTTGAGAGCAGAGACAAGATCTGGTTGTACATGTACTTTGGTGGATTATGAGACGTTAAATGGAGATATGGTGATGAAGTTTAAAGTTTAAACGGTTTTATGTTGTATCGGAGCTTGCGTGGTGAGGTGGGACTTTGGGGCCGGCTAGGATGTTTAGAATATTAGAGAGATTCTATTACTTGGGCCACAGATGAAAGCTGTCGTCTCTCGGCTGAACCTGCTGAGGTGCGTCAGCTCTCTAAGTTCAGGTGGCAGGTGGAGGTGACCTGCTAACAGCAAGCCAGAAAATTTATCATCAATTTCTTATACTGTAATTAGATATATATATATATATATATATATATATATATATATATATTATATATATATATATATATATATATATATATATATATATATATATATATATATATATATTAAACATAAGTCGTCTGCTTCAACCCCCACCCACCCACTTTTCTGTTCTTAACGCCCCCCTCTTTTTTTGTCTAATGATCAATTTGTTCCTTTAAAATCTACATTTATGCTTCTTCTATTTAAATGGTGTGTTCCCCTGTCTAGACGATGTGTTCCCCTGTTTAGACGATGTGTTCCCCTGTCTAGACGATGTGTTCCCCTGTTCCGTGTCTACAATGATGTTAAAAACGTAAATTAGCGTCAAATCCGTTCTACTGACGGTTTGATGGAAATTACTTGATTTAAGTACCGGTACTTCAATAAGTGGTATTGCACTTAGGTGGTATTCAACGCCTAGTGGTGTTTCAGTAAGTACTACTTCAATAAGTTGTATTGCACTTAGGTGGTATTACACGCCTAGTGGTGTTTCAGTAAGTACTACTTCAATAAGTGGTATTGCACTTAGGTGGTATTACACGCCTAGAGGTGTTTCAGTAAGTACTACTTCAATAAGTGGTATTGCACTTAGGTGGTATTACACGCCTAGAGGTGTTTCAGTAAGTACTACTTCAATAAGTGGTATTGCACTTAGGTGGTATTACACGCCTAGAGGTGTTTCAGTAAGTACTACTTCAATAAGTGGTATTGCACTTAGGTGGTATTACACGCCTAGAGGTGTTTCAATAAGTACTACTTCAATAAGTGGTATTGCACTTAGGTGGTATTACACGCCTAGAGGTGTTTCAGTAAGTACTACTTCAATAAGTTGTATTGCACTTAGGTGGTATTACACGCCTAGAGGTGTTTCAGTAAGTACTACTTCAATAAGTGGTATTGCACTTAGGTGGTATTACACGCCTAGAGGTGTTTCAGTAAGTACTACTTCAATAAGTTGTATTGCACTTAGGTGGTATTACACGCCTAGAGGTGTTTCAGTAAGTACTACTTCAATAAGTGGTATTGCACTTAGGTGGTATTACACGCCTAGAGGTGTTTCAGTAAGTACTACTTCAATAAGCTGTATTGCACTTAGGTGGTATTACACGCCTAGAGGTGTTTCAGTAATTACTACTTCAATAAGTTGTATTGCACTTAGGTGGTATTACACGCCTAGTGGTGTTTCAGTAAGTACTACTTCAATAAGTTGTATTGCACTTAGGTGGTATTACACGCCTAGTGGTGTTTCAGTAAGTACTACTTCAATAAGTGGTATTGCACTTAGGTGGTATTACACGCCTAGTGGTGTTTCAGTAAGTACTACTTCAATAAGTTGTATTGCACTTAGGTGGTATTACACGCCTAGAGGTGTTTCAGTAAGTACTACTTCAATAAGTTGTATTGCACTTAGGTGGTATTACACGCCTAGAGGTGTTTCAGTAAGTACTACTTCAATAAGTGGTATTGCACTTAGGTGGTATTACACGCCTAGAGGTGTTTCAGTAAGTACTACTTCAATAAGTTGTATTGCACTTAGGTGGTATTACACGCCTAGAGGTGTTTCAGTAAGTACTACTTCAATAAGTTGTATTGCACTTAGGTGGTATTACACGCCTAGAGGTGTTTCAGTAAGTACTACTTCAATAAGTGGTATTGCACTTAGGTGGTATTACACGCCTAGAGGTGTTTCAGTAAGTACTACTTCAATAAGTTGTATTGCACTTAGGTGGTATTACACGCCTAGTGGTGTTTCAGTAAGTACTACTTCAATAAGTTGTATTGCACTTAGGTGGTATTACACGCCTAGTGGTGTTTCAGTAAGTACTACTTCAATAAGTGGTATTGCACGCCTAGTGGTGTTTCAGTAAGTACTACTTCAATAAGTGGTACTCCACTTAGCGTGTACTCGTATCCTGTCGACCCATAGTTGCTGCTACTTTCTTAAATTAACCAGTGGCTCCTGTCACTGAACGTCTTATATCAAATTTATTAGAGCAACTTCTTGCCTCTTGTCTAATCATGCAGGCCCTCGACCTCACCTCGTCCAGTAACCACGGTATCAGTAACGAGTTTTTATGTGTGTATGTGTGTGTGTCTGGCCTTTTTGAGACTGTCGTAACAAAACAACGTGCGTGCGCCCTCGCCGGGTGAAAACGCGCTAGCTTATAACACGACATGGCAAATCATTATCCCGCTTTATCTCCGCTGATAAGACACGTTGTTTCGTGATCCAGTTACGACAAGCCAACGGGTGCACCAATCAAAATTTCGTGTGCTTTGAGAATTTGCCACTTCATTGATTTGTGTTTATGCGTGCACTGTATGGACAGCCATTTTATTTCCTTAAAATTAAAAGACAAAAAAATACCAAAATAAAGTTTGAGAATCATTTACTATAAATCTTTGAAGACGCCATAATTTTATTTGTGGTGTTGCCAAATATAAATCCTTGGTATATTAACTAACACACCTCTGTTTTAATTTACGGCACTTTATGGCTCTGTAGTTTGTTTTATTGTTTCATTAAGTGATGTTGGAGTTTATTGCGGCATGTGTTCTTACCTCCCGAACTTCGTCCCGCTGTGCGGTGTGTTTCGTCAATTAGTTTTCCCCGCTGAGGCTCCACGTGTTGGGGACGTGTAAAGTCCGGGCACGTTGGTTGTCCGGGTCCAAACTACTGTTGCATCTTTTAGTTCCTAATTTTATCTGTCACTGATGTTTGCCACTACGCGTGTTGAAGATAAGTGCGTGTGTGTGTGTTGCCTTGAAGGTGTTTCCAGGCATTTGGATTACATCCTCAGTCAGTCCATTGAGGTGATTAAAACGGATTACAAAAGTTTATTATTGTGACGAAACGTCTTTTTGTGGTATTCTGTAGGCAAGTCGATCTGACAAGTTTGTTGTTTGGGGTTTTCTGTAGGCAAGCGGCTGTGACAGGTTTGTTGTTTGTGGGGTTCTGTAGGCAAGCGGTTGTGACAGGTTTGTTGTTTGTGGTGTTCTGTAGAAAAGTGGATTGGAAAGTGTTTGTAGAGAACAGATCGAATAGGGTTGTCTTTTTTTTTATACGACCAGAGCCTTGCGCTGTGATGCGGGGTTAATGCACTATCGATCACAAACATTGCGAAATCGCTTTTTACATGTGGATAAGCATGTGTGTGTGTGAGTACATTTCGCTCTATCTCTTTCACACACACACTCTCTCTCTCTCTCACACATTCTCTCTCCCTCTCTTTGTCTGTGTGTTTGTGTCTTGTCTCTTCCTCTAATCTCTCTTTATACTTTATATAAGCTCTATTTCACTCACTCTCTTTCTCTCTCTCACTATCTCTCTGTTTCTTTCTGTCTCTCTTTCTCTCTATCTCTGTTTCTCCATTTGTCTCTCTTTCTCTCACACTCACTCTCTATCTCTCTCTCTCTCTCTCTCTCTGTGTGTTTCTCTCTCTGTCTCTGTTTCTCTCTCTCTCACTCTCTCTCTTTCTGTTTCTATCTCTGTCTCTCTTTCTCTCTCACTATCTTTCTCTCTCTTTCTCTCTCTCTCTCTCTCTCTGTTTCTCTCTCTCTCACTCTCCCTCCCTCTATGTATAACGGTATGGAGAGCATAAATTTAATCTCCCCTCCCCAAGGACTTCTCTAAATTTATTCATTTCTCTTTGGTAGGCTTAGGAATCAGATGCTAGGACGACAAAGTAGGATGAACTATTTTAATATAAGTCAGTCGATATGGTAATAGATGAGTCTGACACTAACTGTGAGTGGGGTTTTATGGATATGTGTGGTGGGGAGGTGGTGGGGGAATTTGGAAATTCTACCTTTGATATGCAGGCCAAGTACATACAAGTGAGGCCATATTTATTTGAAATGTATCTTAACTGACGGAAGTGTGTGATAGCATGTGTAGAGCTGAGGTGAAACTGGTTTCATTTTAATTTTAAGAGATAAAAGAGAGAACTCCCATTTGTTAGGCCTAGTTAAACAGGATGTGGAATGATCCCCTGTTTTGACTTCTAGTAATATATGTATGGATATATAAAAATAATATATATTTTTTTATTATTGTTTTTGTTTATTTTTATTTATTTTTTTTTAAATTTATTTTTTGGGGTGGGGGGTGGGGTGGGCGTAGTTGTTCGGGGGGAGAGAGAGAGAGGGGGGTCAGAATATAGGGAGAAAGACTGATTTGAAGAGACGGAGGTCGCCAAACATGTCGTTAGATCCGTTTGATTCGTTTTCTCAGAAAATTTGGCGGAATTATTTTGTTGTTTTGTTGTATTAATTTGTGAACTCCCCCCCCCCTCCTCCAAATTTCATCCGTCATAGGGGAGTTAATATGTCACACACAGCTTTGTATTGAAAAAATAAACATTAGAGTAAAATACATCCCCCCACCCCCCCCAAAAATAATATTTTAAAAAAAAATAAATAAAATAAATAATAATGAAAATTGATAATGATAAAAATAATTATAATTAATTTATCCCAGTAATAGATTTACAAGTTACCCCACCTCCCCCCCCTGCACCACCCCCCCCTCCCCCCCGCCTTCTCCTACTTTAACACTTGCTCATTGCTTCCGAGAGCTATCGTAAAAATTATCTGTATTATTTATTACTGGTCGAACCGAAAATAGAAAGACCATGCTTGATGTTGTCTTTGACCCGCAGCTTTTAGAAGAGATTTGAGGATTTCCTCTGAAACTATCTTATACATGTCTAGTTACTTAGGCGTTAAGGACAAATCTAGCGCCTTTATGACCCACATGCGTACTCCCAATTCCTCCAAATCATCTCTCTATCATCATCTTACTTCCCTTCCCTTTCTATATCCTACAACCCCACTCACCTACTCACACACTTCCATACCCCCATTCAAATTTTCACTTTAAGTTTCATTTGTTCATGTGAAAAAATAATATATAAATTAGAAAATAATAACTATAATAAACTCGTGAGCAAATGATTCATTTTTTCTGTGCTAAATCTTACATCCCACAATTATCCTCATTAAAATTTGCTGCGCGTTAACTCTGAAATGCTGCTCGGTGTCTGGGAGATAGATGCGCAACCGCGCAGCTTAAAGGCGTCCTATTCCCGTATCACCCCAAATCCCCCACATCGCTCCCCTACGCCAACTCTCTACTCCTTTATTTCCCATAATTCTCTACACCGCGTTCCTACACCCTATCCCGTACCCTTTAATTCCCCTTATCCCTTATATCACTCTCCTAATCTCAATCCCCTATTCCCCCACTCCCCTACCCATACTCCCTTATTCCCCTAATTCAGGGGTCTCAAAACATTTCTGCCGGAGGGCCACATTAACTGTCAAAAGCAGTTTGGGGGCCGACTACACACAGTTTTGTAGTAAACTGCGGTAAAATAGTATCGTATTTGGAGATTAAAAGATCTCCAGGGGCCGGATGAGAGTGCATCGCGGGCCGCATCTGGCCCGTGGGCCGTAGTTTGGAGACCCCTGCCCTAATTCTATACACCACTCTTCTACCCCAATCCCCCACCCTTACTCCCCCTTTTTCTCATATTGCCGGGTTACGAAAACTTGCTGGCACGCTGTCAAATATTTGACCGTGGACCTGGCCCTGTCAGACAGCAATGAACGTACGTCAATAAACTATTCAGTCTAAGTGATCCGCATTACGAAATGGCCAGGCAGGTAGTGAACCACCAAAACAATGGCAATGCGCAAGTCACTAAGTTGTTGACATTGGATGTCGCATAAATCGAAACATAATTTCACTCGCTGTTATCCACACGAATGTTGTTACTGATGGCTGTGCTCATCCTTACACTGTTGTCAATAGTTTGATTATTGTATTGTTGTACAATGTACAATGTTTGGCGCAGTCTAACATTCAATGGCTTGTCCAATGCAATCTAATAGCTTTCATCCATGATTAGAAATAGTCCCATTGTCTCCCGAATTACTGTTAAAGCCCTTACAGTATTAGAACTATACTGGATGGACAGCGGTGAGATTGAATGAATTATTGGCCGCCGCTCAAGATAGGCAAATGTGGAGATTCGTTGTCTGTTGGTGTGTCCATGCGCTCCCCCCAACGACCGCAACGGTCACGGGACTGAATGATGATGATTGCAGTGCTTCCAGATTTACCATTTCGTCGGTGCAATACCAAAATAGATGACAATGGTCCAGAGTAGGACGTCAGTCTTAGGCCAAACGCCTGAAGGGGTCCAGCAATCGTAATAGGAGATTCTTTACGGTATAGAGCCTACACTTACTCAGCCCCACGTATGACAGTCACCCGGTATACTGCTGGGGCCGCCTCTGAATCGTGCCCAGGAGTGCAGATTTCTACACCAGTGACACAAATACTCACAGTCGCCACACCAGCCCCTCTTTCTGTCGGATCGGTGTCAGCCGGTGCATATTTCCATTGTTTACCTCCCTTTCCTACCTGTTGGTGATTTACCTCCCCCTTCCGGCTGGCAAAAAAAATACACGTTCAAATGGTCGACTGTCAATCACGAGCCAGCATATTCTTGCAGCGCTTTCGGCTTGTTTGAGAATTCTTGAAAGCAGGGTGTCACTGTGGATCTCAACGTTCGTCAACTTTGGGGTCCTGTGGACAAATAGGGCGAAATCGTCGCAGTGAGACGATGTCAGGATAACATTGTAAATATGGCGGAACAATGAAGACTGGACATTTCCAAGTTCTGCCAAAAGGGGGCAGGGGGGGGGGTATTCGACTCAAGAGCCCTCGATCTCTAGAAGCCAGAGAATCCCCGATGAACGTGACCTTTTCTCTCCCCGCTTTTACCCCCAAAACTTTTTCTTCTTGTTTGAAGCGTGCAGTGACGTAATTGGGGATCACTGTTTTCGGTAGTTGGTGAAATTATAGCAGTCAGCTGTGATGAGCGATAGATGTGACCCAGTAGTGTCCTGTGACTCAGTAGTGTAGCTGTGACCCCCAGTAGTGTGGCTGTGACCTAGTAGTGTTGTGACACCGTAGTGTAGCTGTGACCCAGTAGTGTGGCTGTGACCCAGTAGTGTAGCTGTGACCCAGTAGTGTTGTGACACCGTAGTGTAGCTGTGACCCAGTAGTGTAGCTGTGACCCAGTAGTGTTGTGACACCGTAGTGTAGCTGTGACACCGTAGTGTAGCTGTGACCCAGTAGTGTTGCTGTGACCCAGTAGTGTAGCTGTGACCCAGTAGTGTAGCTGTGACCCAGTAGTGTAGCTGTGACCCAGTAGTTTGGCTGTGACCCAGTAGTGTGGCTGTGACCCAGAAATGTTTTTGAGGCCCAGTAATGCGGATGAGATCTACAGTGATGCTGTGACCCTGTATAGTTTAGCTGTGACCCTTTGTAGTGAGGCTGTGACTATTTATTTTTTAGCTCTGATGCCGTGTAGCTTAGCCATGACCCGGTATATTTAGATGTGACCATGTATAGCGTAGCTTTGACCATGTATAGCGTATCTGTGAACCAGTAGTCTGTACCTGTGACCCAATTATATGTAGCTGTGACCCAGTTATATGTAGCTGTGACCCAGTAGTCTGTAGCTGTGACCCAGTAGTCCAGCTGGGACCCAGTAGTCTGTAGCTGTGACCCATTAGTCTGTAGCTGTGACCCAGTAGTCTGTAGCTGGGACCCAGTAGTCTGTACCTGTGACCCAGGAGTCTGTAGCTGGGACCCAGTAGTCTGTAGCTGTGACCCAGTAGTCTGTAGCTGGGACCCAGTAGTATGTAGCTGGGACCCAGTAGTCTGTAGCTGGGACCCAGTAGTCTGTAGCTGGGACCCAGTAGTCTGTAGCTGGGACCCAGTAGTCTGTAGCTGGGACACAGTAGTCTGTAGCTGTGACCCAGTAGTCTGTAGCTGGGACCCAGTAGTCTGTAGCTGTGACCCAGTAGTATGTAGCTTTGACCCAGTAGTCTGTAGCTTTGACCCAGTAGTCTGTAGCTGTGACCCAGTGGTCTTTAGCTGTGACCCAGTAGTGTGTACCTGTTACCCAGTAGTATGTGACCCTGTAGTGTAGCTTCCCTGGTAGCAACCACGTCAGTAGTGATGTTTGCGCAGTCGTCAGATAATGCCTTTATTTTTAAAAAAAACCACATGCCTCGCTAGATAAACCAGCTGTAAGCATTTCATGAGATTTGTCATTAAATGAAGAGATGGGAAATACGATTGAGTGAAGTAAGTTGATGAATTACTGTCACTGAGTCATCTGGTGATTTTCTCGTCAATCTGAACTGATTGTTTTTGTTTTCCATTTATTCCCTTTTTTAAAAAATCGCTCTTTTAACAATAACTTGTGTTTTACAGTTACAGACAGTTCATAATTTATGTCATACCGTGAAGTCAAGATTTTAAATAGAGAACAGTATATATGTACTAATATTGTAATTCTGGTGAGTGGTGTTGTGTGCCGTTGTGTTGTGGATTTTACCATTGACGCGATGACAACACAAAAAAAGGAATATTTATTGGTAACTGTTTCAAATATTTGCGACTTTAAAAAAAAATTGTGTTAATTGTCAAATTAAAATATATCTTCATAGAATATCACGAACATTCTTTTCAAACATATAGAGGAATTTTGTTACGGAAATAATGTGTGTGAAATGTTATCAAATGTTGCAGTATCTTTTGATTTTGTTTCTTTCTTAGTCAATTATCAAATTGTGAGTAATCAGTTGATACTGATAAAATTTCTTTTAAAATTACTGTAAGTGGAATACAGCTACATTTTTAAAACTGTTTTGTACATAAATGATTGTAGTGGAGGGAGAAAATATCAAAGTGCTACTGTGTCTATATGTGTCCTTGACAGTGTGTGCCTATGTATCTATAAATATATGTAATTTGTGTGTCTCTGACTATTCGTTTCCCTGTGTGTCTCTTACTATGTGTTTTACTCTGTGTCCCTTGCTGTTTGTTTCCCCGTGTGCCCCTTACTATGTGTTTTACTTTGTGTCCCTTGCTGTTTGTTTCCCCGTGTGCCCCTTACTATGTGTTTTACTCTGTGTCCCTTGCTGTTTGTTTCCCCGTGTGCCCCTTACTATGTGTTTTACTCTGTGTCCCTTGCTGTTTGTTTCCCCGTGTGCCCCTTACTATGTGTTTTACTCTGTGTCCCTTGCTGTTTGTTTCCCCGTGTGCCCCTTACTATGTGTTTTACTCTGTGTCCCTTGCTGTTTGTTTCCCCGTGTGCCCCTTACTATGTGTTTTACTCTGTGTCCCTTGCTGTTTGTTTCCCCGTGTGCCCCCTTACTATGTGTTTTACTCTGTGTCCCTTGCTGTTTGTTTCCCCGTGTGCCCCTTACTATGTGTTTTACTCTGTGTCCCTTGCTGTTTGTTTCCCCGTGTGCCCCTTACTATGTGTTTTACTCTGTGTCCCTTGCTGTTTGTTTCCCCGTGTGCCCCTTACTATGTGTTTTACTTTGTGTCCCTTGCTGTTTGTTTCCCCGTGTGCCCCCTTACTATGTGTTTTACTCTGTGTCCCTTGCTGTTTGTTTCCCCGTGTGCCCCCTTACTATGTGTTTTACTCTGTGTCCCTTGCTGTTTGTTTCCCCGTGTGCCCCTTACTATGTGTTTTACTCTGTGTCCCTTGCTGTTTGTTTCCCCGTGTGCCCCTTACTATGTGTTTTACTCTGTGTCCCTTGCTGTTTGTTTCCCCGTGTGCCCCTTACTATGTGTTTTACTCTGTGTCCCTTGCTGTTTGTTTCCCCGTGTGCCCCTTACTATGTGTTTTACTCTGTGTCCCTTGCTGTTTGTTTCCCCGTGTGCCCCTTACTATGTGTTTTACTCTGTGTCCCTTGCTGTTTGTTTCCCCGTGTGCCCCTTACTATGTGTTTTACTCTGTGTCCCTTGCTGTTTGTTTCCCCGTGTGCCCCTTACTATGTGTTTTACTCTGTGTCCCTTGCTGTTTTTTTCCCCGTGTGCCCCTTACTATGTGTTTTACTCTGTGTCCCTTGCTGTTTGTTTCCCCGTGTGCCCCTTACTATGTGTTTTACTCTGTGTCCCTTGCTGTTTGTTTCCCCGTGTGCCCCTTACTATGTGTTTTACTCTGTGTCCCTTGCTGTTTGTTTCCCCGTGTGCCCCTTACTATGTGTTTTACTCTGTGTCCCTTGCTGTTTGTTTCCCCGTGTGCCCCTTACTATGTGTTTTACTCTGTGTCCCTTGCTGTTTGTTTCCCCGTGTGCCCCCTTACTATGTGTTTTACTCTGTGTCCCTTGCTGTTTGTTTCCCCGTGTGCCCCTTACTATGTGTTTTACTCTGTGTCCCTTGCTGTTTGTTTCCCCGTGTGCCCCCTTACTATGCGTTTCCCTGCGTGTCTCTTACTGTGTATTTTTTTGTGTGTCCCTGACTTTGTGTTCCCTGTGTGTCTCTTACTATTAAAATTTGTTTCCCTATGTGTTCCTTACTATTTGTTTGACATAACTGCATGTGTTCCAACTGTGTGTGACTTCGACTCTGTGTAGGTTAGATCACTCCAAAAAAAAATATTAAAATTGCTTACGATGAAACATTTCTGGAAGGGACATATTTACAGGGTGCCATTGTCATTAGCGACTGTGGAAAGATCTTTCAAAGACCCCGGCATTTAGCAGAGACTCTTAACTTTCAAGTTCCCTTGTGTCTGTCTCAAAATTTGTATGTGAAATTTAAGCTAAGACTTGTTTTCTAAAGTTGTTTTTTGCTTCTTTTTTTTTAATTCAACAGAAAATTTAAGGAACACTCAGGACTGAAGAAAGAAATTTTTCAAAAACACCAAAGACAACGTTACGTTTCGAAATTTTAAACGAAAAAAAAAGGGGGAATAGTGCTGATTTTGTTTTCGAACTATACTTTGTTTAAATAATAGAGACCGACACAATATTTACAACATTTTAAAAAAATATCAAAAAGAGAACTCCAAGAAATCAAAACAAAAGTTGTCTGCCCCTGGCTGAAGATTCCTGTCGTGGCCTTAACCTTTCGTCTAGCGGGACCCTACCAGCATTCATTCTGGAGCTAGTGACCTCTGACCCGGGACTCGGGGAGGCTGGCAGCACCCACCTGGTTATGTCCGATGACTTCCTGACCCCAGTGGACAGTCCTCCGTCCAATGAGGTGAGTCCATTGTGCTTGACCTCTCATATTTACTATCTCACCGGACAATTTCCGTTTGACAGCCAGCAGTATGAGATTGTTTTAAATGTGGGTGTGGTCGAGGCGGGAGGGGGGTCATTAATGATAACAGTGCCGGGGAAGTATTGGCCTCCGGCATTAATCCCATATAGAACAGTGCTTCTCAAACTTTTTAGTATTGCGGACCGGCTGAAATTTTTTTCCATTGCACCAGGGACCGGTGAACTATTTTCCCTGTACTGACGTGTTAGTATCTTCTGCGGACCGGCATTGGATGGCCCACGGCCCGGCACCGGTCCGCGGACCACCACTTTGAGAAGCACTGCTCTAGAACTTCGCAGTCAGCATCCAATGGTTTCCCATGGTGATCTGATAAAGTATGGACCTCATTATAGGGTGTTTATCTCACGAATATGTGATCCCCCATCCTGTACTATGTCATTGAGGTGGCGCCCCGAGCGTCAAAATTTACTATTAATCCGAATCTGTGCATGGTCAGTTCATCTTTGCCTCATATTACGAGCCTTTACATGGTCAGTTTATCTTTGCCTCATATTACGAGCCTTTACATGGTCAGTTCATCTGTGCCTCATATTATGAGCCTTTACATGGTCAGTTCATCTTTGCCTCATATTATGAGCCTTTACATGGTCAGTTCATCTTTCCCTCCCAGGCACAGGTTAACAAATGAATAAAATATCGAACGGTCGTCAAGGTACGAAACCCGAATGGTTTTTTATTTTATTTCTGCTACCTGACTCCTTGGTCTTTTTTGATTGATGTTCAACGCCCCCCCCCCTCACTAATCAATGACGTATCCAATCCCTCTCCACCTCAAGCCACCCCCTCCCTTTTGCCGGTGTCATTCCCATTGGAAGCTAAAGATTAACCGCCTAACAAAATAGTTTGTTATCTGGTCTCAAAGTTCGCTTGAACCTAATTTCGAGTTGACTCCGATTATATACTTATATATAAACCCGTTTGAGTTCACTCTAACCTACTGGACAAATCGCCAGGGGCCTGGAGCGTTGCTCCGTACGCAGGTAGTGTCCTTGTGCGGCAACTCGTTGTTGACGTCAGTGCACTAGGGGTACGACTCGTGGCTGCCCGACAGCTCATTTGGTGGCCACACGGAGTTGTCGAGGAGAGAGAGGGGGGGGCAGTATGTCACTAGTGATCTCAACCAAACACAAGATACCAGTGTTCTAAAGGTTTATGTACAAAAATCCCAGCCATCGTGCCCGCCACTGGTGACTTACGACAAATTTGAAAAGAAATTTTGTCGACGGATAAGAAATAAATTTTATCTATGGAACTTGGGACTTGGTCGAAAGCATGCAAAAAAAAATAATAATAACAAGTAGGAACTATTTCTGGGTCAAAGTTCAAGCGGCCGAGATTCCAGTTTGTTGACCCAGATAGCCGGGAATGGACATTCATTTTATCATTATTAAGAGCGGAATGGCAGGAGCTTTTCCGAAGCAGTGGACCGCTTCTTAGAAGCCCCCTCTGACGTCCTTGACACTTGCTGCGTTCAGGTTTCACCTGACATCGACTCGGATAAAAACTACCGGCAGTGTTCAAACTATGTTTTTAATTTTTTTTTCCTCTTATTTAAATTTAAGTATCTTGGTATGGCCAGATCAGATTGTCCGTCTATTTCGTGGGTGGTAATGAATCGATTGTCCCAAGATAAAACCGACGCTGTTTATTAATTGTCTGGATGAGCTGACAGCGGCGGGCATCACGCCGGCTAATGTGTAGTTTAAACTCACAAGACAAGAGATATTTGGAGCTGAGCAGTGGCGTCACTAGGGGGTGCGGTGGGGGCGGGCCGCCCCGGGTGACACCATCAGGGGCTGACACCATCAGGGGGTGACACCAAAATGTAAAATTCTGTATGTTCCCATTATTTGGCACTGGAAGACTCGGAGGATTTCTATGGGTTAAGTCTTGAGGGGGTGACACCATGGGCTACCGCCCCGGGTGACACCATGGGCTACCGCCCCGGGTGACACCATGGGCTACCGCCCCGGGTGACACCGATCCCAGTGACGCCTCTGGAGCTGGAGTATTAAAAAAACTTGTTTGCGAAGGCGGCTTTTATTAACACATGAGTCGGGGGGAAAATGATTTACTCGTGTCCTTGTGAGGAGGACTCAGCGATCCCGGATTTTCTAAAATAAGTTGTTAGTCATACTTGACTGGAGACAAACATGGATCATGACATCCGGTAAAAATATTACACACGAATTCGGGTGCGTGTTTGTGTGTATGAGTGCGTGGAAGTGTGAGTGTGGATCTTTTATAAGGATCTTTAACTTCTCACACACACAAAAAACGTAACACGGGGGCTGGAATACAAAGCGTGGACACTACGCTACATACACATATAGCCATAACACGCACACATTTCCCTGAAATGAACACAGGGCAATTCAAGCACACAGGCCTTTGACTTGTTCACAAGGCCCTCAATTGCACTAGGGCCCATTCATGCTTACAGGCTTTTGACTTGTTCATAAGGCCCTCAATTGTACTAGGGCCCATTCATGATTACAGGCTTTTGACTTGTTCATAAGGCCCTCAATTGCACTAGGGCCCATTCATGATTACAGGGCCCTGACATTCTCACGGTCCCTTAGCATGCACACTTGTTTCTCACTTGCACACATGGTTCTCACTTGCACATGGTTCTCACTTGCACACATGGTTCTCACTTGCACACATGGTTCTCACTTGCACACATGGTTCTCACTTGCACACATGGTTCTCACTTGCACTAGGGCCCATTCATGCACACATGCCTTTCACTTGTGTACAGGGCCCTTACTTGCAATCGGGCCCATTCTTGCACTAGGGCCCATTCTTGCACACAGGCCTTTCACTTGTTCACAGAGCCCTCACTTGCAGCCAGGGCCCATTCATGTTCACAGGGCCAATTCATCTACACAATGCCCTCACTTGCACTAGGGCCGATTAAAGCACATAGGCCTTTCACTTGTTCACAGGGCCCTTTCATACATAGGGCCCTGACATTCTCACCGTTTCCTAACTTGCTCACTTGGTTCTCGCTTGCACATTGGACCCTCTCACGCCCATAGATCCCCAAGTAAGAGTTCAATATATTATATAAAATGCGGACGTATTATAGAAAGTTGTAAAATAAACCGTTTAAGGCATTAATTACTTGTAGAATTGTCTTAATGCGTGTTTCCCTCGTAGGCCGTCATTTTAAGATTAGGGTTACGTTATTCGAAAGACTCATCGAGGCCATTGCCCTGATGAATCTTGTCAACACCCCCCTGTAACTCAGCATCGGCACCACGGCTCCCTGCCACCACGCCCGAATTTCTCGCCCCCCCCCTCGTAACGGACCTCCACCTCCTCTCCCCCACCCCCTGTTTTCCCTTACTTTAAACCAATCCAACTTCCCTTCACGCAGCCGATTCCCCTTCCTCCCACCTCCCGATTCCCCTTCCTCCCACCTCCCGATTCCCCTTCCTCCCACCTCCCGATTCCCCTTCCTCCCACCTCCCGATTCCCCTTCCTCCCACCTCCCGATTCCCCTTCCTCCCACCTCCCGATTCCCTTTCCTCCCACCTCCCGATTCCCCTTCCTCCCACCTCCCGATTCCCCTTCCTCCCACCTCCCGATTCCCCTTCCTCCCACCTCCCGATTCCCCTTCCTCCCACCTCCCGATTCCCCTTCCTCCCACCTCCCGATTCCCCTTCCTCACACCTCTCAATCTCATTCTACTGCTCACATCTCATCAGATAAAGTTTTGCTGACGCTCAGCCAAAATCAATGTGACGTCATCGTGCGGTGAATGATTAGTTTTTGTTGCGTCGTGTCCCCCCCCCCAAATCTCCTTTGGTCCGATCAATTTGATAGCGAATCGTGCCATGTATTTTATTGATTTAGACCTCAGCCTAAATGATGCAATTCCGAAATTGATGTTTTCACTTCTCCTAAGGAAAATAAAAAAAGACTGACATTTTTTTTTAAACCAACTATATTTTAAGAATGAGAAAACGTCCCGGGTGACATCTTCGGGGGGTGCCATGCTCAGGGGGTGCCAAAATAATAAGTTATCTTTATGTTCAAGAAATAAAATTTGATTAATTTTTAGGTTATAAATACGTTTGGACATAAACAACGAATCCATAAAAATACACTGTTTCCCTGAATTCGGACACTCTTTCTCATTAAATAAATGGGACGTTTTTGTTTCCCTTTTTTCCAGAGCAATGAAGATGGATGAGAACAAAGTTTGCAAACATAATTCCAGATTTTCCCTCTTAATTTTAGATTGTGTTGTTCGAAACTGTTGATTATAACTTCGTCAAGTTCCCCTTTTTTAAATCCTTTATATAAACTCGTGGCGTCTGCCTGCTTTATTGATGGCTTGAATACCGAAGAAACTTTGGATCGATTTTGAAACCCACTTCCTCGTATGCTAGCGAGCTGAAATTTCAGATCGATCGAATGTGCTGAACTGTAATTAAATTACCGAAATGAATTTTTAGATTATCTCTATTTATCTCTATGTAGCATGTTAATTTTTGTGCTAGAGTGTCGCGGTGCGTACTATATTGAACGACCTTTTTAATACTTTTCTGTTGCGCTGTGCGGTTTGTATTATATTGACGATACTTTTTTAAAATATATTCCCGATCTGTAAATGAAAATGCTATTAATTGCTAATCTGTCTCGCAGTGCGCACTATGTTATAAACATTTTTTTATAAACCATTTCCCATGATCAAATCGAGCTGAAATTTAGTAGGCAGACTGTAGAAGTTTTTTTTATACTATAAATCCTTTATATATTTGAGATATAACTAAAAAAAAATTTTTTTTTAATTGTCGTGCTATGCGTATTATAATGAACATTCTTTTAGTTATGTCTCGTATATAAAGTATTTATAGTCAAAAACTTTTTTTTTAACGTTTTTTTAAAATTTTTATTTTAAAAACAAAATAATTAAATCCTATCTTTTAATCCGTTGTCTCTGGTAAATTAACGGCGTAAAAAGCAGGTCGATGACTCTCTTTGGGACCACCGACCTACATAATTCTTACCTCAATTTGTGCAGGAGCTTTTTTGGAGCTAAAAATAACGTGAGAGTGGGGGGTGGGGTAACTGAATTTAAGGGCCCTGTATGTAAATGACCCGGCCGTTTAAGGCAGGGATCAAAGGGAACATGAGCACCCCGCCCCTGTCACGCTACGTCCGTTTAGCCCCGTCAGAGAAATATATGCTAAGTTTATGCCTGGACTTGAGTAGAATAAATCTGTTGGTTTCAAAATGTAGGGAGATGGCGGAGTTACTGGGTAGGTTTGGTGGGGGGGGGGCCACAACGTTCTAAATTTGTTAACATGATGTCAGAGGCGGATCTGCGGCTGATTTGAGAGAGGAGACCACTGAAAAAGTCGGATGCGAACCACCCATAAATCCACCCCGAGACTCAGTGTTATATATATATTGCTTTACAAAGAAAACGTTGTTGTTGTTACATACTTTGAGATTTTACGCTTGGGCTATTTGTTATAAATCATTTGATTCCCACACACACTGCCTATCTGACAGTTTGACTATGGACGACCGCATGGGGGAAAAAAGGACGAAGATAAAAAAAAAGTTTTTTTTTATTTCAGCGTTCTAGCCTGTGATACATTTTGATATCAGTGTTAAAGATAACCCAGTGGTTTAGGTAGCTTTTGGGTCTCCTGAAGTGGTCCATACTACAGGCGATAGACAGATTGGGGGGGGGGCATTTTGGCCATATCCCCCGATATGAAATGGAATTTCAATTGGCTCCTAACGTAGGACAGTCATGAGGAACACATAGGACTTTGATGCGCCTGTGCTTTTAATAAAACTATATCGTTAATTTTTTTTTATAGAAATCGCTGAATTTATTTACTGTTAGGATTATACCCCTATCTTAAGTGTATATAGTGTTATAAGATACCTGCTCCTTATTTTAGTGTACCCATTTCTGTTTGTCCGCTATTGTTTAAAACCGACCCCTAGCAAGTTTATTCAAATATTTGGGCCGTTACTTGAAACCCGATAGCATTCCCTAAAACAATGTGTCTTCGCATTCTTCCGGTTCCGCGACGAATCACCCTTTCAAGCTTTGATGTGGTCTTTTGTTTTGTGTCCCTTTGTCAAAGACGTGCTTGTGTCGCTGCTACACCAAGGGGTCCATTGTTTCTATATCATGCATGTCGACTCACGTCGCCAATATCAATGTGAGCTGAAACAAAGCTGAATACTTCCCCTTTGTTACTAACGACGCGACCCTCCCGACACGCGTCAATGGCTTGCACACACGTTGACTAAACTGTGATCGATACAAGTGATACTCTTTATGATATCCAACTAGCTCGACGTGTATGTGTGTGTTTGTATGCGTGCATATATCTACACATATACACATTAATTTATTTTCCGTATTTTCTTGGCTGCATGTACAATGGCTAATTAAATATTGTTTCTCCTGTTAACTTGTTTTTTTTTAAAGTTATCCCCGCCCAAAAATATTGAAATCTCTTCATGTGAGATACGCCTTTAATCATAGATCCGTGGTTCGTGATCAGTGCTCCCATCTCCTCCCCCTTACTCTCCCTCCTAAATCTCCCCCCTTGTCCCATCATGTCCCCGCATGCCCCCAATCCCCCCCCCAGCATGTAGGATGGTCGTAGACAGCAGTAATTAATTACACCGTTCCGACAAGCATCTCTGGGGCTGTCGTGTTTGCTTCTTGCACTTTGAAATAATGGCTTTTTATTTCAGAGACTTTACGTTATGCACCCCCCCCCGCCCCCACAACCAAACTCTTTCTTCTATTCTAAAAAGCACGTAATATGAAAGACATGAGGTCCCCCCCCTCCAACCGCCCTCAGCCCCAGCTTTTGTTCTATACGAAAGTCAGAGGATTTTAAGTCTGACCCGGTTGTTGTAACCAGGTTGCGCTGCAAATCAGAACCGGGACGCACTGTTATCATTTACTTTGACTGGTTAAATCTTAACGAGCAGGCCAGTCACGTGGCTGTCTATTTTAGGCAACAGAAGTTGTGGCTTACCTTTTGTGTCCATGACAAGCTTCATTTATGATTTAAGTTTCCTTTCTGTGTCTAAATTCCATGTATGTTAAGTTGAATCTCTGCGACAAGTTTCATGCTTCTTGCAAAGTTCATAAATATGCCCAGTTTCATTTATGTGTAGGTTTTGTGCCTGTGACGAGTTTCATTACTGTGTCATATGTCATTTAAATGTTTGTGTAATTTCTGTGTCAAGCATATAATTTATGTGTAAAATATCATTAATTTGTCACATATAATTTCTGTGTCAAGTATCATTTATCTGTTAAATATCATTAATTTGTCACATATAATTTCTGTTTCACCCATCATTTATCTGTCAAATATCATTTCTAACTCAATTGTCATGTTTGTGTCAAGTTTTATTTCAGTGTCAAGTTTTATTTCAGTGTCAAGTTTTATTTCAGGGTCAAGTTTTATTTCAGTGTCAAGTTTTATTTCAGGGTCAAGTTTTATTTCAGTGTCAAGTTTTAGTTCTGTGTCAATTGTCATGACTTTGTCAAGTTTCGTTTCTGTCGTTTTACCATCTATCTATCTATCTATCTATCTATCTATCTATCGATCTATCTATCTATCTATCTATCTATCTATCTATCTATCTATCTATCTATCTATCTATCTATCTATCTATCTGTCTGTCTGTCTGTCTGTCTGTCTGTCTGTCTGTCTGTCTGTCTGTCTGTCTGTCTGTCTGTCTGTCTGTCTGTCTGTCTGTCTGTCTGTCTGTCTGTCTGTCTGTCTGTCTGTCTGTCTGTCTGTCTGTCTGTCTGTCTGTCTGTCTGTCTGTCTGTCTGTCTATTTATCTATTTCACCAAAGCGAGTATGTGCAAATGAGCATGACGAATGACCCTCCCTGGGGTCAACTAATCACAGTTAACGGCTGGCAAGCGAAGGTAGTGGAGGGGTGAGGCATGTCTTGAGACCAGCAATGACTTTTGCATTCTCTTTCGTTGTTCCTTCACATAATAAATGTATTGCGTAGTGTATTGGTTATTACATCTACATCCACTTGACATGCGGAAGGTCCTAGGTTCCAGCCTCTGCGGTAACATTAAAAAAAAATTTGTTTAACCTTTATGTTTATGCCCCGTTCTTTCCCCTATTCTTAGCGAACATAAACACCGCTTCGCATGTATTTCACGGAACGAAAGCTTTGTTCAATGCTTTACCAATTCCTTCATCGGTCTGTTTCTATCGGTCGCAAATTTCTGGGAAAAGATCATAGACGAAGTTGTTGCTCTCCAACTTGGCAACATGGCTGTAATATTTGTTTCTCAACATTGGGATAACTTTGGCGACGAGCTCTCCGTTGTTCTCAGTGACGGAAACGTAGTTAGTCACTATCTTCAACAATACGCTCAGTACATGAATACTTCAGGAGTATATGGTGGCAAGGCAGAAATTGTCACGATGTCCGAAAAACTACTAAAAAATGCTTCGGCGGTCCCCCGAACGTTCATTCGCGTTGTTCCAATTTGTTCGTGCTACTGTTTGTGTCCGTTCTCCCCCCCCCCTTTTTTTGTTTGCACTATCTATAAGTAAGTCTGTGGCGTATGCTACGCCGCGGGTCGTGTCTAGTTTCGTTATAAAACTCAAATCATCGCGATCTCTTGATATGGAACACGTGATTTCACTGCCAGCAAGTGATGGTGGACTGGGGGAGGGGGGGGGATATAAGACCTTATGTGTGCGCCACCGCCCCCCCCCCTTTTTTTCCCCGTCATCGCTGTGTCGACCCAAAACCGCGTGCGCATCGTTATTTCTACAGTGTGCGCTCATTTGACACAGCCTAAACGTTCACGTTTATCGACAGACATGTGTATGTTCACCTTTATAGACATACACATGTATGTTCTCCTTTATAGACATACATAATACCTAGTGTATGTTCACAGTTGCATGTATGGTTTTACAGTACCCTTTAATTCAGGGGGTTCTTTATCAGCGCCGCCCGCAACCCCATGGGAACGTGAGACGGTTTAAAGGGTTCTGGAGGGGGCGTAATGGTGCGTGATGTAGCCTTTAAAAAAAACATTATAGAAAAAGTAAAATGGAATGTTATTTTATCAATATAGTTAATAGTTTAATATTTAAAACTTTTTTTAAAACCCCTCCTTTATCAAAAGTTGCGATATCCTTTTAAACAAAATTAAATATATTTCTATGTTCGTCAGATGTGACATTATCAGATGTGTGCATACAAGTAGCCGGGAGAGCATATCAATTATAAATCAATGAATCCAGTGAGAAGCGAACTAGCAGATCTACTCGCAGTGCATTCTAATGACCCCATTAAAGTGCACATTTTCCAATGCATGCAGAATCGATACTGATAAATATCGGACATTCGAAGTGAGGAGAACGCGAAGCTTGTGTTGATATCCAAATTTTGCCACGTGTCAGAATTTGATGACCCAGGGGCGTGGATAATTATATTTTTCGTCCGCTGACAAACTATAAGATTGTCGCCCTCCAACCACCCTCGTTTATAAACCTTGTTCAATTATTCTAAACGAGCAACAAAGCCCGTCCAAGGACGTTCCGCCACCGTTCGGTGGCATGTTGTAACTCCCCTCCAACAGCCGTCTCGACCGGCATACATGTGCATCACGTCAAAAATACTAGTCATTATAGTTAAAATAATTAACTCGTAAAAACAGAGCTTTTGACTATAAATCCCAACGCGCATAACTCAAAATAAAGTCTTGGAAGAAAGACTGCACAAAAAATAACTCGTTTTGAACGTCCGCGCAAACATGTTCAATATGATTGGCTGTAGGAGTCTGTAGGAGTTTGAGGGACCAATCGATGACCGGACAGAAAATTGCCTTTTATTATATAAGATACGCCGTAAGCCTCATTTTGGCGCCTTTGTACCTCCGTGCCCGGGGAAGTATGTACCCCGGCCAGAGGCGTTACTAGGGTTGGTGTCATCCAGTGCGTTAACTCATGGTGTAATCCCCTCAAGACTTACCCCATAGACCTCCTCCGAGTCTGCCAGTACCAAATAATGGGAAAATACAGAATTTTACACTTTGCTGTCACCCCTTGTGATGTTGTCCCCCGGTGCGGTCCGCAGCACCCGCATCTCCCTAGTGACGCCACTGCCCCCGGCCCCCTTCGCTACGCCTCTGTGATGACCACCCATTCCCAGTCCTCGTATTTGTTTAAATAATCTATGAGACAGTGGTGTGTGAGGATGGCTGGTCTTTCAACATTAGGATGAGAACCTCTGCTTTAATCCTTATCAAGTAGGTTGGTTTAAAAAAAATTATAACGAGAAAGTTGTAAACCATCATCGGGACAAACAACGTTGTGAAATCCATACCAAGATACTCTGCGTTTATCAATAATGAAGTTGTGGATTGGCGAAGTGAAGATAGTAGATATGTGATAACCTCATTTTAGTTGTCATAGTTACCGAAGTTGTCAAATCAGACTTGTTGACAAGATTTTTCAATGCACTTACATTGGCCTACAATAAGACAAAATCCAATCTCCTATTTAATTTCAGTCCAATTTTCTCGCTCTTAAAAAGTCATTAAAAATGTGTTTGCTTAACTTATTAATATTTTGAAAACAGGAAGATAAACCAATAATTTTATTTTAATACATTTCCCTAGTAATCCCTAGGCCCTAGGCGATAGTTTAAAGTTAAGGCTATGACTCACACCTATACATACTTATATCCCAACCTTCACGACTTTTAAGAAACTTTGTTGTTGTTTTTTTAAGATAGCCAGTTTTTTTTACCATGATATATATCTAAAATATAAATAGTAATGCCTCTGAGTTTATTTTTTATCGTTTTTTTTTAAAAAAAATTTCAGGAATTATTACATTTTGAAAAAAAGTAAGGTACCACAAGGGAGAAACGTATTCATTGCGCAATTCTTATCAACATGGGTTTGAGTGAACTCAATTATTTGATCAAATTGCATACATTTTTGGAAAAGATTTCACTTTTTTATTTAAATTTATTTTAAAAAATGTTTTAGTAGGGTTTCCGAGAATCGCCATGAGTCTTCCTGGGGCCAGTACATGAGAAGTTATAATTTGTTAAATATACTATATATCAATCCAGCGATAATCAAACATCCGAAGGTTCATTAACAAATGCTTAGTTTAAAAATTGCCAGCAGAATTAGCTTCAAATATTGTGAAAATATACATTTCAGCGAGTGCGATACCTAACAAATTAGTTCTTAAATTTATTCATTCATTCTCTGTTGTTTACGTCGACTGCCTATTTATAGCGTACTCCGCTAAGAAGCTTTTGAGCTTAATGTAAAACTCGTTCAGAGTGTTGGTCGGCGACTTTCCCTGGGGGTTGCTGTAGACTGTAGAGAGAAGACAGTAGGTGGTCTTAAAGAAACACCTGCTTGTGAGGGTGGAGAAGGAATGGGTGGGCTTTGCATTTATTACAGATTTTAGGACAGTTCTCAAGCTTCTCTCCATTGTAACATCTTTCTCTCTCTCTCTCTCTCTCTCACTCTCTCTTCAATCAAACATCTTTCTCAATCTCTATCTCTCTCAATCTCTATCTCTCTCAATCTCTATCTCTCTCAATCTCTATCTTTCTCAATCTCTATCTCTCTCAATCTCTATCTCTCTCAAGCCATTTTTCTCTCGTAACATCTATCTCCCCCCCCTCTCTCTCTCTCGTCATCGTAACATCTCTCTCCATTGTAAAATCTCTCTACAGTTCCATCTCTTTTCTCTTTTAATCTTAATATTCCATATATCACCCTGCAGCGCCTATGTGCCCTCCCACACTTGACAATCTTAGAAGGCTGCCCTAGTTGGTATTTTTTCCAAATATTGTACTTTAATATTAATATTGCAATATTTCTATTTCAAAAACCATCACAACTCCAATTTATATTGTCGACCACCTCCAATTTTAATCTTACACTCACCAACCTCCAATCTTACACTCACCAACCTCCAATCTTACACTCACCAATCTCCAATCTTACACTCACCAACCTCCAATCTTACACTCACCAATCTCCAATCTTACACTCACCAATCTCCAATCTTACACTCACCAACCTCCACTCTTACACTCACCAACCTCCACTCTTACACTCACCAACCTCCAATCTTGCACTCACCAACCTCCACTCTTACACTCACCAACCTCCAATCTTGCACTCACCAACCTCCACTCTTACACTCACCAACCTCCAATCTTGCACTCACCAACCTCCAATCTTGCATTCACCAACCTCCAATCTTGCACTCACCAACCTCCAATCTTGCACTCACCAACCTCCAATCTTACACTCACCAACCTCCAATCTTGCACTCACCAACCTCCAATCTTACACTCACCAACCTCCAATCTTACACTCACCAACCTCCAATCTTGCACTCACCAACCTCAAATCTTACACTCGCCAACCTCTTATCTTTAAGACACCAAGCTCGAATCTTGCCGTCCCCAAGCTCCAAAGTTTACGTTTTTAAAACAAAAACATATCTCACACATTTATAGAAAAAAAATAATTAAATACAAAATTACGTCTTGCCCTATGTCCAAACAAAGTATCGTTTCGACCATCTCAATACAATTGTAACATTATCTGAATGTGCAAAGGTCGATTACTCTGAATTAAACACATCTGCGGAGTGGGGGTTTGTGGGGATGTATACTATAGCACAAAAGTACAATCGCTTGAATACATTATTTATGTTATACCTAAAAAATTCTTAACGGGGTCGTGGATAAGAACAATTGTTAAACTTTGTCATGTACATGTAATGACATAAAAAAAAAGGAAAAAAAAAGAAAACAATAACAATGGCATCCAGTAACAGTAACCTGCTTGTGCTTCTTTTAAGTCGTTATGACACGCAGATAAACGAGTTGCGATCCACTCGAACTTTGCGGTGTAACCTAACCCAATTCTTGAATCGGTAATTGCGATGTTATTTATAGGACATGCGTTGTCTAGCTTTAAAAAAAAATTTAAAATCTAGAGCTTGGTATGTGCTCTACCTGTGCCAGCTGATCTCGGAAACTTCCCTTTTTGACTACGCCAACAGGTACTCACCCCGCCAATAGCGTCAGAAGGCAGATCCTTGCGTGTTGTGAGTGCGTCGGTGAGGGGCTTTTGACGTCACACGCGCATTTTTTATAATTTTTTTTCTGTCTCGCGCGATAGAAAAAAATACAGCTAATCATGGAATGTGTTTTTAAAAAAATATACATTCAGGCTGAGCCGGGTAGGCGTATTTATATCCGAAAAACCGGTTTAGCATTGATATACATACAACCCGGTAAAATGGAAACAGATTCTGATGTAAAAATTTGAATCATTTTTCTCATTTTACCCATCAGACATCGCTTTGGGGGGGGGGTAACAATTGACGGTGTACTTAGTGTACTTACATAAATAAACAAACACATTTGTTTTTAAAAGTTATCATAATTTTTTTTAGAATTTCGGCAGGATATAAATATAAACAATAAATAGTGTTCAACATCAATAGTAAACTTGGTGAAACTGCAAATCTCTGAAAATAAAAAAAAATGTTCTTACGGTTAATTAAAAAAAAAGAAACACTATTTTTGGTAGGAAAGATGAAAATTATTTGACCATTTTAAAGATATCTTCTGTGTGTATTTGTTTTTGTGTGTGTGTATGTGTCTGTGTTTGTGTATGTGCGTGTGTGTCAAAGATTTGTGTTAAGTATGGTATTTGACTGAATTGCAGTTAGCTATGAAATAAAAGAAAAATGTAATTGTGCAAGTTTTATAGTGCGCAAAATAAAATTCCCTTTAACTGCGCTAAATGAGATCACAACTAGCACTTTTGGTGCATAATATTTTATTTGGTTAAAACGAAATAGCCTGGAGTAACTCTTCTGTGGTGTGAAAGGGGATGTGACATTAGAATATAAATGAATTCCACGAGAATAAAAAGTGATGTGAGTTGGGATACCTAGTGTGGTAAGATGGATTGAGATTCTTATTAAGTGCGCAAGTCGAATGCTTGATTTACCCAGTAACTTATAAATAGGAAACTCCCGCATCGCCGTCCCCCCCCCTCCCAAAAAAAATAAAATAATAATAATAATAATAATAATAAATTTAAAAAAAGTATTCGGACTCATCACTGAATATATTGAATTGTTTAACGCTTATTTGATAAGTGAAATAATTGCCTTAACTGAAGGAAGGCTAGAATGGTATCACAGTGATGTGTACAAGAGAACTGGTTACAAAAAACTACCATTAAAACTATCGCATTTACCTTACCTGGTTTCTTACAGTTACCTCTACAACTACATAAAATAAATATAACTATCACCTCTACCGCTAAATAAAAATTAAATTAAATCTTTAATGCAGATTTCGTCAGGTAATTTAATAGAAATATTTTGACTCTTTTAATTTCTATTTATTTTATCGTATCTATTGAAGACGCTCCTTCTACACAGAACATTATTGCGTCCTACGCGTATCCATGGTTTTTGTATAGTTGTGCATTTTTATTAGAGATTTAAATTGTTGGGTTTTGTTTTCCTGGTTTGACCAAGCAACCCACTCCACGCCCGATGAGAAGAGCGAGTGTTGGTATGTGTTTGTTCTTGCATACAGAATAAGAGAAGTGTTTTTATCCATGTGTCTATCGGCGGGTTGTATTAGATTGCCTTTGTGTTGTATTTCCAAATTAGAATTAATTGCCTTATGTATTATTACTACTTTGCTCTGTGTTCTTCTTCTATCCTCTGCTGTTTCAAGGTTTAATGTTTTACTAATGTTGTTACTCTTGTAAGTTTTGAATATTCTCCAGTAATGTAGCTGGGTGCTCTTTTTGAATGTGTTCTAGTTTATCAAGGTTTTCTTTGTGGGATGGGTCCCTTGCAGATGTATATTCCAGTCTAGTAATTTGTATAACTTAGTTCACTTAAATAGATACAAGGTATAAAGCATAATTATAATTATTATTTTTTCTTTTGGTAGCTGTGGCTCTTTCCCCTTTAAATGGGGTAGGAGATTAGGAACCATGTGTCAATGTTATATTATTAAGCTTTTATATGTTTAAATTAGTGTGAAGTTCTCGAAATATCTATAATTTATTTAACCTTTGCCTTTTCTCTATTGTTTCCAAAATATTAAAGTTATCTTGAAATATTAGGTTGTTTTTTTGTTTTTTTTTGTTGCCCAGGCTGGTATTTTCATTACTTCATAAATAAAGATAGCTAAGAAAGGGAGGGGGGAGAGAGAGAGAGAGAGAGAGAGAGAGAAAGAGAGAGAGAGAAGAGGAAGGAAAAGAAGTTTAAACAACACTTAAAAATGCACCCGGATCAGTCCTAAAATAAAGACTCCACTTCTTTTTGGGTCTCCCAGAGTGGGGATGTAGGAATCTTCGATATTAGAATTAGGTGGGCTCATGAAGTACAAAAACATTTTTTTTAAAAGTATTGTTTATAGTCGAAGAGATCGCGGTGGTAGCGGTAATTTCTTCTGAACACACGTTTGTCTCTTAAATCTTAATTTTAATAAAAGGTTTAACCCATGTCCATGCATGAGTATGAGCCCATGTCCATGCCTTTTTTTTAAATTTTAAAATTGTTACACGACGCATCAGTGAAGTTATTCCATATTTTTATTTGAATTTTTAAAAAATAAACATTATGATTTTTGTATTATTCATGCATGTTTTTAGAAAATAATAAAATAGAATTAACATTTTAAAAAACGCTTTTGTGTGAACTGCTTGACTAAGACAGTAACACATGTGCCAATAACTAAACTTGACCCAGTTTCTCATTGAACGCATGCGCACAGCAACGCAGTCTACACGCGGCTCGCTTAGCCGAATAGAAGAACATTGCTGATGCAACGAAGAGGCCGATTAAATCATCTCTCCAGTGTTTAAAAAAATATTTAAACGTCGTTCCTTTACAAAAACGGATTTTATGAATATTTTATAAGTTTTAATTTATTTTCTGAACACTGTAAGTATTTGTAGAAATAAGAAGATGGTATTAACTTAATTACATTATTTGATTTGTTCCTCCACGTGTGGAAATTTGCCAACTCCCCCTTTCCAGCTGATATGTCAAGGCCGGTTATGTAATGTATTGATCGTTTTGATTGGCTTCTTTTAAGCAACTAGTGAAATAGAAACCAATTATATTTTATTTGACATGAAAAAGTGATTTATCGTTTTTGTATTTCTTACCGGTAGCCATTGATTAATTTTTAAAAAAATATCAAATCTCAACTGTCTTTAGGTACGTTTGATTAGCAAGTAGGTCATGAATGTATGTTAGTAACTAGCCGAAATGTTTTCTTCCCTTCACAAAATAGTGTCAACACAAACGTAAGTAAGTGAAAAGTTCTTAGTCACAATAAATGAATAAGTTTCATTCATTAGATTCGTTTTTTAAGACTAAATCTAAACAGTTACTGTTACTGTTACAAGTTACGGTGACGACGTTGTTTCTGATTACTGATACTATACTTACACTTACACTATTTACAATACTGTCAATACAATACAGTTTGAATACACTATACTCATCATATTAATACTGACACTATACTAAACTATACTTCTTCATTCTGTCTCTGTTGTCAGTTGTTGTTTTTTTATCTATTAGGCTTACTATTTAATCAGTAGTAGCAGCAAGACAGGGCTTAGGCCTAGGCAGCTTAGCTTTAAGTACTTTAACTTTAAGAATTTCTAATGAGCCGATCCCGAATGCCAGTCAATGGTAATAATTTATAAAATAAATAAATAATAATATTTTTAATTTTAAATGTTGGCCATGGCCATGCTATTAAAACGATTACTATTATTAATAGTAATAGTCTAAGTCTATTAATAATTAATATTAATAGTATTAAATTATGAATATTGAATTATTACACTTTACAGCATAGGCATAGGCTATAGTTTTTTATAGGCAGAACCAAAATGAGTTACACCCGTAAATCGCAAAATGAGTAATTTTTTGTTAGTCTGCTATTTCCGTAACAAATTGAAAAGGTGAAACTGAAGAAGAGTAGTATAATTTACTTAGTACAATCAATATTAATATTTATGTAATTCTTTTACAGTTTCTTATCAACCCAAATGAGAAATTACTGAAGTACCAACTTATTACATTATTTATTATAATATTTATTAACTTAGTAGTTCAAAGCAGTTAGTGGTAGGCCTATGTATTATAATTATGTATTTAAAGTAGTCAATTTTTTATTTGAAAATATATTATATATAAGTATAAGCAGAGTAGTGGTATGGTATTGAGTAGTTATAATCAGAAATTGGTACTTTAAAGTCCAAATTTTAAAAAATTTGTCACCCAAGCCCAAGAACCTTTTAAGTATTTTAAGACTAAAAACTATGGCCTAAACCTTTCATGAATTCTATATTACTTGAAGTATGTAGTAACATAATTAAGAATACATTTACTATGTCTTTATTACTGTGCAATACTACTATAAGTATAAGTGTAGTAAATATATTACTGGGATATTTCAATAGCTTAAGTCTTAAGTAACTAGTAAGTTAAGTAAGTATTAAGTTGGAATTTCTTAATAAAAGAATGTTGTTATAAAAGTTTTTATTGTTTTGTGAAAAAGCTTTGTAGAATAAATTATGTTTTAGGAATCCTCAATTGTTCATTGAGCTTTATTCACCCTAATAGTGACTTGTAATTTTACAAAATTATTTTTTTTTAAATCTTATAAAAACTTCTTTATAAAGCAATGATTGTATTTCAATTCTAGTAAGCTGTTTTATACTTTATCATGCACTCACATTACTTTTAAAATATAGCATTGTTTTATGTGGAGCTTTTAATTAAATAAATTGTAAAAGATCAATAATGTGAATGCTAAACTAAGAAGCTAAATAATTTATGTTTAAACTTAAGAAATAATTATGATAACCTAGTTATGTCAGTATCTGAATTCTAATAAAATAAGACATTTTTTAAAATTGATTAATGGCATTGCACATTGTTGTACTGATTGAACTTATCTGACTACATAAACATAGCTGATACTGATATGCTCAGTAGGCTCTGAATGGTCAGTTATGTTTTATCACAAAATATAAAAAACAATGAATTACTCTATTAGTAAGTTGTAGTATAAAAAAAGGTAAACTCTGCAAACAACTGAACACAATGTAAAGAATGTTTAGTCAATAGGCTGATGTGCCACACAATAAGAAATGGTACTCAGTAAATTCTTTTGTTCATAATTGTAACAAAAAAAACAAACCAATACATATTAAATTAATTATTTGTGAAATCTTTCTCTTACAGTGTTTTTTGTTTGGTTGTGGTTAGTTGTTTTTTTCCCTCCCTACATTAGTATTAAAAAAATATCAGACACATTATTTAGTAGAGAAAAGTATTTCAATAAATGTTACCAATGCTGTGTCAAGTTTAAGGAATATTTAAATTACATTAAAATTAACTTCTATCTTCATATTTAATTGAATTGTCATATGTTAAATTTAAAATAACTGTTTGAAAGTCTACACTAGGTGTACAATGCCATAGGTCATATATTTTTGTAAAAAGATTTCATATTATTTTTTTCTGATATCTTCACTTATTAATGGTTGAGTCTCATGTGTTGTGAGATGGACATTAAACCAGAGACTGTTGTCTCAATGGGCTGATAAGTTGATAATGGCTTATCTCAGATTAGACGTATTCTGAACCTTGACCCTTCCTTACTCAGTTGACTGGATCACTGTGGGAATCCATGTGACTAGGCCAAACTCCTCTTAGGGCTGCTAAACAGTTCAAGGTCGCCTCCTCCGTCCACAAACCAACCACATTTGAGGTGCATTTGGGACACTGCCCTAGGTGGTTATAAATGTTTGTGGTTATAGGAGCGCCATATCCTGTACTCGTGGTTAATAAATGACCTGTTTTACAGGACACGGAATATCCCTAGTCAT
Organism: Ampullaceana balthica; assembly: GCA_944989445.1. NCBI lineage: Eukaryota > Metazoa > Mollusca > Gastropoda > Lymnaeidae > Ampullaceana > Ampullaceana balthica. The sequence goes on from CALYLW010000024.1 coordinate 66,864, forward strand.
TGTAGTATTTCCAGCTCTCACTCAGTATGTCGCTAACTATCCCGCCACTCACTTCTCATCAGACCATATTTGAATTGTGGAAAATAATGGGTAATACCGGATTTTATAAATTATTTATTTATATGTACCGTATTCCATAAGGAAATACTTTTTAAAATGCCGGAACTAAGTTTTGCAAAGCGCCTTTACTTGTCTGTGTTATAAAATATGAATGTTTTCATTCTCTGTGTAGCCCGCTAATCTGACAGGGTGTGTCACCGTGTTGTCCTAACGTATTTCACTGCTGGCTTCCCTTGCCTTCACTTCTGTCTGACGCTGGGACTTAGCATGTTATTTTATGGTCCATATGGCGCGCCGGTGTTGAGTATCAGTTTTTTAGTAACACTATCTTTAATTGCACTTATTAAATGGCGTTAATCCAATTAAAGCCGAACACCCAACACCGTCAGATGTTGATGCGTGGCTTGCTTCCTCCGCCCATTTAATGTATAATGGAAAAGGGGGTGGGGTAGGTTGACGAGAGGACTTCCAGTATATGAATATGCGCAGTATTTGTCTTAGCGGCCAACTGTATATTTCTTGACCTAATCTCGCTATTTATATACTTCCATAAATCAATTACAATAGACAGTGAACGAAGATTTATTAAAGAGCAAATAACGAAAGACGGTTGAATCGAAAATTTACTCACACCCCCCCCCTTTTTTTCCCCCTCGATTCTTCTAATTCACATTGTATCCCGCCCCTCGAATAAAAATATATGCGTGGCTCCTTAGAATGTGGCACTTTACTACCAACCCCTCCCTTTTCTCTCAGTTTGAGAATCTAGCTATCGGCTAAAATTGCTGGTTTAATTGATGACTGTTCATCCCCCCTTAACACACCCACCCAAACCCAGCAACAGGAGGTGTCCACAATTTGTCAGTCTAGTAGAACTCGCAGCTGTTTTGTCCCATAAAATTGGTGGTGTGAGTATGTTGGGAGTGGGGCTCCCATCTAAGAGTCTGAAATCGAATAGAATCTAGATCCCTCTGGGAGTGAGTGGGTGGGGGAGAGGTCTGGTGCAGTTGGCTGGGACACAGCGAGTGCCTACGATCGCCGGACGCTGGTCTTTTTTTTCCCCCAGAGACCAGAAATCGCGTGGTGTCGAATGTGAGTTGATTTTGTTGTACCAATCCTCAGTGCTGTGGTGCCTACTTTCAGGTTTGGATTTGTTTTTACAGCCGTGTTATACATGTCTATTTGGATCTTGTCTATGGTTGGTAAGTAGGTCCCCTACCCTGATTGGTGAAATATTAAATAGGGACCCCCCCCCACCCCCACGTTGACTGCTGAAAATATTGTCCCGTTTGGGTTGGTATGTTCGATTTTATGGTTGAAACACTTTACGTGTTACGACATCAGTCGCGTAGACCGTTTTAATCCTCATGGCACACCCACACAAATACCCATGTTTTCATATATTTCCTAAGCAGTATGTTGAAAAGAAAAACAGCTTTACTTTTTTAAAAAGCAGCATCACTTTTAACTGAAAAGAGGATGTGTTACAAAAATTGAAAATGAAGTAAAAAAAATTAGTATTCTGATTCCGGTCGATTTAGACACTAGGTCTATTTTTATTTTAATTGCTTATCTTCCACTTTAACACGCATATATATTCCTATTCAAACACAACATTACAGTACTCAATTAAGATACGAGAGTTGGGGACTATAAGTTGTTTGATTCACTTTTAAAGAAAGCCGTTTAGTTGTAATGAAGAAAAAAATTATAAACGACCGACCGCTTGAGATGTTAATATAACAGTTAATATACCAAACTTTGTTTTATCAAATATCGTCTCAACGAGGTATTGGCTCCATGTAATAATTCTGCCACGATTCACCGGTTGCTAAGCTGTGTCGTAAACTATCAAATTTGTCTCCAGCTTTCGTGTTATGTATGTTTGACTTTATTATAGTCACTTCCAACGTGATTTTTTTTTCATTCTTGGCAATTATGCCGCCTTGAAAGCAAAACCCGAACTCTTCACATGTAAATGCTCTAAGCTTCTGGTTATGTATAATCTGATAGTGAACGTACATACATAATACGCTAGAACGTTCACACTTTGACTCTGGGGTTTCTTCACTGCTGTCTCCAAAACTTGTGCTTAGGTACAAAACTATCAATGTCTGCGAACATGCTGCCGGCTCTCAGAAAATAGTTTATCCCGACGGAAGGGCTTGGAATTATTTTGTTGACTTTGGTGATATAGTCGCTGTAGTGTTAAGTCCACCGTTACCTTTGTTTTTTCTCTATCTCTTTCTATATCCTCCTTAGTGTTTTCTCTCTCCCTCTCCAGCCACAACTAACTGTGCGAGTAATATCATTTTGTGTGGACATCTGAGCGAAGGAGTCGTTGATGCGATTAGTTTTCCTCTCCATGGGCCATAAATCACAGTCAACTGGGCCAGCACTTTGCTGTCAGCAGATTTCTCAAGCTTGTCTGTGACTTTCTAGCCCGTCACAGACATGACATAAGTATAAAAGAAAGGGGAGGGGACTATTTCGGAGGTGTGGCCTGCAGGTTTTGATGAATTTGGTGGGCGTCAAATTTTACCATTTTTTTAAAAAACATGCTTTTTTCTTGTTATAATAACCAAAGGGTAGAGGTAAATGAACACTGCGGAGTTGAGAGTGGTGAGGATGTTTGTATTGGAAGAGAGGCGCTGGGTGGGGGTCTGCGGGGTTTATCAATGAAATCTTTTTTTTATGGGGGGATGGGGTCTTAATATGATTTTGGTGGGGGATATGAGCCCCACTGTACATTGTCGTGAAGATGGTGGGGCTGGTAACGGGACACTTTCGGTCGTATTTCATTGCCTGCTTATTTTTTGGGGTTGTTGGGAAAGGGATGCGGGAGGTGGTGGATTTTTTCTTCTTTTGTCGGGGTGGGGGAATTGGGGCTACAACTTTAACTTGGAATATAAACTGACTGGCGTTGACTGCCAACATTTAAATCAGTGCTAAAGGTTCTTGTGCGACGGTCGTAGGTTTCCCTGCACCGTAAGGTCGACACCGATGAGTTTAACAGAATTCATTGTTGCTTTAAACTTGAGTCTAGTCTTTCGAAACCCAAACAGTAACAAGTGGTTTGTTGCTTGGGAGAAATATTGTTTAATTTTTGCCTATACACGTTTTAATTTTGAGGGACTTTTAGTGCGCCATCTAAATTGTTTTTATTTCAAATGACATGCTATCTCCAAGAATTTATTTTTAAAAAATTAAAGCTAAATAAGAGTGAAGCTTAAATAAAAGAGTTACCTAGAGTCATTGGACTGTTAGTGCAAGCGCACCACAACTGAGTGCTTCATCGGGGCTGTGCAAACTTGAAGCTGAGACGCCTTCAAAATTTGTCAACACCCGACCACTTGTCGGCTTCACACTTGACAGTACCCACTACACCTGTCACCGTGCTAGCAAACCATATTGTGTTTGAGGATTCACACCTAGGTTACTGGAACTAGTATTATATTCAGGATATTTCTCCACCTTATTTATTATTATAGTGAGTGGTTGTTCTCCTGTTTTGTGGAGAGCAATTCAACATTTGAACCTACAAAAATTGATTTCTTTAATATGGTAAGAAATTTACTTTCCATTTTGTAGTTTAGATTGATTTTATAATTTCCCAGGTACTGTTTTTTCCTTACCTTTGCTGCTCGATGGCATTAAATTACGTTATTGATTATTTAAAAGTAACTCATAAATTGTTCTCCATCATTGTCACATGCGTCTCATCTACATTTGGTTGATTATACACGTGAGTTTATGTCCGCCTTTACCAGCTTTTCTTCTAATTTGGACATGTATGCATTTGTGTATGTGGCATTTTCTTTTCAAAATATACATTTTTCGGTTCAAAGACATTGGTTGTAGGATTGTGGAATTTAAGGGTTTAAAGGTAATAAACTTTGATCTGTCTTCTACCCCCACCCCAAACGCCAAAAAGGCCCTTTAAGAGAAATAAATCCACACATTAAGTTAGCAGAGCATCCCTGTTGCGTGTGGGCCGTACGATTATTTTTGGGTGACTTTTCTCCCCACCCCCATTTTCCCCGTGTCAGTTCTTTGATGAGAGACTAGAACAAACCGTGCGTCTGCCGGAGCCCGACTTGAACTGTGTATCAACGATTAGTTCATCATTTTCTTGTGGCCCAGGCACGGGGCGCCGCGAGAGGAGCGTGACCGCGGTGAAACGGGGCCCCAACCAATGGGACTAATTAGGCGAGCCGTGTGATGTCAATGACTGAGACAAGACTTCAAGAACTTAATGAATTAGTCGCTTGGCTTTCATCCCCCAGCGCGAACACCCCCGGGGCTTTAATGAGTCGCACTGTTGAATACTAATTGTTGATCGTCTGCGGCAGTATAAATGTGACGTTAGAAAACAAGAAGGGAAAGGGGGAGGGGTTAACTAATAAACAAATATTTTTAAAAATGATCAAGGAATGATGCGGATAAAATTTGTATTTGCGTTTTGACTTTGCGATTACTGACTCCATACTAAAGAAGCTTTTAAATTCTTCCTCAGGTTTAACCCCATACCTATGTGCCATTTCTGTTATAACATTCATTTGTTTGGTGATAACATTCATCGCATCCAACAAACTGTAAAATGATGATTGATAAACCTTTGCACCGCATCCCGCAGCACTCTTTATGCCATTTTCGGTGATTCTGTCACGGGCTATATTGAGCTTAACCTACCGCCAGACACTCCCCCCTGTCGCCGTCTTGACGTTTCCCTGCGTACCCCTGCTAAGTTAACCATGCAAAATCAAGCAATATTCATGTGTGTTTGAATGGGACCAGGGGTTCATTGTCATATGGGCTCGCCCACCCCAACCCCACCTTTTTTTTCTTTTCAGGCCCTTACTATTAAAATTTGTGAACTTGAAAATAATGTTAAGTGTTATAGAAATTAACACTTTATCGGCCAGTGTCGGTTGGGTTGAGTAAACGGGTGGAATCTTTACCTTCACGTATTTCTGTAACGATTAGTATTGTTACAGGGCACAATGGCTTTCTGTTTTGGTGAAGAGGGCATTAATTAGTGGCGTGTAAACTTCATGTTGAAGTTAAAAGGTTGTTTTTTCATGGGAAGGGGCCAAAGGGCCGATCTCATTGAAACATCTTTTGAACCGTAAACCCGTCTACAAATATAGGATTATGGGTTATACTAGATCTGACGCGTTCATGGATCCTGGCCCCTGGTCACACTCAGGACTGACATAAGTAATGACTAAATGATATCGGCACGCATGGCCCCCTTCAATGGTCAGCCCGGCATGCCAAACTGCGTTAGGTGAATGGGCCTAACCATGTTGACGTTGGGCGTCCAATAAGCTCCCCCCTCCGCATAATAGATCCCTTCACGGGTAATGTGGACCATTCATCTTGCACTGGTCCCAACGAAAGTTCCCCACTATTGTGGTGCGGTCAGTGGTTTCTTGGGGGTCTAATCAGCCGACGATAGTTCCATGATAAGTTTGGAGCAATTATATACCAGACACCATAGCGATTTCCCAATATAAGAACTTTATGGTCTCTCGCAGCCCACCCTGACCAATTCACTGACCAGATTCAGTCTTCAGCTGACCACCAGGATTTTGCAATGTACTATGTGCGTGATTTTTATATAGATATTTATTAAATAAGTTTTCCATGGAAATGGCATTACGTTATTTTAACACTATATTACATAATATTTTCGTGTCGGAGGAATTGACTAAAACTATGAAATTTTTATTTTAAAAAAGATGTATAAAATACATGTAGTATGTGTTTAATTTTCGCTTTGTGTTTTCATTTTATCGGGGAAAAAACATTTGTGTGTGTGTTGTTTTTTTTAAATAGTGATCTTTGTGCATTGAATCCGTTTAGCTAATCGTATCAATATTGATTTTTTTTTGTTCGTTACTTGTGTTTAAATTAATTAATTGAACCAAAGATGCCCATGGTTTTTAACATCTTGACATTCATCTTATGTTCCACAGGAAACCGACGACAGTAACTTAGCCTACAGATTAGGAACATTGTGGGCTGGCATGGATCTAGACACAGTCATTAAATGTGAGCCCAATAGCCCCCTGGGACTCGGCCGATGCTCCCAGCCCAACCTGGACGACAGCTTCCCCCGCGACGTGTTCGCATACGACCCTTCACAGGATGACTACGGCTCTGACCGGTCCTACCAGGGCGACAGCGCCGACAGCGGGAATATATCCCCGTGCAGTTTAGACAATATCAAAATAGACTTCAGCTCCAATTCGTTTAACTCTGAGACCGGAGAAGGGACAGATGGAGCCAAGAGACTTTGTCTAGTGTGTGGGGACGTGGCATCGGGATATCACTATGGGGTCTCATCGTGTGAGGCATGCAAGGCGTTTTTCAAAAGGACCATCCAAGGTAAGGTTGATCTGAGCCACGGGCCATGGGTTCATATATTGTTACTGTCCAATGTTGTGTGAAACAATGTGACTAACTTCCTTTCAAATGAGATTTTTAAAATTTCACCTATGGTTATATCATATCTAAATGTAATATTCAAAGGCATTGTATTGAACATCGCATGTTTACTCTGTATTTAGGAAATGTAGCCTCTCAATAACCCCTATTGTTAACATTAGCACTTCAGAGAATCGTGGACAACATAAAACTCAGTACCTGAAGTTCAATCCACTTAATATGCCTATCTCTGAAAGCACTTAGCACTAAACACCTCAACCGGTAATGGGCTTTCAAGAGTGTTATTGTTTATTGACAATTTAGTGGGCACTCAATACATAAGGGAAAAATCAGGAATGTGAACGGCATTGATTTTTTTCCCCTGAGATATTTGATGTTTATGACGTACATGGTGTAACTGAGATGGTTGATGTGACATAGATGTTTTATCTGTACCTGTAACTAGGGGGGAGAGAGAGAGTTGTTTTACGTCTTAGAAATGATGAAATATGACAGTTCTATTTTGTAAGGATGTGGTAGATATCTTCTACAGTACATGAACTTTGGACTTCAAATCCGTTGTAACTTGTACAAGAGATGAAGAAATGGGATGTTTAATCTGGATTATGTCCAGTGAAAACATCTCCGTATCAGTGTAGAGTCTTAGCAAGACTGAACAGCTCCAGTAGATGTGTGTGTATGTCTTTATGTTATAGAAATGCGTATTAGGCTAACTTTAGTCTGTGGTGAAATTAAATTTAAAATGCAAAACTGTAAATTAGTTTTTATTGACAGGACATCGTTGCATTGAACTCATAGGTTTGGGGTGAATATAACATCCTATCGGTTTTCAACTTATGTTTGAACGACCCTACCCCAAATGGTTCTTTCCCTCCACACGAGTTCCTGTTACACACACCCCACCAACAAAATCAGTTTGATGTGCCTTTTAAACCCCTCCTCTAGCCTCGGTCTTCTACCAGATCTGTTATATGTATCAACGCTTCGATTTCAGTTTACTTAAAATTTCAACAGCTACAAATTATTTACGTTTGCTTACATTTCACATAGACGGACGTCACTTACACTAGTTATAATCTATAACCTTTTCTAGATCAACAAGACTAGCTCACAATGACGACTGTGCTTTACGTCATCAACCAGAATTCCAAACCTCTCCGACGTAAACAAAACGTGAAAAAAAAAGCAAGAAGGGGCGGGGTGGAAAAAATAGTTTTTATACAACAAGAATGGAAGAGAGAAAAAATTGGCTTCGTGTGATGTATTACTTAAGGTTGCAGTATAGGAAATGAACGCGAGTTTCACACGGCATTTTGTACGTCATAGAGAGACTCTACCTTGATGAATTTGTTTGTTTTTTTCAAGGCAAGGTAGAATGAAGTATTGCACGGCCAGTGTTTACCTCAAGGGGGTAGGCGTACACAGGTAATGTGACGACTGGGCATGGTTCACTCAAGATAGCAGAAGCTATTTGTTTGTATGCCAATGTGCACAGGACTCTACACAGAGTACATGATAGAGAGGAGGAAGCGGTAATGTCATTACACTACATGACTAATGTAAAACTTTCTTACTTTGCGTTTCAAACAGGGCACAGTCATATTTGTCTTGTGGGGAAAAGGGTTGGGGGAGGCTGACTAGTTTTGAAAACGTTCACCAATGTGTATGCAACACTGCGCCTACATTGTAATTATTGGGTATTAGCTCCAACACGTTACTTGCCTTGAGGTGCTATCGTGCAAGCCCCTAACTCTAGTTTTTATGTATCACGAGCTGGGATTTTATTATCTGGGATCGAGTTTCTATTATCTTCGAAACTTTTGTCCTAAAAGGTGAGCAGCGATTACCATGTGCACCAATATAGATGCCCTTTACCTTCCGGGAGAATTAGAAGGGGGGGGGGCGCTGCATCGGTTCTTAAGCTCCCTATTCCCACCCTATTTTGTTTCGTTTTGTTGGGGGGTGGTGGGGGTGGGTGTCAAGTTGATGTGGCCCGTGTTGGTGAGTGGAAGTCCTGGCGTGGTCTCGGTTTCATTCGCTTGGCACCGCCTCAAAAACTTCTTTACGTTGAAACGTTTTGTTGCCTAACTTACGAACAAGGGGTTCACTTACGGGGAGGGTTACTTCCAAAAGAAACATTTTAATTTAAAAAATCTCATGACACTGTGACCCAAATTTTGTAGAGCTCCCTCACATTTATAACGTCTGAATTACCAAAGACGAGTACAATAGACGATGTCACGACTTAGGCCATTTTATTGACAAGAGCAAATCCACTTATACATCCATCGACATTAGATAAGGGACGCCCAGAATACGTTTTTGGTTTGCGTTCGACTGGGGATATTTGCGTATTCTCACAATACAGCCAAAGATCTCCGCGATGTCATGTACTTGGCCATTTCGATTGCTTGCAGATAATGTGCATTCCAATCAATAATTCGGTTGTGAAAAGAGGACTTTAGTGACGCAACCCCGAGAAAGAGGTGGGAGTTTGGGTAGAGAGAATTCTATCCATATTATTGGGGATCCAAGTCTGTTGTGCGAGATGTAATGAACTATTGACCTGTCATGCTAGTACATGTTTTGATATATATTTTCTTGTTGTGCTTAGAAAATGTGTTGTCTGCCATTCTTCCCACCGTCTGCTCACAGACAAGCAGTCCATAGATTGATAAATGGGTTTTTATTGAGTCATAAAGAGATATGTAGTAAAAGGATTGAATGATGAGTAATGTGTATGTTGTGAAAATGTTAAGTTCAAATTAAAAATAACTATGAAATTAGCGGGGTGCATTTTTTTTAATTTATAAGCCATTATCTTGAAATAGTGGTATCCTGCTGGTTGCTGGTGTAAGGTTTGCGTAGATGGTGTTTTTAAGTGCGCAGTTTTGCAACGTTTACCATTTGCATACGCGAGTCATCTGACCCCCTAGTGGGGGTTGATGGCAGCTGTCCACACTTTCACATTACTACTACCGACCCATCCCGCTCAAACCCTCTCGGCCAGTGATCAATTATTTTCATATCCGTGCTGTATTAAACATGAACGATGACTTTCATATCGCTGCAATCTGTAGCCATAACAGAGGGCTTGAGCACTGGAAACTGGCGGGCCTCATTAATGGAAGTTTCTGAGTAACGAAAAGTTCAATAACGCGAGATGGGCTCGGACCGTGACGCGGTGAATGCCAGATTTAGCGCCAATCGATTTTCTTAGCAATGACTACCCCCAGTAACCCATTTCCGTGGGTTTTGTGACGGGATTTTTCACAATTTCTTCCAGCACCTTTGGTCAATGTTGTTAGAAATCCAGAATATAGGTGACTTTGCCCACATTACCCGATATTCATTCGTCTTGTAATGAGATGTGGGCCTGTCCAGGCTTTGTACTTCTACTTAAGCTTTAAAAAAAAATTTTTAAATTGGAATCTTCTATTAAACCGTATGAAGTCAAATGTATAAAACGATTTTTTTAAATACTCTGTCGATGTCATTCAATTTTCTGAGGTATAATTTGTGCATAGATGCACGAAGAAGAAAAAACTCGCTTACACAAACTTAGTGTCATCCTGTGTAATGTTGGTATGAAGTGTTGGTGTAGAGAAAAAATGTTTATCTCGTGTATAAAGGAAAAGCCCCGGTCAATCTTGTCCCCATGTTTACGAATGCGAGGACCCTTCCCCCGTCTGGCTGCTCCGATAATTGCGCCTTCAATCGTTGACGAGCTCTGGTGGTAAATTAGCCGACATTGTGCAAGTGAATAATTAGCCTTGGCACTAACTCACCGCGGCTTCTTGCATCACCCCGACGGTACCCTGTACCATTCACGGCCTATCAGCTGGACTGTTACGTAAATACCAGCCATCGTCATAAAATCCGCGTGTACACACTTGGCGGTAGGGATCGGAAATATCAACTCGAATCGATACTGCAAACATTGCTAGACGGGATCAGCTGATGAGAAGCGGAAATATCGTCATGTAAACGATAAAACTGTTCGCTATAAGATGTCTGTTCTCTTGATCTTACTCCATTGACATATAGGGGTAAAGGATCACATACACTATATTTCGTCGTTTTATGTCTTTCTGGATATGGCAGTCTGTCTGGTCATTTATTTTGTATTGGATCTGTGTTTGGTGGTTGTTTATTAAATTCCACAATAACATCCGTTCAGGTTGTTTAAAACGCATGTATGTCGATAAGCGGTCTAATTCCACAGTGCCTTTCACATCCCTGTAAGGGTGTTTATTATCATTAGTACCACAGTCGCGTTATCTAACGTGTGTCCACTTGAGCTGCCCCAAGCACTCGTGATGAGCCTACTGCAGTTTTGCTGAGAGCCCTTATGTCCAGCGACAAGGGTGTGGCTATCTCTGCTCTAGCGGGGTCTGCCATTGCCGGAGTTCAGTCTTGTTCACCCCCAATGCAGTTATCTCAGTTGTGCTTAATCGTTTCACATTTAGGCAACGCTTTTCTATCATACAGGTATTTAAAAAAAAACAAGAGCAGCCCCTAAAGGGCGCTTTATAACAGTTGCTTTTTTGCGGCCAGCAACAATCCCTCTGTCATTATCTTATCCACCTGACACACGGACGAACATAACAAACATAATGTTAAATGTAAATGTCTATGTCATGTTTACTGGACATTGATTGGATTGTGAGGTGTCTGAAGATACAAGATAGTTTATGTGTTTTTTTTTAATCATTTTTTTTTCGCATTTGAGACTTTCTACATACCACACAGCTCCAAAATACCGATTTAAGGATATAAAAACTTAAACACCACCTACTACAACAAAAAATACCATCAGGGGCGTGGGGGTAATGAATGGGATTTGACATAATGCTTTTGTCATGACGCCTCTAAATTATTTGGAATCTGAAATGGGTTCATCCCTCTTTTGTTATTCGGTGATATTTGTATTAAAGTTCAAAGTAGTCAATGTAATAGCCGTTTAAAGACGCCTAAGCCCACCCACCAACCCCCCTATCCTAACCCACCAAAAGGCCCAAAGTCTACATCATGAACTTTTTTTTCCCCCTCTCATATAGCCATTGTGTATCACAACATATCCACGGTACAGCGTGCCATACAAGTGTCTGCACCTCTTTGGGATCTTGAATGACAATTGACGTAGGCTTAGTCCATAGAATAATTGAACCAAAATCAATGGCACGTTCTAGACGTGATTCCAGCCCAGCAGGGGAGGATATGTGACCCCGTTTCCCGGGCTCCGAGTCTATTTCGGTGTATTTGCCTTGTGCTATGTTGGGGGCTTCTGTCGTGTTGATGCACGCGCCCGTGTGTGTGTACAGCCGGCTCACTCCGCACACACCCACGTGAGCGCCTGCAGAATTGATCTCGTCTGTTCGATGGGGTGTGTGTGTGTGGGTTGGTCGTGAAGGGATGGTGTCTGATAGTCCGCCTTCAATTCACTCTGATGATGAGCGTTTTTTTTTAAACGTGTGTGTGGGAGGGGGGCGTTGGTAGATAGGAGGGTGCAACAACCGGAGTGGAAAACAGATGTCGCCACTGCCAACTGTTCGCACCAAAGCGATCATCGGTTTAGTGAGCAACAGACGCAGTTCACACACCGGGAAACGTTGCCCCGTTTAATGAGCTGTTAATGCTCCTACTGTAATGAGAGTTTGATGCACAGCCAACGATTTAGTTGATATAGGTTTTTACCACAATTTCTACGTACACTGAGCAGACTTGTTCCTCAGGGGAATTTTTCCGGGGATAGCTTAGTGAGCACCCCATTACTGTCTTTAAATGAGATGAAATGAGCTTGTATACCATGCATGACTGCATATCGATTTTCGATGAATATATTTAGATGTATGATTTTCTCTTAATGGAGTAATTGCATGTATTGCTTTGTTTATAGGCCCAGGGTGAGGGAGGGCTGGCGCTTTCAATACCTTTGAGGTGAGCAGTGTTAGCACAGTTAAGTCCTGAAGGTGGTATGGATATAGAATCGAATTTACGAGGTCATGGATATAATTTAGGATGTCTTGCTGGTAACAAAGAAGTCAGGAACTCTTGTCCAGGTGGAGCTTTGTGTAAACAAAGGTCCCATGAGTCATGAGCTCACAGAGCGCAGCTCTAAACTTTCCCACGCGATGGGGGATATTTTGGGGGGGAAACCCCCCCCCCTCCACATGCCTCCCCCGCACCCTTAACAGATAACTATAAATACATTCGGAAACAATTCAGAGGTCAGCCCATTAAGTTTAATGACCCTTTGGATTACATCAGCGTCCCCCATGCTGCGTTTACATACCAGTTACCTAACGGGCGTTCATCTGAGTCACTTTAGAAATCTATTGTGTCGAACTCCGTCATATTCATACATTTCAAATGTAGGTGCAAAGATACTTGTCCATAGGACTGGTGTCAATGGACTGAATAAAACGCCGCGGTTTTTTTTAAAACTCGAGTCTTTGCCTTTACAACAATTTGAGTCCTCTTTATCGTTATTTTGTAAAACTTCACTATTTAAAAATAAATATTTTTTGAAACTAATTTTCAAAATTAATATAATAATTAAATTGTATCTTTATTTAATAAACGTTCTAAGAAATGCAAAGTTATAGCCGTCGTTTTACCGCGCTTAAACTCATCTTTTATAGCCCCTGGGCATTTGCCTTGGTCATTAAAAAAAAAGGAATAAGAATGAAAGTAGAATCCAATTTACACACTACTTAAAAGGGCCTCAGAAGATAAAGCCATTCTTCTGTTGCTGCCCCCCCACCCCTCATTTCTGTGTTTGCTTTTTAAAGATTATGTGTGTTTTAAATGGATTACCTTTTCATATTAAAGTTTGGGCTACAGACCATTTTAAATAGCTGTCATGTTATGTGTAGGGAACACATTATTTTTTATTTAACCATTAAACCTGTTCTCCATGTCCCCTGCTATCCATGCCCCCTGCTCTCCACGCCCCCCTGCTCTCCATGCCCCCTGCTCTCCATGCCCCTTTTTCTCCATGCCCCCTGCTCTCCATGCCCCCTGCTCTCCATGCCCCCTGCTCTCCATGCCCCCTGCTCTCCATGTCCCCTGCTCTCCATGTCCCCTGCTCTCCATGCTCTGTGTTCCGCATGCCCCAGTTACCATGGTATTTAGGTGGAGGAAGTCTACAGGAGGGTCACTAAGTCTGGCTGGTGCACACTCACAGCAATGATTTATGGCAATTTAAATATAAGCACATAGGAAGTCCCTTCTTCCTTAATATTTCATTGTTGTAATTCTTGAAAGACCGCAGTGGGGTTGGGGGAGGATATTTAAATGAAAGAAATGCACGGGGGTAGTCAATAAAATATGATAGTGTTGCAGTTTTAATTGTGCGTGGTTCATGTTTAATTCGTTCTAAATTAATAGCTGTTTTCATCAAGTTTTATTTCAATTATTAAATTTGATTTGGATCATATAATTTTGGTTTGAAAACCCTACAAGAACACACACAAAATATATAGATAATACATAGAAGTTGGACTTTGCTTATTCATTCGGTTTTAAATATACAAAGAAACTGAGACGGTGGCATTGTCTTATTCCCGTTCTAAGTCTAAGCATCCACGTTTGGCAGGAAACTGCCAATGGCATTCCTCGTCTTACCATGTGATATTCATATTGCACACACAGGTAACGTACTGGAGTCGAACATAAGGATGACGTCCGAATCTTACAGATCTTTGAAGGCAGAGCGGTCTAGAGAAAACAGCTTGACATTATTATTTTTTAATATATTTTTTAAACATTTTTTTTAACCTGTTGCAAGCAGAAATGTAAGAAGATTTCTTGGCATTGTTCTGGGGGGGAAAGGGGGGTGGGGGTAGAGAGGTGTCGACTCTCATTACAAAAGCTAATTAGAATGTACTTTACCGAACCGTCGTTGAGTGTTGGACACTGATTGAAAGCGTGATTCCTGCTGGCTATTTCCCCTCACCTCAATTCATCTGCCGTTTTATTTTGCTTGACTCTGTAAAAGAGGATTTATTTTTTTGTAAGGACCAGGGGTCTCCCCCCGGCTTGGGGAAGGGGTAGTCGGATGTTATCCTTTCTCGGGCTGGGGAAGTAATCATTTGACATACCAGGAAACAGGATGGAGAATAATGTGGTCGTTCTAATTAATCAATCCACCTTCACCCCTTCCCTCTGAGGTGTCAGGGACTGGCTGGCTACCTGATACAGGAGAGTTAGCATGCAGTGTTAAAATGTCAACGGAAATCTCATAATTTTAAAAGAAACATTATTTTTAAGGTGGGGGGAGCTTAAGTTTTTTTAAAGTGATATCGTAATCCTTATGTAATTCATATGTATTTTTAAAATAAATAATGTCTCTAAAATTATACACTAATATTAGTAAATGGTCATACACGACGGATTTTCAAAGATGTTTTCCCTATATATGTACATTCCATTTCATCTATTTCGGCCGTATTTCAAAGTCTGTTAGACAATCGGCAGCGTTTCCCATTAAAATATGAATTTGAACCGTAGATCCCTCTTTTCCCCTTTCCCCTTTTTTATTACCTAAAGCCTAAAGGCCCCCTTAAAGACCTTGGTTAGGGTCTTTGACCGTTCCTTGTACGATAAACGAACAAGAGTTATTCTCCTTAGTCCTTGAACGAATGAAACGGGTGGTGCTACTATAAGTGAAGGTGGTCGTTTGTAGCGAGCAAGCTTGTGTTTGTTTTATACATGCACTGTAAAATTCCGTGTACTTCTCTATAGAAATACTTAAATAATGCGCAGTTTATATAAAGTTTTTTTGTTTGTTTGCTTTTTTACATTCACTGTCGAGTGCAACACGAAAGGCTGACAAAAGCCACTGGAAAGCGTCTTCACTTTGCAAAAGCGAGCTATTCTATGTGCTTGGACGGTGGTGATGATTAAGTTACTAAAGATTGGAAGTTACGTCATGGTACTGGTGTGGCGTGTACTGTCACGGTCATATACAGTTTGAATAAAAGTTCTTTTTAACAATTTGACCGCATTTGTTAGGAGTAATTTGGTAACGTTTTGAAGTGCATGACGCTATAAATATGACGTTTACAATATCACACGAAAACGCCTCAATACTTTCACGTAACAAAACAAGAACAACTAAGCGTTTTCCTTTTCTGCGATCCGGGAGCAGCTAGTAAGTCGGTAGACCACAATATATCATTTCGCGACAACCGGTGGATGTTGACCTAAGGCTTCCTTTTGTTTGGTGACATGTCGACAGTCCTTCCTGTTGTCTTGGGGAGAGTGTGGTATTACATGCATGTCGTATTCTTGGCCCCTTGCATAATAATACTAACTACTTCGTGGCATGAGGCAATAACAAAGTTTATGTTTGGGGGGATAGAGAAATGAACATTTACAGGCCGGTCCAAAACATTCAGTTTTGAGATTAACGTTATCGATGTAAATTAAATGAGATGCTTAAATGGAAGCTTGCGTTTATTCCACGTAGATCAATAAGTTGAGTGTCTCATGAATTAGCCCTGTGCAGATGTTTCTCTCTCTGTGTGTGTGTGTGAATAATAAGATACTATCTTTGTATCATTGTAACTGTCCGCTAAGATTTTTCAAAAGGAGAATCTTGTTGTATAATAAAATCATAGCATTACTGAGCATAAATAAAAAATTTAAAAATTGTTTGACACCGTGTAATTCTTGCATTGTTGTGTATTTTCAGGCAATATAGAATACTCATGTCCCGCCAGTGGAGACTGTGAGATTACTAAACGTCGCAGGAAGGCATGTCAGGCTTGCAGGTTTCACAAGTGTCTTGGGGTGGGCATGTTAAGAGAAGGTGAGTACTCTAGTCATTCGGGCAATAGTCTTGAACAAAGTACGTATACATTGAAAGAGATGTATCAATTCAAAAAAGGGCGTGGGTTGTTGGCCCGACAGAAGATTAAATCAAGGAGAAGCATCAAAAGGCAGGTATCTCAGTTTCCGGTTCAATTTTTGAGTTATTTTTTCCCCTTGATTAACATCTTATAGAATATAAAATAAAAAACACGCTGCTAAGCTCCGCTTGCTATAGGATCTGTTATAGCCTCAATGGTCCATTTATCACCCGCTGAGAGCGAAAATAAGCGTTCTCTGCCGCCAATGAATAGGTATGAAAACTCCCCTTTTATTACTTTCATTAGATAGCTGTACTCTGTTCGAGACCGTGCACTGTAACATCCGTTTTCACTAGTGACCGTGTTGTCCGTATACGTGGAGGTAACTCCACCAGGGTAGGCGGAAAGATGCCTGACATGGTTGGGACGTCACTGGTGGATCACTTTATTATCCATTGAATAGTGTCATTCACAAGCGGGATATACAAATGTTTGCAGTCCACCCCGTCCCCCCTTTCCCCATTAAAAAAAGCGTGCATTTGGTATTCATTCGCATTTGTATTTTCTTGTGATATCGCCGCAAAGATTTGTGTATTATTTCAAATAACATTGACGTATTTGGTGGGCTTCGGCAGCACCTGACACGTGCAATGAGAAGGTGTAGCTTTATAGTGCACGAAACCTTGAGATGAATTCAATTAATTCATCACAATGGTATTCATGGTGGGAGGGTGGAGGGGGGTGGCCTCAATTTTTGGTACTGAATATTTTTTTTTAAAGTGCTGCGATAATTTGCTTAAGTTTATCAACGTAAACTATCCTCGTTTCAGCTTTCTTAATTTGCTAGTGCTATGTATATTTGACTTAAGTGTAAGTTGCACAGAATCATGAAATTATTAAATGTATATATCCTATACAATATTCAGGAAAAAATATTCAGTGCAATGACCGAGAATTTCAAAGAAATTGTCTATTAAATGATGTAGTTTGCTATATATACCCGTCTCCAGATATTGTAATGCACTGTTGGAAAGTCTCATAACGCTCTTTCTAAAAGGCAACTTGCTGCATTCTTAGTGTGGCTGGTAGCCTTACAAATACGTGTGTATTATATAAGTATGAAATTAATGACCCAAAAAGCGCTAAAGATTTTTGAGATCACTAATCTACCTTGAATCGTAAATTCCTCATCTGTGACAAGAGTTCAGCCAACGGTCGTGGAATTCCAATCTGTCTTGCTTCGTACGAAACCAAGCATTGCCGAGTTGTTTTGTCATTTACTTTATGTCAGCAACCGGCGGGTCCATTTGTTAGAATTGTATCTAACACTGCCAACACTCTAAACGGTTATTGTTCGGCCTGGCATATGCATACGGTCGGATTGGAAAATTTTTGGTTTACTTCATTCAAAGAGATATATATTCTCCGTTTGAAATCAACGGTGTCGCTAAATCCAGAATTTCTTTTGGCCACCGGCTACATACTTATTAAACGGGCTCAACTTAAGAGTACGTAACGTAAACCTCGACACAATGCGTACTCTAAAACCTGCTTAAGAATCACTGATTCCCCCCCCCCTTTTTTTTTCGTTGCCGTAACACTGGATCGTAATTCTGTTAGGGGTGGTAACGGAGCTGGTTGATCTATTAAACCGGAGTTCTTTGGTGTGTGGAGTTGGGGCTTGCGCCGATGGCTGGACCCGTGAAAGTAGCCTGGGTCAAATAGCGGAGGTACCAAACGCTGGATACTTTCTTTGACTGGCCCGTGACGGTGGTGGCGGCTTTGAAACGACAGGAGACTCGGGCGTTTATGTCACGCCCTCTTCTCTCGCACGTTTTTAATTAGAAGTATAGTGTTTCCAAATCTTGGCGGTGGTCAGTCAGAATTAATTTGCAGAGTAGGTAATGGGTTTACGCTGCTACCCTTTAGTTGACACGTTTAGGGAAAGCTGAAATATTTACTTCAGTCATTTTAATTGTTGCACTAGAAATATCGCCCTCTTTTTTTCTGTTTCTTCTATTATTATTAATTTTTTATTTATTTTAATCTACATATACCCTTTTAAAAGACTTATTTCTAGCTTTTATTTTTAATAAATAAATAAAATCTATGCAAAGTTTATTGTCAAGTGCTTGAAAAGAGAGCTCGCATCTTCCCACAAATGTTTGAGAATGGTCACCGAGATTATCAGTTCGGATCTGTATCTCCTGGTTAAGAACATTTTAGAACTCGCTTACCCTTGGCCGCAACGCTTGATTGTCAGAAGGTTCCGATTGACTGCTTGGTGACCTGTCCAATCTTTCTGCATGACAAGGGTTGACCAGAGGTCCCGCCTTTCAATGAATCAAACGTTTGTCCCGCCTGATTTACCGCGTGCAAAACTACAAAATGTCAAGGCCATCGAGCCTTTACCTTTACACGTGATCATTTTTATTTCCGTGGAAAAACAGCTGTCTTCAGTTTTTCCTTATTTTTTTAAACATGATTTAAATACGTACATTTTTTGTCCCATTTATTAACTATCTGCTTTTAAATATTCCACTCGTCTGTACTCAAATATGAAATCAGACTTTGTTTCAGCCCTTTACCTCCAAATCGTTATACTCCCTTGCCGCACACACACACACCAAAAACTATGATGTACGTATTTACAAACATTAGAAGTGTTCCAAGAGACTAATAGACGTGTCTTTCTTTTAGCGGTAAAGAAAAATACATAAGACGAGGTAAACCGCTGTAATCGAGGTAAACCGCTGTAATCGTTGCAGATTTTCAAGTATTCTTGGATATATGTATGCTAAACCACAAAGAATTTAAACTGTTCTCCTTTGAGAGACTTGGTTTTGTCAGCGCAGATTGCAGGGTTATCTTGGGTTACGTAATACATTGATAGTGATGCTAATTAAAATACTACTCTATACCCCAATAATCTATGTACATGTACTTTCATATCTTCAGGTCCGTATAGGCCCTCCGGTGTACCCTACCCACACTTTTTTAATCAGTTTCCCCTGAGCCATTGATCGATTCATTGATTGGTGCCGAGTTGCTGGTCGGGGGCTTTTTAAAGGTTGTTAACCCCGCAGTTGAAAAAGTGGTTCCTTTAGTTCAAATAAACCATGTTATCTATACAGACCTAAAATATCTATATCGCGTTTTTGTTAGCCGTATTTGTCCTGCATGAATTGAACCAATGGAACATCTTTAACTCTTTGTTTTTATAAGACCAGAAATTAAACCAAAAAAAATGTGTCCCGATTTTGCGTCATGTTACAGATTCCATTCTGCTTTTCTTTGGTCTGTTGGTGTCAACGTCGACTTGATGTGTAATAAACCGAGCCACATCTCTATAGAATGTTCAAGTCTCTCGTGTTAAGCCATTCAAGCCGTGTTTTAGGCTTGTGGGGCGGAGAACGACGTGGCAGTAAAAACACAACTCTAGTGTAAAAAATTTTTAACACTCGGCAGTTTTCTTGTGGGAGACCAAGGAGCCATTGATCGGCATTATTCCAGAAGCTTTATGTCTGGTTAAGGCCGTGTGGAAAAATAACGGCGTGTTTGCATGCTGTAGTTGTTAAAGCGATTCCAGTGCTAATGTTTTGTTGTTGTTTTTTTATTTCTTGTTGTATATCGATACTAGATGCCCCGCGGCGTAGCATACGCCGCAGACTTGCTCATGGAGAGTTCTTTTACCCCTTCAATGCACTTTTTTAGGGCGCCTACGGCGCCGACCTTTTTCAAAAGCCCAACTAACTTGTCCTTGTTTGATCAATACGAAATATTAAACTTTCTGAAATGCACAAAACGTATTTTATAATAGGAGTTGTAGGGCGCCAATGGCACCCCCTTTGTTTTTTGATGTTATAATTAACCATCATCAAATCCTCTTTTTAATTAAATCCCTTATATTAACTTCACCGCCGTCTCATTCGTCGTTCGTCCCTCGCCCGTCCGCGACGCCCGTCCGCCCGCGGAAAAACGAAAGTCGAAAATGACCCACTTCCAGTGAAGCCATCGAGCTGAAATTTGGCAATTTCGGACCCGTCTCACCTAACAATGCATCGTATCAAAATTTCAGATCGATCAAACGTACCGTAATTAAATCACTATTTAGAATGTTTAGTCGTCGTCTGCTAGAGTTGACCTAGTTTTAAAGCCAAGGGAGATAATTTCGGTTTCAGTCTGTAAATGTTTGTCACTTTTGAACATAATCAATACTTTTAGTTATGTCTCATATATAAGGGATTTATAGTCAAAAACTTTGTTTTTACGGGGTTGTTTAATTACATTGTTCCCTTTTTACAAAATTAAAATATCAGCGAAAACAATGACGTCATAAATATTTTTTTTTACAGCGCATATTTAATTTTCACACCTTTTGATGCATTAGTGCAGTAATTTGGTGCGCTGCTTTCTAAAATTAGTATATATTGCACATGCAGCTTCTTGTTGCCTCGCAGGGTCTGACCACGAAGAGAATTATATATATAGATAGATACTGTATGGCTGCATATATAAACTCGATGCTCAGCAAGGCCGAAAAAAATAATATCCCTCGCGCCCTTTTAAAACTTTGAGTTCCTGTCATTATTGACCGTTTTTCCATAGGGCTTGAAAAGAAAAAGTAACAAAAATAAAATAAACTACATGTACTAAAAATATATTTCGGACAAGCTTTCTTCTCTAACGTGCTTGTTTAAGTTATCTTAATGGCGACACATTGAGAACACTTCATTCAAACCGCTTGACACAAAGTTGATAAAACACGTCTGCTCATGCTATTGACACGACTATTTCAGGGTAATTATTCCCCCTTTGCAACGGTCTGAACTATTAAAGTTGGGATCGAACACACGTGACTTCTAGCCACCCCTTAGATTGCCACAGTTGTTTTGGGTTTACGTTTCGGAATTACAATGGGCTTGCAACTACATCTCCAATAGCTTCTTGCTTGAAATGTTTCTGTGGGACAAACTTTTTTTCTTTGTAAATTGCCAGCAGTCCTTGCGAGACCATGAGAGTCAACACACGGTTCTGAGTCTTATTTGGATGAAATGTGTACCGGTACTACATCCGAAATGGTATTTTGCGCCAGTGCACATGGTCAATGTCAGAGGACACCCATTCCCGGCCCTTGCGATAACACAGGTTCTTACTTGAGGAACTCTTTGAATTCCATGTGTGTGTGTGGTGGGGGTTACCGCGATTTGTGTCTTTCAAAAAAAAAGTATTAAACAGCTTTGTGCGCGTCTTAACAGTGAAAAAGTGTTAAAAGCTGATACGACTAAAACCCAAACACAACCTCGAAAATTGAAATGTCTGATGGAAGTTAATTCAAGAAATTGGGTGAAACGTGCTGCCGGGAATGGAAATACATTTGCCAAGAAGTGGGGCTGATTACTGACATACCCCCTTTCTCCCTCTCTTCATGTCAACTGTCAATTTCTTTTCTTAATGTCAATGCATAAGTTTTGTGGGTTTACATAGTTTGGAAAGTGTTATATAAGCTCCTTCATCTTTCGTGCATTCGTGATCGCTCCTTGGAGTCCATGATCTTTTTATTTCTATCTACCCAGGAAGAGAACACATAGGAAATGGGAAGATAACTTTTGTTGGGTTTCCTTTCAATTTACAATGGACTGGGTGAAACAAAAAATCATAATAATAAAACTACATCCAGCTCAGCCCACTAATAAATCCCTCATAATTCCTTACTTCCCCTCTTTTCTTCTATATTTAGTGCAGCTTTATGACGAGTGAAGAGTGCATGTCATGTCAACCATCATAAGTGATAGATGACGTGTTGCTGCTATACTCTTTGTATTTACTGTTTCTGTGTGTGAGTCATGGTGCTATTGTAAATAATTGAATAACCATCATCTTTTCAAACTTTAATACCATTAATCAAAGTATCATTTCTGAGGCGGGGGGCTAACATCGGGGTAACAATCTGCAGGGAGGAAGAAAAGACATGGATCTCGATTCATCAGCTCCAATGTTTGACGTACAGCCTCGCCACCCCACCCCCTCTCCCCCTACCCCTACCCCCTCGACCACCAGCTTGATGTAAACGGCTTGGGCCTCAAGCTTCACTCATGCCCGGCTCTAATCCTTGGCGACATCTTCGCGAGGCAGGACAAAGGAGAGGTCACTCTGCCTCCGTTAGCCTTTCTGTCACTCTCGTCTTGTCCGGGGCGTTGACGTCACAGGAGTGACCGCGCCCAGCAGGGCTCTGGTGGAGAACCACCTGCATGCTGCTGGGAGGTTAATGGATCTGCTAACTTAATGGATGGCGTGGAGATAATGAATGGTGTATAGTTTTTAAAGGGATTTTTAAGGAAAGTAGTGCTTGGGCGTCAAATGGTATAAGTTGGAGTAGTATATTTGATAATATTCACGAATCTTAAGAAAGTCCTGCTTGAAATGTATTATATTTACTGAGCCGTAACACTAATATGTAATAAGTATGTTGTTTTTTTTACTCTGTAACCTTCAGTTAAGGGTGTATTGTGGTTCTGTTGTGGTTTTTGTTTAAAGTTGTAGACGAGAAGGTATAATAAAGCTATTAATGATCGCTTTGTGTGTGATGTTTGTGGAAGGCCCATGGGGATATAAAGGGGGATAATGTCCCCCATGAAGTGTGCTAAATGTCACACCAATAAACAAATGAGTTTGAGGGTTTGATCCCCTTCCCTCACCTTTGACACGTGCCAAGCAGCCTCTTTGGGGAGGGCAGATGATGGCATCCTTTACCGCCGCGCTGGTATGTCTGGCATTTCCATCGAACTTCCGCTAAACCAGGCTAAGGGGGACAACTGTAAAATTGAGCCAGAAGAGGCGCTGCTGGGTTGTTTTTTCCGTCGGTCACTCGTGACTGTTGGAGTTTTCAACTCGGGGGGAAAAATTTAACATCAGTTAGTTTTATAAAGAAATCCCCAAAATAAAATCCCTAAATATCAGTAGAAAGTTTAGTGACGTCAACCATCTCTGTTAAGTGTAGTTTGATGTTCCGTGATATCCCAGCATGCATGAATCGTTTTATGTTGGCAGTCTGAGACTGAGATGTCTGATTCTATAGCTGTGATAAAACTGTAACCAGATTCGTATCCTTTTCTTTTTCTTCTAAAGACTACACTATGACGTCATTAAAAAAATTCTGAGATAATCCTTTGGCCCCAGACGTCCGATGTGCACGCTAGCTGTCCAGTTTTTGATAAATGCACATCCAATTCAACTTCGTTGCTCATTTGATAACAATCGAAAGAAATGGATCAAAAGCATGTGTCACATGATATGGACAGTTTATTAGGCAGTTACATACGTAATGTAAACATCCGCTTTGCGCCATATACATGAGATGTTACATTTCATTACCATTGGGACTTTTTCTCCCGCTTAAAACTCAAGTAATACTAATAAGCGGCGCGTACAGAAAATTTCTAACATTAGTGAAACACATCAACGAGCGTAACATTTCTCGTCTCCGGTTTTACATAAAATCTCATATTCGGGGTTAGGGTTGGATAAATAAGAAAAAAACTATCTCCCGGGGCTCAGAGGAGGGATGGTAGAGGAGGACTGTTGACCGGATTGAAAGATAAATCCTGTGTTTTAAAAAAAATATGTTGAGAACTAAAGTTACGGTGGGCCGCTTAATCCCATCAAGTTATTGGTGGCATGACCCCGTGACTTCTGGTCTTATTGACGTCAATTAAAATACCTTATCTGGGTCCCTGCGTAGGTTGTCCTGCGACGCTGCTGGCAGTGCATCTCCTGCACGCTAACCTCGGGCATTGTAACACATAACGGCGGGTCAGACTGTGCCATTTATTTACTTGCTGTCCACGGGGTTGAGAAGTGGACTGCGGACAATGGGGGCCCACATACGACGAACTTCATCAACTGGGAACCCTTATCATAAACCGTACATTATTTTATCACAGCTGGTACTTAATGCCTTGAGTCAGTGGCTAGCCCCATGTCCGTGGTATTGACAAGTGATGTGGGCGGACTGCAGCTTTGCCGACGATTTACCCAAAATATGGCCGATGACCTTCTCCCGTATTCTGACGTTAACTACCAGTTTAAACCCTTGTTTGAGTTTTGAGTTTTATTCCTTACCGCGTAGTACAGAAACGTAATGATATAACTTTTAAACCAAGCTTGATTCCTTGGAGACTAGCACCCACCTCCCCACACTCAAAAACCTTAACGTCTACTGGTTTCTCTACAACCCTGAATCCTAACGTGTACTACTAACTCATGTCAGTATCAGCTGTACAGCGGCTATCATTAATTACAGGACTCTTGTCAACACAATACATTAACACATGTTCCCCCCCCCCAGCTCTGAAATCTGTAATGACTGTACGGGGTAGACGTTGTAACCCCCCAACAGCTGATGATTGACCCTGTTTATCTTGTCTTCCCTCCAGGTGTACGCCTAGACCGTGTCAGAGGTGGCCGACAGAAATACAAGCGTAGCTCAGATTGTCAGACTCATGTACAGCCTGTCATGCCGGTTCTCATCAAGAAATCCTGTCTAGAAAGTAAGTGCCTCCTGTTTCACATTAAAACAGCAGTCATACCACCCTCAAAGCTCTCATGACTCGGAGCTGAAACAAATGAAACTCAATAAAAGCCATGTGACTTGTCACTTGCATTTAGTCAATTGATTATAAAATTCACTTTTCTTTGATAGCAATCATTCTGCGTGAAGTCCCATATTAACAGTTTTGGGTAGTGTTGGTGTGAGTTTTGTCTGAGCTTACCTCGATGTTACATTTTGTTACCGCGTATATACCACCCTCCCCATACCCCCTCTCCTCACCCCCTCTCCTCACCCCCTCTCCTCACCCACCTAGCTTAATGAGAGTGATTGAACAAATAGAAACATGGCATGCAGTAGTCACACTGGACCGGTCTGAAAGGAAAGACCGCGCTGTTTCAATTCTTTAATTGGTCTAGTGCAGTTTTATGACCATCCATCTTCACACGGGTCTGGTAAATTGAAGTGGCCAGCGAATTTCATTGACGGCATCGGACCTGATTTTTATTGTTTTATGACATTGTTGAAGACTTGAGACTAAAGTCTACGAGCCCTTGCCAACAGTGGCAGAATTATAACAATAATATAACAACGGGGTCTCATACAATGGCGGGGCGTTTTATTGGGTAAAATTACGTGATAGTTGTCCTTTTAATAGGTATGTAGGGTGACCTTGACTTTATATCAGACTGTTTGTATACAAATTTGACCCAATATGCAGCCAATTATCTTCCTGTGACATGTCCTCACCTGTTCAGTGAAGTTTTGGGGGTTGCTGAAGTAATCATGTTCTAACACTAAGAAACAAATAATTTCAACTTCCCGTGATATTCATTAATAATCGAATTGCGGCTTTTATGCTTGCTTTTTCATTTGTTTTATTGCAGGTAATTTCTGCAATTATAATGCATTGAACTTTTCCCCTAGATCTGTGGAGATTATCTAAATTCAAATTTTAACAAAATTTAAGTTCAGTTCAGTTTTTTTTAGACAATATACCCCTAGCATCACTGGCAGATTCAATCAGTTTTGGTTAGGGCTTTCAGCCTGTTTGGGTGGGCATTGAAAATATAGGGCACGAGACAGGAAAGGCGGCCCCATTTTTTTGGCTTTATCAGTTAGTTGGGCTCTAGAAGTAGAATCAGAAAAGCTGCAGAACAATTATCTTATTGGGCAACTGTCTGATGTTTATTCACTAGGGGCTCTAAATTTAGATTTTATTGATGCACTTTAGCAGAGAAGTGCCATCTTATTTATTAGCCTAGTTATAAACATTTTAAGAATGGGGGATAAAAACAACTATTTTATGTTACCCAATTTAATGCAAGTAGTTTTGAGGAGGTCCCAAAATAGAAACTTCCATAAAGTTAATTATAGTCATAGTGTTTTGAAAAATTTAGTGTGTGTGATGGTGGTGGGGGGGGGGTGGGGATTGTTTGATAAATTCTTATTTTATCTCCTATATTTTCTTTTAAAAAAAGGTTGTGACCACCAGCAGAAAATTTCCACCTTTTGATTAAGCCCCCTTTAGGTCATGCCAGTTTAATGATAGCCTGCCATTTTAAACTACTGAATTACTGCAGGGTCAAAATTTAGGCCTCAATTGTCACACAGACTTGCATTATGCGAACCAGTGTAGTCAGCTCATTAACCAATAAAGTTGCTGTTCAGGTGGTGCCAGCTAAAAGCCATGCCATGTTAACCTGTTCAAATATGTTGGGTTAAAATATAGGACTCAGTGTGTTGGGTTACTCAAATTAACCAAGTACGCCTGTGGTGAATCAGTTTTAAAAAATATTTTTAAAAGCACACTCTTTAGACAGATTTCATAAAAAATTATCAGAGACATTGTTAACCTCTGACACTCTTCAAGGCCATATATATATGCAAAGCATGTTGAAAATGCGGAAGATGTATTTGAGTTAGTGTCATGGCTCTTCCTCCTTAATTGTCTTAAATTTTATAACTTTTTGCAAACTTTTATCATTTATATTTTTTTCCAACATATAGTTGCAGATAACAAAATTTTGTCCATGTTGCTTGCACTGGAATCTCAAATGGAAGTCCTTCGAGCCAACTCAGACACAGCCATGGACTCTGATGTCAAATTCATGGCTGCAGCATCAGACCTGGCTGACAGGGAGTTAGTGATGACAATCAGCTGGGCCAAACAGGTTCCAGGTCAGTCTGTTCTTTCATTATCTTGCCAATTTCACTATTTTGTGTGTTAATAGTGTTAGTGTTTATGATTTTGATGTTTTTTGGCTTGAAGATCTCATGCAGCTAAATTTTCATGGGATGGTGATGAGTGAGGTAACCATGTAAAATGGTAATGTAATAAAAAATTATAACTATAGGAATATAAGAGTGCAAGGGGCAATGAATATTTTGGCACACAGCTTTGGTGAGACTGATCTATTTGTGTGCGGAAAAATTCTTGCTCCAGAACTAGGACATTGATTTATTGGCTCAGCCTCCCATTGGTATATCAAGTAACCTAACCTGGCCATGCCTTGAAAAAGAAAGTGATTCTCAGAAATGAGTTCATGGCCCACCCCTAGGCCACTGAAAAAAGGTTTACATTAGTGATGGGAATGTAACCTTTTTGAAACCAATCATAACTTCCCTTGTTATTATCATTGTTAAGAGATTTAACTTAGGTTTGATAATTATGTAATATTTCTTAAATGTTTTTTAAAAAAATTAAGTTAACAGCAACACATCTGGTACAACTTATCATCAAGTAGAAAGCATAAGTGTCATTAAACTTCCAAGACCAAGTAGATCTGTGATGCTTAGAATTTCAATACCCATTATTCTATTATGTTGATTTTTTCTTTTCAAAACTAAATGTTTATCTCCAAAAGCTGTGATTCTACTACATGTAACAAGATGTGTTTGCCTAAAATAATAAATGTCTTATAAATATTTCAATCAACTGACAACACGTAAATTATTTTATTTTCTTGTGGCCAGGTTTCTCAAGCCTATCCTTGGTGGACCAGATGATGTTACTTCAGCACTCGTGGCTAGAGATCCTCATGCTCAGCTTGGTGTTTCGTTCCTGCCCCTACAAAGGGCACATTTGTTTTGCAGAGGACCTCCAGGTTTCGGAAGAGATGGTTGAGACTCTCAACTTCCCTTCAGAGTTGGACTTGCTCCTTCGTAAGCTCTGCAAAAAATTCTCTCATCTTGGAGTAACCAAGGAAGAGTTTGTCCTGCTAAAGGCCATTACACTTTGTAATATTGGTGAGATTTTTCTTAAATTTAATCATTGCCTAGAGTTACTAAAATTCTTTAAACTTATTCTTGTACCTCACAATGTAAGGTTCCAGAAACGTGAACATGATACAGGAAATCATTCAAATACTAGTTTTTTCAATTGTGGTTGTGCTATAGTATTTATTAATATTATGATAATCTGAATAAAAATGTTCTATATCCAAAACAAAAACTCTAATATCTTCAGATGTTGTTGCCGATCTTGGTGAATGTGTGTCTCACCTCCAGGATCAGCTCCAGGATGCCCTATCTGACTGCGTTAAAGCAGTTTTTGGTCAGAACACACGTCGGCTCGGCCAGCTCTTTCTCCTGCTGCCGTCCATTACACACATCAAACTGCTTGCCAAACAGTTTTGGTACGACATGAAGAAAGATGGCCGTGTCATGATGCACAAGCTCTTTTTGGAAATGCTGGATGCAGACTCCTGAGACCGGCTCGCTGTTAGGGAAAGCTCTTTTTCTCCTTCACACCATCACCAGCACTCAGCCATCAGTCGGATCAATTGGAATGTACATATTCATCATCTAAAACCCATCCTGCCCCAGGACCTAGACTCAAGTTATTTAATTGTTGTGTAGACATGCTGTGTTCTGACTTAATACATCAGCCTGCACCACACGTAGACCATATGGCCTGATCAGTTCCAATAGATTCCCTCTAATTTAAACTTTTGCAAAAACCTATGTTGGCGATAGACAGGTGAATTATCAAACAGGCCAAGATAAAAACACTCAAGTCCAGCACAGGCAGAACTAATTGAAACACAGAAAATCAGTCTTGTTTCGCTCAGTATTCAATGGATCTTATACATGTTTCTTACAACTATAGATAGACTTGTTTTAGATTGTTGTTTAAAGAATTAAAATATTGTTATTTTACCAGAGAGAAAATGAGGTTAAAAAAACATCAGCAAAACCAGGCAACACTATCATGAAGAAAGTTAATGCACCTTGTGAGCAAAATGACGTCAAGTACAACTATTATTTTCATTTTGCTTTGAAGGAATGACATGCTTAAATATGGAAAGTTGTATTTCTTGTTCCTTTTGAGAAAGTTTTTTTGACTCCCAGAGAAGTATTTGTTTCATTTTGAAAATATTATTTTTAAAACGTAACGAGAGGCCAGATGAAGAAAAAAAACTGTGCACAAAGCTTAACAAATTAGGCCTAGAATGTTGGAATACAGTAAAAATTTGCATGAATTTTGAGTTTGGTCTCCCCAGCACTCCGGTCGGGCCGTATGAACATGAATGATTTAATAACATGAACTCAGGTGAAAGTATTTGTAACAATCATCAAATTAATTTATGCTTGATCTTGTCTGCAGGGAGTTTCTGGGTAGCCTGGTGTGAATCAGTGCCTCTGCCCTCCAACTGTCTGTAGCAGAGGTCAAGTTCTGCAAGCATGTTACTTGCAAATTGGGGAGGGGGTGGGGGTTAAAATGTTACTTAAATTCATTTCAAATGATGGAGACAATTCAGTTTGCATGTATTATTTTGTCCACTCATCACTTGGCACTGAACCGCTAACGTTTGTTCCCATAGCTGGTAATGAACTGATTAAATGACCAGCTTATATTTGCTCACTTATTTATTAAATCTAAAATAATAAGTTGTGGTCTTTGTCTTCACCTGTCTCACTGTTGGAGATATATTTTGGTGGTCAATTACGGGTTTTTAACCTTGTTTTTCCCCCCTCATGGTTTAGGAGTATTCGTTTCCTTCAAACTTCCAAATTTTCAAATTTCCGCAAGTACAATCTACTGTACACGTTTCCAAAGCAAGGATGATTTGAAAATGAAAAATAGAAATGGAAACACATGAGATAATGGAAGCAACAGTATCACAACTCAAAGTAAGCATTTTTGAAAAATGTTGATGAGCAGCTATAAAAAGTCTAGGTTTGGGCATAACGTATCAATAGATTTGACTATTTTTGTTGTCTTTTTTTGGGGCTAGTGTTACCCACTTTACCTAGATGATGAATGTGAACAGATCATGTGACCTAGCCAACTGACATCTATTATTGAGTCAGCTGGCACCAGTTTGTATAATTTAACTGATACTATATCGGCCAAAGGGAAACTAGACCATGCAGCTATATATTGTACTTGAATTGCATTTGTTAATTTCCCTGCCATGTTGATGCTGTCTCTGTTGAATTTTAAAGGGAAAACAAAAAAAATTTATGCACATTTTGTACAAATCGCAAAGAGTGAAATAAGAGTATAGAAATATATATCCAGAAAAATTGTCTTGATTTGAAAATACAAAGCCATTTAAATACCATCATGTAAATAAAACATGCCCCCAATCTACACATTGTTGGTAAAGGAAATATGCCAGGTCAAACAATTTCCACCAATTAAAAAATGTTTTTTAAAAATATGTAAAAATGAATCTTAAAAAAATATTTATTAGAGTTTTAAATAATAAAAATTTGGGAAAAAAAAATAAAAATTTGAAGAAAAAAAAATATAAAAAAATTGAAAACTTTATAAAAAATATAAAAATTAAAAAAAACTTTAAATTTAAAAAAAAACTTTATAAAAAAAAATATTAAAAAAAAACTTTAAAAAAATAAATACTATAAAAAAAAATAAATAATATAATAAAAAAACAACAAAAAACTAAATATATATATATATACTTTTTTTTTAATGAAAGGTTTAAGGTGAGCCAGAATGGATCTAAGAATGGTAAAAGAAATATTAGATTTATATATGCTTATTTTATTAAGGTTGAGCTTAATAGACTTTGAGAGTTAGCTTATTTGAGACCAATAAAGGAGATTTAATTGGAGCAAGAACAAGTATTAAAATATGCTTTTAATAATGATAAAATGATAACGTAAAAGCTTCAAATTTGTATAATTCTCTATGGCATTTTGAGTTTCTTTCAATATTTTAGCATTCATTTTTCTCCTTTGATATAAGCCTGCCACCACAAGAGTAAGACTAGGAAAGGTTGTAATGTGATGATTGAATGCGTGGTTAAAAAATAACTAGTTTTTATTATAATAATTGAGGTCAATGATTCAACTGTGAATTGTTTGATTTTAAGTTGAGTGCATGCAAATGTTTTCAATTTAACTTATCATACTTAGGGATTTCATTTTTATCAATGACTCAAGTCCCAAACAATGTTCCCTTTAAGCTGATCTACGCAGCGCAGCAGTTTAGAATTACCATGCAGCAAATTTTTATTTGGATAATATCATATCTTTGTTTGTGGGGTGTAAAAATTTGCGCTAAATGGATGCTGTGTAACTTGCTACACAAGTTTGTTATTTTGCACACTGGCCAACGAACCCTAGAGGGAACATTGGTCCCAAAAAATTTTTTTAATAAAATGTGTATTTTTTTTTAAATATGATCCTTTTTAAATACTTTGTTTAAAAGGAATTATTTGCTTTAAAAAATATATAAAATTTAAAAAATTATTTATTAAAAAAAATAAAAAAAATTAAATTTTAAAAGAATTTAATCTTAAAAACAAATTCTAAAAAATGTTTATGAAATAATAAATTTTACGTAATAAAGCTTTTATTGGCAAAATGTAAACGTCTTGTAAATAACCTGCAACATTCATTTACCAAAGCCCATCCACTTTGTATATATGTATTATAGTGATCACCCTTGTTGCTGTCACTTTCTTTCACCAATTTTGCCTTAAAATCTCCCACGAAGAGAGAAGAAAAAAAACCATTCCTCCAAATTTTAAAATTTTAACTTAAATGCCCCATCTCATCTGAAACTCAATGGAACCTTCCATCACAGCCATGCCATGAGGAGTGTGTTCCCCCATCCACTAAACCATGGCATCCGGTGTGTTCCACACGTTATGGGGGAGTCCACTCTGATGGACTTGATTCTCATTATTAATACACAAGCAATGCACATGTGTAAATATATAAATATTAATATATAAATGATCCATTATGTCCCAATCAACATTTTTTTCAAATGAACTGTAATATACTGGAAAAATTTCAATGCAACGAGTGTGGTCTAGTTTCCCTCGGGTTCAATGACTAAAGGGCTTTCTCTTTAATTTACAAATGACTTTGAATCATTATTAATTGATATGGCTTGAACGAAGTCATTGCAGTATTTTACACTTTTCATATATATACGTATATATATATATATATATAGAAATATTATATTTCCCCTGTCAAATGATTGAATTGTGGCTCTTCTTTCAAAGCTGTCAATTTCGATTTGTCCAACTTAGGAGTGCTGCTTCTAGAGAGCTGACTGGCTTAAATAGTCCCTATGTTGTGTAGTACCTAGCATGTAACATACCAATCAAGTATGTCTGGTTTACAGTTTGTGATCAACAATGAACAGATTAATTTAACTTGTGAAAATGGGTCAACATTCTGTTATTGGTTGTTTGGTTTGTTGTTGTTTTTTTTTCTAAATGGAAAGAGAATAAAACTTGATGCTCCCTCGATATACAACATTGTCCAGCATGTTGTTTAGGGGTGTGTAATTGTTGATAACTTGTAAACGTTTTATTTTAATTTTGTGAGTTGAGGACTATTGTAACACCAAAAAAAATTTTTTTAATGCAAGCAATGGCATTAATGCTAATTTTATTGGCTCCTTGCCAATGACACGATCTTCCAAATTTGTCAATGTCTGTTTAACCAGGCTAAATTCATCCTGTTTGTCAATGTAAGGTTGGTTGATAGATATTCTTCATGACTGACAAGTTCAAATGAACAAAAGAATTAAATATTATTGGAAACCTTCCTTAATGAACTGCCAGTTTTACTCATGAGCTACACCTACATTTTTCCCCTTTAAATCTTTGTAAAAGGCAGCAAAATGCTTCCCCCTCCTCCCCCAACAAAATATCATGTCAGCCTAGCGCAAGTTTCCATAATTCAAACTCTTTTGGCCCATCTCATAAAGTTGCCATTGTTTTAATTGTCCTGCTTAGATGGAATTGACATTAGTGTGACAAGTGACAGTCTTATTTCTACCAGTTTGGCAATGTTGAGCTTTTGGAAAGTCACTTGGTGTTAGTAAATCTCTAGGCTGGCAATCTGTCTTCTGAAAAAGTAATCAGTGTAAATGTAAGATCTGGTTTTAATGTTTGCGTTGTGTTCAAATCTGCGATCGGAACCTATTAATACACATGCTCAAGAGGGGAATCTGTAAAAAGTATTGGTTAAAAAATATCTGTGATAGTAATCGGCAAACACCCCAATTACTGGCCCTTAGCACCGAGTGGTCTTTCATAAGCATTGTAAACCAGGTCTGGATTATTTTTTACCACATCGGCTCACAAATTTAGCTGTTGGGAAAAAATAGGGGAAGTGGTGAATATTCAGTTAATTAGGCTATTACCCTTTAAGAAATATTTTTTTTTACTACCCAGGGTATCATTTTAGTCAACTGAGCTTAGAGAGTTGCTAAATTTTTTCCACTTATTCCAATTTAATTTTGGCTAACGAAATATGAATTGGATTCCTACTATCAAATATTGCACTTTATCAAAATTATTAGCATGTTTTACATAATGTAATGCAATTAACATCTCTCTCTCTATCTTGAGGCTAGACTATAAAAGTAATTCATTTTTTTTTAAATGTCTTTCAAAATAAAGATTTAGGTTCTTTCTATTGTTCAAATAAGCTATGAATTCAAAGCAAAGTTTTGTGCAGTATTAAAAAAATAACGAGGTCAATAATTCTAATGTAGCGTTATATAAATAACATGCTTATAAAAATAGGTCACCAAAAATATGGAGGTTATGTATTGGTGCTAGTGAAAGTTGACTTTTTAACATTTAGCTGAATGTAAAATCTCCAGATAAAATATCAGTAAGATGAAAGCTTGCATTGGTGACTTTAAGCTAGAATTATAATTTATTAACATAAATAGATTTTTACAGGTGGGGAATAAATAAAACTTAAGTATATAAAAAAGACTGACTTTTGACATCGTATTTTGTCATCTTGTGTCAAAGAGCTAAATGAAAGAGCTTGCCACTTTCTCGTATGCTGATGTAGTTAAAAGAAAATAAACAAAGGGGAGCCTCTCCCCCCGCCCGGTCTTTGCTCATGTTCATTCTGCCTGATCTTTGATTAATTTGTAGATACCTGAATTAGTTGAATGGAGATCTTCTTATTCCCATCACTGTTTGTCCTTAGAATATTTACTCAGGAAATGTATTCATTCAATGATTGCTTCATTTCATAAAGTAGATGACGTTTTGTTGTTTTTTTTTATTAAAAAAATTCCTGTTCTCTTTCTTTATTTTTTTTTCAATTTTTCACCAGGAAATATGTACTCCTTGTAACTTTCTATATCAAAGATTCTTTTTTTTTAATATATTGTAAATGATGATTTGACTTTTGTGTGTGGTGCAATGTTGATAGGGGATGAAAGTAATTTAGCAATGTGAAACAAGGCTGCAACAATGTGTGTTGAGATTTTGCATTCTGTTTGAATTGTAAGTGCTGACATTTTTTTCATAAGCGTGCACATGATGTCATTCTAACAAATTTGAATATTGTTTCTTTTAAAATGCAAGAGTTTTCATCTACATATAAATCACTATGATTTTTTTTGTGTGTTGTTGTTTTTTAGATGACATCATTGTTTTGGTGTTTTTACTACTTTTTTGAGTTCCAGTCTTTATTGAGGCCATGTAGATAGCAAAAGTAGACCACCGGCATTCCGATGTATAGTTGATTTTCCCTCCCTCTGTACTTCCTTGTTGTATTCCCCCCCCCACCCTCTCCCCCACTCTGGCTGGAGGCACCTAATCCACCATTATAATTTGAGTTTTTGTTTTCTTGTTTACCATTTATATCTACATATCAATGATGGATTTTTTAAATTATTAATTTTTTTACTGATTTTTCATGTAATTTGAAAAAAACAACAACTAGAAACCATATTTTCTTTCTGATGATCAAACCAAATTTTTCTGACTTAGTTTAAATGTTGTTCTCCTGAGCTTTACTGGTGCCGCGCCCCTCCCCCCTTTTTCCCCCTTTTTATCTCCTGAAATCGGGATGTACTGTGATGTAGTTTATTTGATTTCTTGTTGTTAAAAAATAAACTAGACAATGTTTTCAATATCCTTGTTGATATCCTGGTGAGTGTATAGGCTGATCAGCTGACCTCCTGGTGTTTGACAGTTATAAGTAAGAGACTCGGGGTAAAGTTGACAGTGCTATGATTTGTGGATCTTGCACTGTTGCCACTCAAGCCAGCATCTGATAAAACAAATTGTAGTTCAGAGATAAAAGTTGATTCAATTTTTCATCATTTGAATAGCCCAATTTTCAACTGCCTCTACAGCCCATGCTTGGAGAACATTGCATTTAGCTCATGAATTGTAAGTTGTCTTCCTAACAGCGGGCCATGCTGATCCATTGTCATTGCCAAACCACAAATACTCACACATTTGCATGAGACATTCTTACAGGTCCTTGCAGCTTGTTAAAATGCTAACCTTTCATCAGGGCACTTGTATCATCGAGTTAGATCCTTTTAGCAGGGGTTATATCTAGAGAATATTGGGTTGTTGTTTTTTTCTTCTAGAGCAGAGGTGGGCATTCTATGACAATTGACATCATTTCTAAAATTATTTTTTTATATTACATAAAAATAACTCTAGTTAATTGACATGTTGAAGAAGGGGACTAATATTTAACCTAACTTGTTTACCCTGCCCATGATTCATACATTTAAATCATACAAACCAACCAAAAATCTCCTGCTCTCTGATCAAGTCATTATCAATCATTGTTTATTGCATTTAGATCTACCAATAACAAAAACAATGTCTTCTATCTACAAATATTATCAAAAAAATTGTCTCATCATTTGAGTTACCACCATTAATAGAAACATGCTTTTATTTATTTTTATTTTTTTAAAAATATATATTTGTTTTGGTTTAAATTATCTCCAAGCACCCTCATGTTTTGTTGTAGTCTCTATTGAATTGATCATGTAGCAGGCAGCAGCATTACTTCACTACAATGTTTCTATCATAGCTGTGAAATATCAGGATGTTTATGATTATGAACCCATACAATATTTTTGTTTATATCATCCAAACCTCCACATGAATGTTGAATTATGTCAGTGCCTAGAGGCTTCCCCCCCCTTTTTTTCCCTCCTCCAGCTTGCCAGGAGTGCGAGTTTAGGTTCTTGCATTGTGTTGTGTTTTTTGTTGTTTTTTTTTAATTGGATGTTATTTATAGTTGATAAAAAGTGATTGCTCTTGTTTAGTCAAGTTGAACATTTCTCTGATAGCATTTATGGAAGTTAAATTTTCTCTCTATCTTGTGTCATTGATGATTCTTAACTGCCTTCTTAGTCTTGTCTAGGTGTCTCAGAATTTTCTATGCAATGCATCTACACCACAAGTAATTATTATCCACTTACGTGACAGGAGTTGTTTTTTTTTGTTAGCCCTTTGGGCTCTTTGGCTCTGTAGTTACTAGTTGGTTTCCTGTGTTTGGTATTTCTCTCTAGCTTGATGCTAATGTCTGTTATGTTTTTGCAATTAATATTTCTAAAGAGAACTGACTCAGTAAGACTTACAAAGTCTTTAGGGTATGATTAAATTGAATATGAGGTATTATTGATGAATATGAGTTAATATTTTAGGCTTTTCTTATTAAATGGGATTTGTAACATTGTGGATCCATGTTCTGCTCAATCCTTCAGATTAGATTCGAGGTAGGGATTGTTTCAGAAAGTGATTTTTTTTTATAGTTCAATCCATTAGCAATTGTTAAGACACATTTTGTATGCAAGTTTCTGTACCTACAGTTTGAATTAGGTTTCTCTGGCAACTCTGGTCAACAATGAAAACTTTTGGCTTTACAAATATCTTAGTGAAATTAAATTTTTTCATATTTTTTCCTAATAGTTTGACAAAGTTTACTAAGGTCTTAGACGTATGCCTTTTGTGCTGACATGGGCAGCTTACCTCTAATCAATAACAAATTGGGCACTATATGATCCCGTAATTTAAAATTAAAAAAAAGATTTGGTTTAAAAGTTTCTTGGCAACCTAATAAAAGTATTGATTCATTACTTGAGCTAAAATTTTGAGCTGATGACTTGATTTTATTGTCACCCATTGAAATGTTATCCTACCAAGTACATCCATATTACGTGTCATCTTATCTTTGTTTCCATCCTTCCTCCTCATTCAGTCATCCAACATCCATTGATCAATGCCTTAACTCAAGGTGTCAATTCTACTGGAAACTGTGATATTGGTTCATATTTTTTCTCTTACTTTTTGACTCATCAAATCTCTACACAGTTGATATTTTCAATGTGTAAATGTTGAACACACCTTCTCATGGAGGGAGTCATGCATATATTCAAACACAAGTTCAATTTTAAAATTTGTTGTGGGGGGGGAATCATTTCAAATTCTGTAACTGTAAGCATTAATTGCTTACATGTTCAACTTCATTCTGTTTCCATTATGATTTTTGGGGGGATTCGTTGACCTCATGGTATTTCAGATTTTAAAAATCAGTGTTGGGTCGAATAAAACCTGGTCCGACCTATATATTTCATGTGTCCATAATACATAGATTTTAACATAATGGGGTATTTTTTAATTACAATTTGTTTGAAAGGAAAATTAATATTTTCCAGGGTAGGAAAAGATTATGACTTGATAAAGATTTAATATTAACTATTTCATGATTCTGTAGGGGTCAGACCATGTGACTGATGGCACTGACTGCAGCTTAATGCTGATTTATCTTGAAACAAGTTGATCCATGTGCTCATTGAAATGATCTTTGTCCTCATCAATGAAATGCACAGATTAGCACAAACTGACAGTGGTTCTTTTTTTTTACATAGCCCAAGCACAAAGTTAGTCACCTTAGGCTTAGCCCCAACACACACCCATTCTAATCTTTGTCTTTCTCTGATGAGGAGCCATCTGTGTGGGCAGTAGGCCAAGTTTTGACATGTCCACCAACTAGGTCATGTTTGAAAATTCACAAGCAGCACATAGTTTTAATTTTTTTTTATTTTTTTTTCATCCAAAAGAGTATTGGAATCATACCTTAGTGTTGTATCCATCCACATAGGAAGAACGTTTTGTACAGTAGTTTGAGAATTCCTAGAGGTCAATGCAAGAAAAGTTGGCATTAAAAAAAAAGCAGTTCAAACAATTGACATGCTACTGAAAGTACTGGTACTTCAGATTTTTGCTACTTCTACTTTTGGGTTATCTAATTTCGTTCCTAAGTGTTTCCAATGAGCCATCTTAGGAAATCAGCTAACTTCCAGTTTGCACTGCCCAGTGGGTCATGTGATCAGAGCTTAACCCTTTTTGATGTTGTTATAGCTGAACCTTAGCCAGTCTAACCGGTAGATAACTCTGTTAGTCTTAGAGCTTCACTTTACTGATCCTTGTGGTGATAATAATAGCAATGATGTTTATTTACTTCTATTGGGCAACAAACAAAACAATGCTCCAGTGGGGGTTTTTTTTCTTCAAAGTTTTAACAATTGAAATATTAACTAAGAATAAGAATGAAAATTGTAATATTTTTTTTTAAATGATTGAAAGTCTTTGATTGCTTTTCTTACTTACAATACATTGAAATGGTTACATAAGTAAACTATTGCTATAAAGCTATTGCATATGAAAACAGATTAACATAATTTCTCATAGTCAGTTTATGGCTAACTATGCCAATAAGATTTTCTTAGATAAATTGTGTATTTTAATGAAATATTTTTGAAAGTGCATGACAAAATTTCTAATTTGAGTGTAGTGTATAGCAGACACATTTTCTTTTCCTGTCAAAATACTTTTGTTGATTTCAGGAAGTGTTATTAATATCTACCTCCAAAGTTTAAAAAATTAAAGGACGATTAAAATGGGGGAGAAGTCATAAAGATTTTTTTTAAGTATTTCCAAACTACAGTAATATATTTTAACATTTTTATATGCCGTCTCCATTAATTTGTAATATAAATGTATTTTTCCACAGAAAAAAAATATTAGTCTAAAGTAATTGGTTTTAAACTGGTACAAAAATGTATTTGTTAATATTTTTTTTTAAATTTACAAAAGTATGCTGCGTCTGTAGGGAAGAGAAACCATTTGTTGAACCTTGAGATTAATGGCAATTTTTGTAAATGTATAATGGGTTGGGCGGAGAACGACATTGTAAGGTAAAGACCCCAATCCTTGCATTGTGTAAGCTGTTAATCTGAGACCTTATGATGTAGCCCTTTGGCCTGAGCTGTTAGCCAAGTTTGCCCTATCACTATCACTGTGGCTAGCATTAATCTTAGTATTTATTATACACGTTGTTTTAGGGTTTGCCATTTAGATCTAAAAATACTAGAAAAGTTTGATTTAAATAAAGTGTGATATCATCCAAAATACGTCTGGCTTTTTTTTTAATGTATTGTCATTAATATACATGGCTGTGTTTTGTTATCAGTATTTCTGTGTCCTCACTTTGCTGTTTGCGTTGTTTAAATTAAATATAGCGTCTTTTTTTAAATTTAAATCCCTTATATTAATTTCACCGTCTTGTCGTGATCTCTTGGTCCCGGGGAAAAACAAAAGTTAAAAAATAACCCACTTCCCGTGATGCTCGAGCTGAAATTTTGCACATAGACTTTTGTCACCTAACAATGCATTATAAATTACTAGGGGCAAGGACCCGGGTTTAAAATAAGGTTTTCTGTAGAAGCGTACAGTACTGTTTATTTGCATGCAATAAAGGGTACATTTAACTTAAAGCAATGTGATAGACAACATTTTTGGCAGTTCCATTTGGAGTGTGTACAAAAAGATTTTCGTCTTGCCAACTCTGAAGCAGGCCATATACATCTGTCCACGAGAAAAGCATGGTGTCTGCAAGTCTATACCAGCAATCCCAAGAGACTGAGTGATAATTTATATAATTTTTTTACCTGTTACCATCGCCAAATGATACTTAACAACCACCGAATGTTTCATGCTTCTACACACACGGCCCCTAGTATTTTATATATATATGGAACGAAACCTGTTTAAGAACTTTTCCCATGTAATTTTGTGTATGTGTACCAAATTTCACATTATTTGGTTGTATGGATCTTGAGTTATTGGGAACAGACAAACACACAACAAACGCGTCTTATATGTATAACATTTGGGCCCCGGTCCCCCAGTTAGTGATACTTTTTTTTACGACTGCTACCATCGCGGGAGGGTACTCAACAACTTTCCAAAGTTTATGTTTATATTGTACCTACAAAGAAAGACGAGGAATTAATTCAATTAGTGTTGATTCAGTTTTATATAACCCATTTAAGGAAGAAAAAAACGGTTTTAGGCGCCCGGCCACCCATGAGTCAAATTTTTTTAATTATTTTCGCCAATTATCGTCTTAAGAGTGTATTCAGCAAGTTCCCAAAGTTTCATTCTTCTATCTTCACGGGAAGTTGAAGAAATTAGTGTTGAGTCAGTTTTAAATAAAAGAAAAAAACTACATTAGGGCCACCGGCCCCCCGTAAGTGATAATTTATATAATTTTGTACCTGTTACCATCGTGAAATGATACTTAACAACCACCGAAAGTTTCATGCTTCTACCCACACGGGAAATAGGATAATTTTTATTTTTTATAGAGCTTATTTAAGGGGAAAAATACATATTGGGCCCCGGGCCCCCAGCATCTTATATATATGGAACGATATGTTTCTACCTACAAAGAAAGATGAGGAATTAGTGTTGATTCAGTTTTATATAGCCCATATAAGAAAAAAAAACGGTTTGGGCCCCCAGCCACCCATGAGTGAACATTTTTAAATTATTTTTCGACAATTATCGTCATAAGAGTGTATTTAGCAAGTTCCCACAGTTTCATGCTTCTACCTTCACAGGAAATTGAAGAATTAGTGTTGAGTCAGTTTTAAATATAAGAAAAAAAACTACAATAGGGTCCCTGGCCCCCAGTAAGTGATAACTTATATAATTTTTTTACCTGTTACCATCGCCAAATGATACTTAACAACTACCGAAAGTTTTATGCTTCTACTTACACGTGAAATATGATAATTTTTTATTTTTATTTTTTATAGAGCTCATATAAGGAAAAACTACATTTTGGGCCCCCGGCCCCCAGTATCTTATATATATGGAACGAAATCTGTTTAATAACCTTTCCGGTATAATTTTGTGTACGTGTACCAAATTTCACGTTATTTGGTTGTCTGGATCTTGAGTTAATAGGGAACATCCAGACAGACGGACGACAGACAACAAATGCGTCTTATAGGTACGTATATAGATATCAAAATTTCAGATCGATCGAATGTACCGTAATTAAATTAATTAATTTTTTAGTTTATCTCTATGTGACATGCAAATGGTTGTGCTAGACTGCTACCCACAACAAACGTATTGGCATATTTGTGTGTGTTGTGTTCAAGTACCCCTCTCGTTGGCTCGGTTCAATCTTCCTTGTTCTTCCTGCTGATCTTCAAGGTCGCGTCTGTGACGATGAGACGATTACAGCAACGGTTGGTTGGGTCGGGTTGTGACATTAGAAGTGAAATGAAAACCACTACCTCCCTTCGAAATAACCACCAGTTCTATCTGCAGCACTGTGTCCGCCAAGGGCCATCTGTCTTAGCTGTAGGATGACTTAAGGGTGGAATTTTGCAAGGAACAAGGGCGATTGAACGATTTTTTACGGACAATTAAATAACGTTTTCTAAACGTAAATCCAAATAAATGCAACACTTTACATAAAAATAGTATTTGGTAGCGTAAAAACAATTCGACATTTTTGAAGTCCAAGTAAAATCTATAAAAATTTCTGCTCAGACCTGTTGATTAGATGCAGTGGCGTCACTAGGGGGCGCGGATTGCACCGGGTGACAATAATAGTAATCAGCAATGTCCCCATTAAGCTGCGCGGCCGCGCAGATATCTGACCAACGCCGTGCAGCATTTTAGAATTACCGTGCAGCAAATTTTGTAAAAAAAATATTGCACAAAAAATTGATGCTGTGCAACTTTGCACACAATTTTTTTTTACTTTGCACACGGACAAATGAACCTTAGAGGGAACATTGGTAATGGGGTGTTAAACGATTAAACTGTTGACTTAGCTCGTAGGTCTTTAACACACATCCCCCCACCCCCCTTCTAGAGGTTTGCTTGTCACGCTGTTGGTCACCCGTAAGTTACAGGTTCAAAGGTCGGATTTCAATATTTTGAACCCGCGACATCTGAGCGACATTAAGTTTCCCCATCTGTTACGGTCAAGCAAGGTTACGGACCTTGGGGCAGTAAAAGTACATAACATTCATTTAAAAAAACTCAAACTGTTCCCGAGTTCCTGACCCTAATTCTTTCGCCTCATTGTCTTTTAAAGTTAATGGCAAGGTTCTCAGAAATTAAGGCTTGAGACTAGTGAAACAAGACATTGAGCTCCAAATCAATTTGCTACATAAATCTCAAATGGAGCAGTGCCGAGAAGTGAAATTTAGACATTTAAATATCTCACGAACGAGACAGGAAAACAAACACATTTCAACACTCAAAATTTTAATGATATGCAAGACTAGATATAAACCAGGGATGCAGTAATCTTCTGTATCGAAGGGACGTCTGCAATATTTAAGATAAGATAAGTTATCAGAGATTCTTTAGTCACTTCTTACGTGAGTCACTCGCAGCCCTCCCCCTCAACCCACCACACCCAATGTCATTTTTTCCTCGTCCAAAAGTAAAACTGTATTTTCCTTTGATTTGGTAGGTTTGGTTGACTGAGAGGACAGACCCTGAAAGTATATTTCAATTTCAAGAAAGACCTTGATTTGGCCTTATACCTTTGGATTACATACAGGATATAAAGAAGGTGCACTGACTTGTAATAACGGGAGTCATGACTGTGTGTGTGTGTGTGTGTGTGTGTGTGTGTGTGTGTGTGTGTGTGTGTGTGTGTGTGTGTGTGTGTGTGTGTGTGTGTGTGTGTGTTTGTGTGTGTGTGTGTCTGGGTGGGGGTGGGAGTGGTAGCATTGTGCACTCTCTCGATGGTACATAAACCTACTTCTAAGGGGGGAAAAAACATGCACTGCACGCGTTACAGCCATTTTATAGCCTTACCCTTTTAGGTTTTCATTCATTCGTCCGTAGACTGTTCATTAGGCGTGCTAAAGTTCCTCTGGCAGAGCAGAACATTTATTTCAAGTGTACATAAAACGCTTTGCAGGTGTAGATATACACACTGAATACACTTTTCCCGTGCCCCCCCCCCACCCCTCCTCTACCTTGAAATTTAGACATACATAAGACATAAAAGCACAAGTAAAGGGCATTAACCTGACGATAAGATCCGCAGAATCAGTGACCCGCCCACTTTTTTTTAATGTGTTTTAAAGATCTACATTTATGCCAAGGTAGATTTTATGTACACTAAAATGGCAACTGACCTCAGTTTAGTGCCCAGGTTTTTTTGTCACTAAGAAAAAGAATGCGGTATCTTCTCCCTAAACAAGGTCAGTGTTTTGCTCGAGTGGTCTCGACACCGCGGGATGCAAACGAAGATCGTGCGTGGCATTGAATACCTGTAAATCTCCACTTCTGTCTGCGCCGCTATATCATGGTCTCGTGAGCATCAAGGTGTATCACCTCTGG
This sequence comes from Ampullaceana balthica, assembly GCA_944989445.1. Classification (NCBI taxonomy): domain Eukaryota; kingdom Metazoa; phylum Mollusca; class Gastropoda; family Lymnaeidae; genus Ampullaceana; species Ampullaceana balthica. Next base: position 110,732 of record CALYLW010000024.1, read on the forward strand.
AATTTTTGTGCTCTGCCCAGCGTGTCACATAAAAATCTGGCCTGGGAAAGTGCGTTTGAGAGTAACTGTCCTTCACCCGGAAGAAGTTATCGCGTATACCGTGATCTGATGGACGATGACGGTTCCTGTTCTTCTTAATTTGTTTCTTATTTTATAAAAGCGTGTCATTTTGGCTTATAAATTGAATCCATGGATATCTATTTCTTTTAAACTACATCTTCACCTAGTCTTCTTACGGTAAAATTAAAAGTAACATGAAAGGGAAGAGAATATACATTTCAACGCATAACACTCACATGATCGTGGTCGTGATGTATGAAATCACGGTTCATGAAGCCGAGACTTTGTCAAAAGAAATCAAACATGAAAATAGAAATATGAAAATTTTAAATAAACGTGTATTACAGTTAATTTAGCTTCACGAGTGCCAAAAGCGGCACATTCTTTTCAACATAATACAATCACCCATTTAAAAACCCGAAGTTATTCGTGTAGATATGATATTGAACATAAAATAATAAAATTAATATTTTAAAAAAAGAACGAAAATCAAGTTACCGAAAATTAAAATATATTTGAGCCTGAAGTTTAAAGATATCCACAGAAATCAAAGTGAAATGAGGTTGAATCGTCATTAAATTGATGATAGACTGCTCATTGATTGACTTATAACTGGCGCATTTTCAATGAGAATCGCAATACGCTGACTGCTACATTTTTAATTTGTTCGAATTAATTTAGATGACCTACGCAGAAGGTTACGGGAAAGTTTCTGATATGATTTAACTGTTAAATTGGCCTTATTATTTATGTCATCAATAAAGTCGTCTTTAGGGAGTTAAGCCTTTTAAAAAATTTGTTAATAAATAAAAAATTTAAAAAATATATATATAAAATTCCACAAATGTAATAATAGCATATCACTAAAAATACTTCTTCACGTTGATCAGGCCAACACTAGAAAATGAATCTTTTGCATGATACCAATCCACCAAAGAGAACATAGATGAACTAGAATTTAAAAAATTCAATGTTAAAAAGCAGCAAGTATTATTAGTTATTACTCGATGTTATTCAATATTGACAAGAGTTGAATCATTAAATCTAGAGATACTAGATGACAGAAGAACGAAGAGCAAATTAAAAATAATGTATAAGGCAATTAAGTATTGTAATTTTAAGATACAACACAAAGATAATTTAACTCAACCCACAGATAAACGTAGGGATAATAAAACAGCTCTTTTCTTAGTCGGTAAGCAAGAACAAACACAAATTCTCTTTCTTCATTTATGGAATTCGGGAAGGGAATGGGTCGCCTAATCAAACCAGGAAAACCAACACACTATCAACAAATAAAACTCTCCTAAAATTAGACCTAAACCATGGATAAGCGTAGGACGCAATAACCTTCTGCATGACAGTAGGGTATGTTACATGACAGTAGGGTATGTTACATGACAGTAGGGTATGTTACATGACAGTAGGGTATGTTACATGAAAGTAGGGTATGTTACATGACAGTAGGTTATGTTACATGACAGTAGGGTATGTTACATGACAATAGGGTATGTTACATGACAGTAGGGTATGTTACATGACAGTAGGGTATGTTACATGACAGTAGGGTATGTTACATGACAGTAGGGTATGTTACATGACAGTAGGGTATGGTACATGACAGTAGGGTATGTTACATGACAGTAGGGTATGTTACATGACAGTAGGGTATGTTACATGACAGTAGGGTATGTTACATGACAGTAGGGTATGTTACATGACAGTAGGGTATGTTACATGACAGTAGGGTATGTTACATGACAGTAGGGTATGTTACATGACAGTAGGGTATGTTACGGTATGTAAAATAAAATAAGATCTCAAACTTTCCCATTTGATTCTCAAAATTTTAAAAAATTTGTTTGTGGTTATTTTCATAAGCTGATTATAATTTTACAAATCGTGACCATTTCAAATCAATGCATGGGTGCTTCCCCTTTCATATTATTCAAACTATTAACTCTTCGCTGGCCGCTTTAACATGTAATAAAATATTTTTAAAATCTTTTTTTTAAAAAGCACACGCTTTTATTTTACCACGTTTTTATTAACTCGTTTTCGTTGGGCATTGTTTGTTGGTTTGTCAAAGATTTTTTTCAAATCTGCCAACGTAAAATTGAACCACTTCTGATGGTCCTAGAGATCTCAAAATTTTACCACAGATAGATCTTGGATGACAATGCATTGTGTCAAAATTTCAGATCGATCGAATGTACCGTTATTATTAAATTATTGAACTTTTTAGTTTATCTATAGTCTATATATAAGCATCTGTACCGTCGGCTTTTGTTGCGTGAGTTCCCCCCGTGACCACGTCACAATGTTTTTAAAACGTTGGGCGGGCGCTTGTGAGGTGTTTGGTAAAATAAATAGAGGTAAAAAAATATTGTTAAAAACCAAGTTTTTATTAGTGGATTAAAAAGAATAAAATAAATAAAGGTAAAAAAAATGATTTTTAAAAACCATGTTTTTACAAGTGGACTAAAAAGAAGAAAATAATTTTAAACTGGTAAGTTCAAGTACTTTCATTTAATATGACTAAAAACGTATGGCGGGTGTTTGGTATAAGAATTAAAGATTTCTAATTTAGAAGGCAAAAGAGAGATCTATAAGTGAGAGTATGAGTGAGCTGCATATGTTAAACCTCATAAGCGCCCGCCCCACGTTTTTAGTCATATTAAATCAAAGTACTTCAACTTACCAGTTTTAAATTATTTTCTTCTTTTTATTCCGCTTGTAAAAACGTGGTTTTTTTAAATCATTTTTTTAACTTTATTTATTTACATATAGAAAGTGTACTAAAAAGAAGAACATAAAAAAGTTCAATCCGTGAACCTATCGACTGCACATAAAAGCGTGGGGCGCCCATCACAACTCATTACTTATTGCAACTACTCTTTTGCATAGAGATAGATTTTTCTAATTAATATGATAGTAGCATGTATATGATCAAAGTTGTGAAAATTTAAATGTTTATTAATATTCATATAAATTTGTATTTATGTTTCGCAGCCTTGTACATGATAGCGAGTTGTGATGAGGGCCCCACGCTTTTATGTGCAGTCAAAAGGTTCACTGATTGAAATTTTTTATGTTCTTCTTTTTAGTACACTTTCTATATGTAAATAAAAGCGTGTGCTTTTTAAAAAAAAGATATTTTTAATATTTTATTTTCTACTTTTCAGGATCAAAATTTTTTTAATCAATGTTTCGACATAATCAATTCAATTTAATTAGTCAAATTTCGTTGTCTATAACTTAAATGTGATAGTGGTAAAAAGATCGATTATTAATTACAAATTTATGTATTTTTAAAAAAAAACAGTTTCCCCAACTGAAAATTGAACCCAGTACCTCCAGGTCCAAAATCCATTACGTTAACAATTCGGCCAACTAGACTACACATATTGCTATTGTTCCACTTGTATTATCATGTCAATTTAGATTTAGTTTCGAATTACTGAGCTGTTTAACACCTGGAATGTGGTCACCAATGGCTGGTGGTGAACTCCGGTGACATTCACGTGAAAGTCAAGAATAGCACGGATACAGATTATATATAAAGATAAACATACAAATGCATTTGTTTTAATTACGGTACATTCGATCGATCTGAAATTTTGATACAATGTATTGTCATCCAAGATCTATCTGTGGTAAAATTTTGAGATCTCTAGGACCATCAGAAGTGGTTTAATTTTACGTTACAAGATTTGACGGATACAACATACAACATACAAACAGTGTGAGTTAAATAAAAACGTGTAAAAATGTAGCTTAGATTTGGATTTGCCATTTTGTTTATATTTACTAGTTTAACACACAATAAGTAAAATGTAAAAAAATCTTTTTTAAAAAAAGGACACGTTTTTATTTACAAACATTTACAGATTGAAACGGGCTGATCTCCCCTGCCCTTGATGTAAACACGGGAATTTGGTAAACGAGGGCTGGAGTGAAACCAGTGAGCCGTGGAGGTCAACTCTAGCAGACGACTATACATTCTAAATAGTGATAAATAGAGATAAACTAAAAATTGATTAATTTAATTACTATACATTCGATCGATCTGAAATTGTGATACAATGCATTGTCATCCAAGATCTATCTGTGGTAAAATTTGGAGATCTCTAGGACCATCAGAAGTGGTTTAATTTAACGTTTCACGATTTGAAGGAAGGATGGATGGATGGATACAACATACAAACAGTGTGACTTAAATAAAAGCGTGTAATAATAAAAGCGTGTAAAAATGCATTACATTTTCTTGTTTATTTACCAAATCGTCTTTTAATTATGTCTTCACAGTATCATTTGTGTAGTTGTTTTTTTAAGTAGTCTTTGCTTTCCGCACTTTTACTGGACCAATTGTCTTTGGACCCTGGAGTGTACATTTTTGTGAAATCCCTTGATATGTCTTTTATTGGCTAACATTTTTATTTGTATGAATCCAATTAACCCTGAAGCCAAGCATCATCGTTCTGTTAAGATCAAAGGAAGTTTGCTCAACTCCTAAGCTACAATACATGCGTGCAACTAAGCGTAACCCATAACGTTGCTTCATAGTACGTTGAATTAAATATACTTTTTTTTAAACTGTACTTGTAAACCAATTTCACGTCTTCAATGAATCCGCGATACTTGAAATAATTTACACTTTGTTTATGTTTTGCCATTCATTCAGGAAGAGATAACTGAATCACACTATTTTATCTCCGCTGTGCTCCGGTCTTAAAACGATTTGGAGGGGGAAAAATGTACTCCAATGTGTTCTTTTTTATTTACTTTCGACTGTATCTATTCACTTGCCGATGGTATCTGTGTGTATTCTAACTACCGACATGATATATCTGGGTACGCTGACGGTCCTCAAAGAAAGTGCGTATGGAGCCATCGTAAAAAAAACTTTGACAAAAGACATTCAGACAGCACGGGATTAATGCTAAACGAGACGAGTTATGGGTCATCATCTCTGGCCAACAATCGTCGAAATACATCTCGGGCGATGTGGAGATTAGTTTGTAGAGGAGAACGTGAAAAGAATACATTTCTGAGATGGTTCCTGTACGGGGAGTTCGCGTGAGAAAGAGGTCTGGAGCCGGTCAAACCAGTGCAGGAATGACCTTTGCGGATGGTTCCAACAATTTGTACCTGAATTTCTTGGTGTAATTTGTCTTTTTTTTTAAGCAGTTAGAATGATATCAAAATAGTTTCAAATTAATCAGCAATCTTCGGTGTTCTGAATCCAATTGTTTTGTTTCATTGTCAAAAGTTCTCAACTATACCCTGCGGGTTCAGATGAAGGAAGTTCGAGTCCACACTGGATGTTGGGAGCGTCATGCATCACGTGATAGTTTCCATTGACGAAGCATAATTTACGCTATTAAGGTGTTTTTTTTCTAAAGTTAAAAGTTATAAACATAAAACATTACGAGGACATTTTGTGTTTTAAAAACGGGATAGTGCGTTGGGTCTTGGGTAGGGGACGGGGGGGGGGTAAAGTGTCAATAAGCGGGTCGTGATGTAATGTCAACCTGACATTTCCAGGTCATCTTCGGGATTAAAATAATCCTTGCAAATAGTTAACGAACTCCGCCCGATCCCCTCTCCACTCAAATAGACACACACATACACAAACCTAATAAAAATAAAACAAAACATGCTGAGGGGCCCATGCAGGTGGTGAGCTTTGGTTCGCCCACTTGTTTGTAATGGAATACGCATTCTCGTGTCCAGTGGTCCTCAAGTACCACGGGGAGGGGGTGGGTAGCAGTCATTGTAGCGTCTGTCGTAAGTTGGTAAATAAACAGTGAAACTTTATCATCAAACCAACAAACTCTTTCTGCGACCATCTCCTCAGACTCCCATACTCTTTATGATGATGACATCTTATTAAAATCTCATACGCCTTGTGCCACCATTTCTTCAACCGCTCACCCTCTCTCTGATACATGTTCTCAAATTTACAATTTCTTGACCTTCCATTTCTAAACTAGCCATAATTTCGTATCATTCATAGCGTTGGAGTATAAAACAGACTTCATGCACTGTTTGAGAACCATCGTAGCGGAACATTTCAACTTATGCTCTTGGAGTTGTGAGAGACATCGAAAAAAATCCGTAGTGTCACCTGGAGCGTGACGCGGGCACACAAGCCTGCAATAAGTGGGCCATCGAAATCTTCGTTTCAATTGGAAGAGTTCCACGGGTATCAAGAAGCGCCGTAACTCTCCACACTAATTAAAACTAGATGACAATATGCGGTGTAGCTGGGAAATAATGAAAGAGTATTGTGCTACTCGCTACATGATATTGCGAAGTCGTATCATTTAGTAATTTTTTACGTTTTCCAAAATACCACGTTATGCGATATTATGTAAGTGTAATCAAAACATTTTTTTTTAACTTTTAAAGAAAATTGTGCACTCTGCCTGAGAAAACGCCTTGCTTGCTGACACATTCTTGAGTTGTTATATATAAATTTTTGTGAATGTTTTTTAAGAGGCAAGGTATACTTTTTTTAAAATAATTTTAAATTTGAAAATAATTTTAAAAAATTCAAATTGCGTTTATTTCGTTGTTGTTCTTGTTGTTTTAATTATTGTTATTGTTATTTTTAAAAATTATTATTATTGTTATTATTTTGGTGTTTGCAGTCTTAACCCTGTATCAACAATAAAATGTTGTTTTCCCCCGCTGCTTTCTTAGTATTTGCAAGTGCTCTTGGTGATAGATGGGAGATCTAAAATACAGAGTTGAAATCATTAAAGTTGCGTTGATGTATGAAGTTTTTGAGGGGTCTGTGCAACATTTTTTGTGTGTTTTGGATCGTTGCTTGGGCTGTCGATTAATATCTGACCATGATCACCTTCCTGGTTTGTTTCTCAGAGTTTCTTTTCAGCTAACATCCTTAAACTGCAGTTATGTAGCTGAAACAATCTCAAACTCACATACCCAAAAACAACAGACTCACTTTTGTAATGGGCGAATCTATGGCGGATTAAGGGGGGGGGGCTGAACGGGCTAAAGCCAGGGGCCCCCGATGATTTAGGGCCCCCAAATTTAGTAAATTTTAATAATAAAGGTGGACAAATGTTTGCATGAATCCCTAAAAATATCATAAATTAAATAAATTAATAAAATCTTACCTATTAATTGATCGCTATATCGGATCCGGTAGCCTCAGTATCATAAAAGTTGATTCGATTGGCTTAATAAGTGAACATATTAATGAATACTATTTATATCTTTTAAAATTTGTTAAAACATCAGGATCTTGTGGTCTTGAGGCAACGTGTTGTGTTGTGGTGCAAGCGGTAGCGGGTTCGATTCCCGGCGGGGGAATATGTTTTTTTTTCATTTGTCTTTTTTAAAATAAAAATTATCTTTTTACACTCAATTTTAGTTTCCAGGCAAACAGTTATTTCTTTGTGTTCGGTTTCTTTTATGAATCCGATCCCGGAGTACAGACACATTATGAACAAGGAACCAATGGACTATCTAGTTACAAGTTACAGTCTTATATTAGCTGCTAGCAACCATTTTACAGGGACGCTAGCTGGATAGGGCCCCAGTTTGAATTGCAGCCAGGGGCCCCTGGGGCGAATTGCTGCATTTCAGGGAAATGTGTTTTTGTTTGCTTGTTTGTTTGTTGGTGGGTTGTTTTTTGCAACGGGGGTGGGGGGGAATTTAAGGAACCATAGAATGGTGTAATTATCATTAAGCGACCCGGTCCTCCCTTTCCCCCATCGCATTAACACTATCCCAATCCCTAAACAGGGAATCTACAAAAACTATTTATTATAAAGAAACTATGGATGTACCACCACAAGCCCCCCCCCCATACTTGACCTACTTCTTTTTCACAAAAATTTATTATAAGAATAATACGCGTTTTAGAAAATGTGATGTGCATATATGACATCCTTATAACAGAATGCACCCCTCTCCCCCAACCCACATTCAAATGCTAGAGTGGGGTGAAACCTAATACTGATGGGAATTTTGTGTGCATAGGTATCATGGTAACTTGTTACAGTTTTGTTGTCTCCCCCAAAATACTCATCATTCCACCCCCACCCCCCGAAACACCCCCAACCCCTTAAAACCTTTTACATTCCATTTAAAAAGAAAATACGATTGTTTTTTTTTCCCCATGCCTCAAACGACTGACTATCATTTTGAGCGTTCCCAGCACGGCATTGTTCAATTTGAATTTCAAACATGAAACGGTCTTCAAGTTCCACAAATGCACTTCAGCTTGCCTGAGAAAGATGATATCCGCGCCAGGTTGTTTTAACTTTTTTACTGCAACGCGCCAACGGAGAAGGCCGGATAAAGTATCGTCCATATTTTGACTTAAATCTAAAACAATCAACAGATTTTAAAAGGTGGTCGTTAACTATATAATATAAAAGCAAATTATTAACGTGTTTTGAAGCGGTAAACGAAAACGTGTGAACTATAGAGACCAGAGTTTTGAGTTTTAATAATTATAATATAGTAGCAATGGAAAAGCAGTTGAATGCTGTCTTCTTTAAAAAGAAATTCATTTTGTTCTTAAAATTTTATTTTCTTCTCCTATTGCCACTTCTAAGAATCGATGCGCACGATTCTGCAAGCTTCGGCGTCTTCACTGGAGCTACCATACATGTCTATTATGTAATCATCAAAAGTCTATTACTGCTAATCCCGAATGTATTTTCTGTTTTACTTTTTAATTTACTATTTGAATTTTGAGCCTGTTTATTTGGTACTAGAAATATACCCGCACTTGGTAGCGGGAGAGTGCTGACCCTTTTTCCCAGTATTAGTCGCTGGTTATTACAATTTTCATTTGCCAAGTTATATTTCAGATTCATCTATTAGTTAAAATCTTATGGGAAACAGAGATATTCCATTTTAAGGAAAAAAATAATAAATATAATTGAATATATTTAAGAAAAAAAATAGAGGAAAAAAAACAACAGACACAATTATTTAATTTTTACTATTTTACCGCGTGAGTTGTTTTCACTTAATGCAGTGCCTTTTAACATTACCTTACTATTTAAAAGATATATGATTTATTAAATAATGAATCTTGTCGACCATAATAACTACATTTACTATTTCATTCCCACTTGTACTAAATAACCATAACTGATAGGTTTTCCGAAAGAGCTCTACCACCCTCGTCACTCAAAAATTTCATATATAATTACGACACTACATAGTAACACAATATAATACAATATTTGTAACCGCGTATATGAGATAAAGAACATATGGCACTATCCCTTAAAAAGGCAAAGGCTACATAACTCATAGCGCCAATAAACAAAATTATAATTGTACTTTCTAAAATACTGTTTTTTTTAAACCGTCGTATTAAAATTATATCAAGAAAATTTGCACACCATACTTAGATAATAAAAGATTATAGAAAGCTGGGGGCATAAAATAAAGTCTTGTTATAACGTAAATGTACTGGACCACAATAACTCTTCCGTTTGACGTATTTATGGTTGTTTAAACAGGGAAATAATATTTAAATAATTCTATGTCTCTAAATTGTACGATTTATATTTACGGTTTTTATGCAATGTGTATAATTTCAAAAAGGAATTCTCTATTTCTGATAAGGCATCATATTTTGTAAATTATATTCAATACACACACACCAGATTTTGTTTCTGAAAAAAAAATTATATATATTCACATTAAAAACAAAAGATTCAATCGTCTGTTAATAAGCACATCAGAAAAATGATTAAAAAGCAACTTTAGAAATGGCCAGGGTTGTTAATATTGCAATATTGTATTGGTATTGGTAGTATTGCCAATACTTTTTTAAGAATTGGGACGATATTGCAATACTTCTTGAAATTTGATATTGGTATTGGTATTGCCAATAATTATTTTTGATATTGGTATTGATTTTTAACCAATACTAAAAGCAATATTCAATAAATTCTCTACAACATTGGTTGTGAATAAAGCTGAATATAATAAATTTTTCTTTGGTGTCGCCATCTTACGAGTGACATTGCCAAACAATTTTTGAATGAGACTGATCAATGAAATGAATGATAATAGAAATCAAATCAAATCTCTATTAGCTTCATGTCTTTTGAATGCCATCGATAGAAGATTTTCAAACATGTTTGACAGCATTGATGCTCAGCTGGCATCCGTTGTACATCCCAAATTCAAGTTGGACTGGATACGGATAGATGATGATTTACAGCGTTCGCATCTTATTGAAGCACTGAAGAGACGCGTTTCACAATCACTGTTGGTTGCTCCTACTGATGATCAGAAAGCAACATCGGCTGCTGCTGATGGTACAGAAAATCAGCCAGACTTCTTCGCTGGATTGTCAGCCAGACAACATCGTGTGAATGATTCACCTGATGTGAATCAAGAAATTAATAATTACTTGGCAGACACTTCAGACAGTATTGCATCATTGGATGCCTATCCACATATCCGTAAAATATACATAGACCTGAATACAGGACCTCCTTCAAGCGCTGCTGTTGAAAGGTTGTTTTCATTAGGAGGACGAGTATTTTCCCCTCTTCGTTCACGACTGAGCAGTGCGCATTTTGAAATGGTTACTTTTCTTCGCCTGGCTAAGTGGTAACAGCCAAATAGGTGGCGTTACCCTGTGAACTCTACTAAAATTCATCGTTCATCGTTACTTTTCCAGATGTGATGCAATCCACTGACTCGGTCTGACTGTTTTTTTTACTATAGTATGATGTTTAACCGTTTATGTATCATTTGCTTTTCTATGACAGTCATTTGCTTCATTCATCCATTCATTCATCCATCCATTCATTCACAATATGTGTACAGTATACATATTAAAAATCTTGTTGCTTAAGGACGTTAAGGTATGCCGACTTATTTAATATGTTGTCAAAGACTTTTGAATGCTTTGAGGAAAACTGATGAAGCAAGTGTTAACTATTGAACAAAATTTTGTTAAAAATACATTGTCTAAATTAGCCAAAAATGTTGTTATTGTTTATCGATATAAGTGATATAGAGCGATGAATTACGTATTTGCGTTTTATTCGTCGAATGACCCAAATATTGGTATTGGTAAGGCAATAATAAATAAATATTGGTATTGGTATTGCAATACTGGTTTTAAAATTGTATTGGTATTGGTATTGCCAATAGATTTTACAGGCAGTATTGGTATTGGTATTGCCAATAATTTTTGTAGTATTGTTAACAACCCTGGAAATGGCCTATGTTATTCCGACTACAAAGAAATGAACATAACATGTTCAATTCGCAATTCATATTAATTAAGCGTTTTCGGGATCACTTTATTAAATTTAGTCAACTTCTGTTAATACGTTAGGTAGCGAAAGTTTATAATGTATAGTGTATATATGTGTATAGCTTATGTAAACTTTTTTAAAGTGTAAGTTTATTGACATATAGCGCCATTAAATTAAATTATAAATGTTATATATGAAATGTACTTTCTAAAATACTTGAAAGAAACTAAAGCAGTCGTATTAAAAGGAATTCAAGAAAATGTGCGCACCGTATTTAGACAATAATAATAAATGGTTATAGAAATATTCTTGCTTAATAAAAAAAAGTCTGCTCATAACAACTGGACCAACAATAACTCTACTTTTTTAATCTATTTATAGTTGTTCTAACATGGAAATAATATTTGAATTGTTATATATATTTGTGTCTACATTTACGATTAAAATTTACTGTTGTATGCAATTGGTATAATATCATAAAGGAATGAAATTCTTTTTTGAGTCCCTTTCATTGCCCAACAACAGATTTTGTTTCTAAAAAATAAAGAAATTATCTTCCACATTTATAAAAAGACAAAACAAAAAAAATCATATGTCTGTTAAAAAACGAATGTGAAAGAGTGACAATGGTTGAATTTAAAAATGACCTATGTTAATCCAACTACAAGGAATGAACATAACAAATTCAATTCGAAAAAAAATATAAAAAAATTAAGCGTTTTCAGGATCACTTTATTTAGTTTAATCTACTATGTAAATAGGTCCAGTAGCCTAAGTTTAAATTGTATAAGTGTATAGCTTATGTAAAAGACAATAGCTTATGTAAAAGACAAACAAAATATAAATGTTATATTAATAGGACACAGCTAAATTTAAGATGCGTACACGAAAATGTGCGCACAGTAATCAGGCGATAAAAGATTTTAGAACGCGCACCGCTAAAAATGAAGCCTTGAAAAAAAAATTCTGACACAATTATTACATAAATAGGTTTTTATTAAATGTCGAGTTATGGAACAGAAAATAATTAAAACAAATTCGCAATTAAATTTAAACATGTAAACAATTAAACCTAATGCATCGTGTGGCAGTTGTAATTAAATATGTTTACGTGTCTATAATATAAATAATATAGAAAGTAACAGTAAAGAAAATGACAATTCTTTGTACTGCACAGCTCAAATTAAGAAGCGTACACGAAAATGTGCGCACCGTAATTAGACAATATGATTTGGTATAAAAATATTACATGACGTCATTGTTTTATGCTTATATTTTAACTTTTGAAAAGGCAACGATGTTAAAATAGTATTTGAGGATTTATAATTATTATGAACTACTTTGTGTACATTTCAGCAAGTTTAATATTTCGTATTTATTAAACATGGATAAGTCACTTATGTTAATTATGTATATTGATTCACGTTTTCTATATGGATTGTATAAAATTATTAAATGACGTCATTGTTTTATGCTTATATTTTAATTTTTGAAAAGAAGCCTACACGAAAATATGCGCACCGTAATTAGACAATATAATATTTTTTGAATGCGCACCGCTGAAAATAAAGTATTGGGGAAAAAAACGTCACCAAAAATACCTCGCTTTGAACGGAAGTTGAACGTCCACGTAAAGTTGTTCATTATAGAAATGAGGTTAAATTTTTCATTCTTTGTCTCTGCATTTTCTGATTATTTAATTTACGGCATTCGGGCAAAAGGGAAAATTACAAAAACTATCTTAAAATCATCTTCAGGGTAAAAGGAACCGTCCTGCCAAATTTGGTCCCCGTCCGTCATTTGGTTTTTCCGTGGCTGTGTAACAGAAAGTTGAAAAGTGAAACATACAAACAAAGATACAAACAACTGAGCTTTATATATTAGATTACATTTCAAGACTTGTCACATGTGATTAACATAATTTTGTGTCGTAAGGTCACGTGTATAAGAAACGCGGGAAGAAAGGAGCATTCCTATTGGTTGAAAGTGTTGGGCGAACAGTTGTGAGTTGACTTCCGTCAAGGAAGGATGTATGGTGTGTGCCTCAAGATTTCCACGTTATATTACCTCAAATGATTTCTATGTACATAACATATATATTAAAGTTGTTTTGTATAAACAAATTCTTCAGTGGATTATTGTGCACAAGATTATGTACTGTGAGAACGCGTACATAAAGAGTTACATATAGTAATCGTTACAACTGTACATAAACAATTGATAAGCATAAAGCATAGGACGCGGTTGTTGTTTTTTTCCATGCGTATAGCAGGAGTGTCTGAAATGCATACGATCAAATCACACACCGCCACAAACGTATTACGTTGATTTACATAAGTAATTGCCTCTACCACTCCACCCTCAACTCACTTCTACGCTCTTGTTGAACAATCTGACGGGCTTCCACAGCTGTACATCAATAAATTTGCACAGCGTTTTGTTTTATTCTTTGTGGAGATTTCTTGCCCAACCTGTGTAACGGAGATTTCTTGGCCAGTCTGTGTAACGGGGATTTCTTGGCCAATCTCTGTAGCTGGGATTTCTTGGCCAATCTGTGTAACGGGGATTTCTTGGCCAATCTGTGGAAAATTCTGTAAATTTCTTGGCCAATCTCTGTAGCTGGGATGTCTGGGCAAAACTTTGTATATTTTTCTTACTATAATTCAGCTCACTAAAGTTTGCCTTATAAGTATATGTATGACAATGTATGCACTTTTAAATTAATTGCCGTTGCAGAATTTATTATACACGGAACATTGATTTGAGTGCAATAAAAAGAACAAATTTCATTGGTTGATAAAATTACTTTGTGAAGACCTTTAAAATGTTCGTATCGGACAAAAATAATGAAATTATAAAAACATCCTTTGTATTCTGGCATAGGGTGATAAAAAATGTTTTCAGACAAAGTGTGGTATCAAGAATTCATATTTAAAGAGGTTATGACTGTTGGACTAAAAATAACGGGGTCCGAGGACGTTTGTAACGCTGACACTGAGAGTGACTGAGACCGCCCAGAGTGCTTACAAGTGGCGCATCGAGTGGACAGGTTTACAAGAGATCCAGCATTCTATCAAATGAATCGACATTAAAGAACAGCGTCTCTATGTGTTTTTAACGCAGGTCTTTAAACTGGAGTACCCTGTCTGTACTTTAATATTCGTATTTGTGCAAGTAGTCAGCGCCTTGAGCTGTGACGCCCTGTTGTTTATGGTACGATCGGAGGGAGGGAGAGGGGCGTGTCGCATTAGCATAAAAAGTCAAGATGGGCGCCAGTGACCTTGGCAGAAACGGGGAACAAAAGCACTGTAAAGGGGTAGTGTCTGCATGTCTGAATTCCGGATGAGTTGTCCTGGAATGGGTACAGCGTTCAATTTCAATTCGTGGAATCTGAAGAACAAATCGATGAACAGTTGGAGATGTGTGATGAACAGTTGGAGATGTGTGATGAACAGTTGGAGATGTGTGACGGACAGTTGGAGATGTGTGACGGACAGTTGGAGATGTGTGACGGACAGTTGGAGATGTGTGATGGACAGTTGGAGATGTGTGATGGACAGTTGGAGATGTGTGATGGACAGTTGGAGATGTGTAATGGACAGTTGGATATGTGTGATGGACAGTTGGAGATGTGTGATGGACAGTTGGAGATGTGTGATGGACAGTTGGAGATGTGTGACGGACAGTTGGAGATGTGTGACGGACAGTTGGAGATGTGTAATGGACAGTTGGATATGTGTGATGGACAGTTGGAGATGTGTGATGGACAGTTGGAGATGTGTGACGGACAGTTGGAGATGTGTGACGGACAGTTGGAGATGTGTAATGGACAGTTGGAGATGTGTGATGGACAGTGGAATTAGAGCCCATCACCCACCCACCCCCACCCCCTCCACTCAACTAATTTGAGTTTGTGTTTGTGTTATTGTTGTTCTCTTTGACAATTTACTGAATTTTAAAATGTATCTTTTAAATGAACGGAACAAAAAATGATAATAATAATATCCCTAGAGCCGGAAAAAAATCCGATGTTTAAAAACTGACTTAAAAAACTTACATGTACAAATATATATTTAACGCCTAAAAAGATATATATGTTTTTGCCTGAATCCTACAAGTCGTTCCCAAAAGGCTTATACTTAGATAGCCATTAGTTATGCGTTCTCTTCCTTTCTTATTTAGTTTTAGTTTCAGAATTTGTATTTTTTATTTAGGTTTGGGGTTAGGTTTAGTTATAATTGTGAATTTAGGTTTAAGGTTAGGTTTAGTTTTAGAGTTTTAATAGTTGAATTTTCCAATTTCTTTGTAACGTGGCATGGCAACAAAGATGGCGGCCTTGTAACGTGGGAACTTCGAGTCGGCCTAAATATATATTTATTGTTGTTAAAATGTCTTTGCTTTCGTTATGGTTTAAGACCAGTTAGAAAATTTAATATTTATTTCTCAGGTAAAAAAAAAGTAGATAGCTATCGTACCACAGGTCACCACCGTGACCTAAGCGATATAACCATGCACTGTGGATGATAGGACTAGCATACATTCGAAGGATTTAACATGCTAAACGTGATAGTATACTGCAGTTACTACTGATTCTATTTTAATGAGACCTGAATAACAAACTGAAGTTGAATTTAGAAACAGCATAACACATGGGTTGAGAAAAACCATCAGAATGAGAAAATGTGGGCGTCGCGCCGCCGGTATGCTGCTCAGTTTGAAAAAATTATGGACATACCCCATACACACATTATGTTCTGCACCCTATCGACGTGCACATCCATCTGTCAGCATGTAAACTCTTCGTATGATTGGTTCTCAATGTTCCTCAGAAGTGAAGTTATACAAAGCTCTTTTTTTTTCCTCTTTGAGTGTGACGTTCTCATCCGTCGGAATATCATGTTTAACTCAATGCATCATTTCTGAAACAGCTCATTTCAATAGAAATGCAGAAGAATAAAATCCCCAAAAATGTGTTTAGTAATCTTTCTTTTAATCCTTTATATTAACTCGTAACGTCTGTCTGTCGCAAGAACTTCGGATCGATTTTTAACCCACTTCCCGGTATCGAGCTGAAATTTTGCAGGCAGACTCGTGGTGACGATAAAAATTTATCAACATTTCAGATCGAGATAGAAATTACTGTACACTGTAATTAAATTAATGAATGTTTAGATTATCTCTATGTAACTCTATGTAGCATGTAAATGTTTATGCTAGTCTGTGGCGCGGTGCGTATTATATTAAACATACTTTTAGTTCGATATAACATAAAATTTTGTTCCTTCCGAAAATGTGATGACGTGTAAAGCAAGTGAATGTGTGTGATACGAGAAAATAGTCAAGAAAACAAAAATTTAAATAAATATCGATTGCGTCCCATATATAAAGGACTAGCAGACCCGTCGTGCGTTGCAACGATCTCAGTAAAAAGGAATACATATAGATTTTAAATTAAAAAAAAAGAAATTACATTAAGGTTAACCGGGCCCATCAGTTTAACATATGACGCTCGAAAATCTGTTCATTTCAATCAATTTCATAGCAAATATATCATCAATCAATATACAAAATTCCCGTCGTCTGTATGTATGTATGTATGTATGTATGTATGTATGTATGTATGTATGTATGTATGTATGTATGTATGTATGTATGTATGTATGTATGTATGTATGTATGTATGTATGTATGTATGTATGTATGTATGTATGTATGTATGTATGTATGTATGTATGTATGTATGTATGTATGTGTGTGTGTGTGTGTGGATGTAACGGATATGACGTCATATAATATTTTTAGGTTATGTTAGGTGGCGCTGAGATCGATTTTATATAAAAATATTAAATGAAGTCATTGTTTTATGCTTATATTTTAATTTTTGAAAAGGGAACGATGTAAAAATAGGATTTGAGGATTTATAATTATTATGAAATACTTTGTGTACATTTCAGCAAGTTTAATATTTCGTATTTATCAAACACGGATAAGTTACTTATGTTAATTATGTATATTGAATCCCGTTGTCTGTATGGATTGTATACAAATATTATATCACGTCATTGTTTTATGCTTATATTTTAATTTTTGAAAAGGAACGATGTTTTTATATACCAAGTTTGTTCAAAATCCAGTTATTTTCGCATTATTTAAACTAATTTTTATATAGCTAATATAACGAAAAATTACATACAGGGGCACCCGGGCCCGTTCTGTTCAAGATGTACATTTTGAAAACCTGTTCATTTAAATTCATTTTCAGCATGGATATATTTCTCAAGATCGTTAAAAATAGAATGGCAAATAATATCTTAATCATATACGAAAAAAATACATTTGGGGCCCCCAGCCCTCAAAAATTGGACATTAGAAGTGCAGTGCCCTTTGTTATTTTAATATGGGCTACCAAGTTTTTACATACAAAGTTTGGTTAAGAACCATTCATAAACTAATTTTTATATAGCTCATATAAGCAAAAAATGACATTAAGGGCCCCAGGGCCCATTTAGTGCAAGTCAAGTTCAAAACACCTGTTTGTTTCAATCAGTTTCATAATGGGTATATTTATCTATATTTCTCAAGATCTTTAATAATTGAATGGGGAATAAAACCTTAAACGTTTGTGAAAAAAGACATTTTGGGCCCCCAGTCCCGAAGAAATGGTTATTAGGAAATTAGTGCCCTATACTATTTCAATATTGGCTACCAAGTTGTTATATACCAAGTTTGGTTAATATCCATCAATTTACCTAATAGCTAACGCTTAAACTAATTTTTATATAGCTCATTTAAGCAAAAAAAATCATATTATGGGCCCCCGACGCCCCATGAGTGTTAAATTTTGGAAAAAAAAAGTTACCAGTGACCATCCCAGGAGCGTACTCAAAAGTCTTCAAAAGTTTCATGGCGATCGGATGAATGGTTTAGTCAGCTACAAAGGACATACATACACACATACATACGGTACATATTTTCATTTATATATATATAGATTTATAATAAAAAACTTAGGTTTTACGTGTGTTTTTTTTAAATTCCACGGATGAAGAGGATAGTGGCTACCGCGGTCTGGGAGCTACTTTCATTTTGAAAAAAGGGACTGACGACAAAACAGCGGGAGTGCTGGCCGACAGACAAACGTGTGTCCATGAGTTATCCATCTGCAGTAATGTCACGTGATTGAAGCCACTGACACATTATTATGTCGGTTATTTATTTGATGCAATTTTTAAAAACTAATTGAATTTTTTCCCCCTTAAATGTTGTATCCATAACTTTGGGAAAATGTTAATGTCCGAGGCCGCGTGCTGTCGCACTGGGATGCAGGGCCCTCACGGCGCCTGATCTATATCTGGTTATTTTTTTAGGTCGCGACTTTGTAACCAAAAATAACCAAAATGAACCTTTCGAGAACCCGGCATTACATACTTATTTGAAATGTCTGCAAGATAAACGCAAACGTGACAGTTGTACACTTGACTTCCCCTATATTTTATCTTCTTCTTCTTTATAATTTATGTAAATGGAAATTGTAACTTGAAACCAGAACATAACAATTAGATTTTTTTAATTATTTTTTTTTGAGATTCCAAACTTCTCTGTGTCAGCCACCCTTTAACCTATAAATAACTAGATACCTACGCAACCTACTAAGACTTACCTTTCCTCCTAACGTGAATAAAACTTAACTACCACCGTAACCTATTTAGACTATACGCTACTATTACTCTCTTAACCTATTTAGACTTCAGACTATTCTACTTTTCTATCCGAATTCGCCAGTCAAAGGTCGGGATTTTATTATTTGTTGTTTTTGTTTTTAATATTTAAGTGGGGAGGAGGGAATTCACCTATAATTTGTTTACTTTAGTATAGTTTCTTGTTACTGGGTGAGAGGCCTTTCGGTAATTCCTAAACTCAAGTTGCGACAAACCATGAGAGATAACATGTTGACAGAGGGTATAGAGCAGGGGTGGCCAAACCTGAAGTAAGTGAGAGCCATTTTAAAATATATATAAATCGTTGAGAGCCGCATTGAATCACTTTAGGTCATAAAAGCCTGGCTCGGAAAACTTCCAGTAATCCTTGTAACATATATTTCATAAATTGTACGCGAGTCGCAATGTGCACACAGAAGAGCCGCATGCGGCTCGCGATCCGCGGTTTGGCCACAGTTGGTACAGAGCTCCACAACATAAGAAACGATAAATGTTAACTATGCGCGGTATGATATGATTATTTATTACATTAACCTCCCTTTGAGCCTATAATATGTCTTATATACTACATAGACCACAGAGTCCATTACCAATTTCTGTGTTTTCGAGGAGAATCACAGTAAAATAAATTAAATTAACCTTATACAGTAATTCTCGCTTCAATTGGTGTCTGTCATTTTAAATAGTAACATAATTTACATAATA
The DNA here is from genome assembly GCA_944989445.1 of Ampullaceana balthica. Taxonomy (NCBI): domain Eukaryota; kingdom Metazoa; phylum Mollusca; class Gastropoda; family Lymnaeidae; genus Ampullaceana; species Ampullaceana balthica. The sequence goes on from CALYLW010000024.1 coordinate 130,494, forward strand.
AATGCATTCCAGTTCTTCTTTCATATTACTGTTAATCCATCTTATTAATTTGTATAGTTGTAATAATTGCGTCTCTTTTAAAATGTATATTTTTTGTGTGCTTGTGAAAGTTTTGAAAATAAACAAATACAATAAAATAATTTTTAAAAACGAAAAAAAACAACACGTTTTTTTTACTATAAATCCTTTACGTACGAGACATAACTAATAGAGTATTCATTGTAATACGCAGCGCAAGACAATCCAAAAATACAAAATTGTTATTATGGGTTGTAAAACATGTTTAATATAATGCGCACCGATCAGGAATATGTTTATAAAAGGTATTGTCAATAAAATACGCACCTTATTGCGCAATAGGAAAGGTTGTTCAATATAATACGCACCACGACACTATAGCAAAAAAAGTTCACATGATGCATAGAGATAATTAAAATAATCTAAACATTAAATAATTTAATTACAGTACATGCAATCGATCTGAAATTTAGACACATCATTCTTATCATCGGCACGAAACTGCCTGCAAAATTTTTAGCTCGCTAGCTTACGAGGAAGTGGGTTAAAAACGATCCAAAGTTTTTTCGACAAGCAAAGGCTCAAACAGACACCTCAAGTTAATATAAAGGATTTAAAAATAAAACTTTTTTTTAAACGTTAGTTACGAAACGTCCATAAACATCCCATTTCTTATCTGACAATCAATTCTATTCACCTGGCCAACGAATTGTCAGATGATGTAGACTACCGGTAATTGTAATCTCCCTTGGATGTGTGCAGTTAACACCCTTTAAGAAAAAAGACATGTCCGTTCCCCTGTGCCCCGCCGAATTTCTCCTTTAATTGACCCGCTTTCTCAAATCTTAACTCAGAAATGTACCCCCCCCACCTTTCCACCGCCTTTATTGTCCAGTCTCCGTCATGTTCCAGTAGTTTCTATCTCAGGCCCAACCTTTGACAATACCCCCACCCCATAAATCTACGATCTCCATATCTCCCACTACCAGATTTCAGCCCAACTTTGCATTCCTTCTCCTACGTTTAAGTTTGTTTTGTTTTGATGTTGTTGTTTTGTGTTTTTTTTTAAATCTGTATCTGTTCTGTATCTGGACGTGTCACCATCCATGTGGAACCATCCCTCAAATGGACAAATGTGCGTCTCCAATGAGTCTCCATCGCCCAGTCGTTGGTGTCATCCCATTTCTCACGGCCCTTGAGGCGTCCCTGTCTCTATCGAGAGCGTCTTCTGCCTCACCTCACCTCCCCAAAAGCACACTCCCCCCACCCCCCTACCATTCTCATCCCTCCTTTAACCACCCATCCCGGTCTTGTTACCAAGTCAATGTCCTGGAGGTAGTTTTATTTCTTTCAAACGAATATATATATATATATATATATATATATATATATATATATATATATATATATATATATGCCATTAATTAATCTGCTCCCATCCCAAACCCTTCAACCCTGGAAGTTAGTTATATAATGAAACATAAGCTTATTCTTTACAGCTCATAACGCAAGGATTTGAGGCAGGCGAGGTGGGGGAAGGGGTTCAAATGACCTGTGACATATTCGACACGCTTAGCTTGGAACATAAGTGACAGTCGGCAGTGAAGAATTCAAGGGCATCGCCCTGCCTTCCCCCACCCGTCTCCTATCCCCATATCCTCCACCACCCCCTTCCCCTTTTTTTTTACCTTACAAAAAAAGGTAAAATATTATGTTAATTAATTCAAGATGCACCGTGACTTTTCATCTTTTAAACCTGACCAGGTAACCGTTCCCACCTGTAATCATTGAGCTTGAAACGCTTGTTGACAAAGGTGGGAAGTGTGTGTGTGTGTGTGTGCGGGGGGAGGGAGTTTCTAGGGAGGGATTCTAAAACTTTTGACGGAATCCCATTTATTATGGCTCTTTTTCATCATTTCAATTCTAAATATTTACATGTCCCGCCGACAAAACTAAATCTTTTATTTTAACCTAAAACGTCCAAGAGAAGATACGCCCCCAGTTTTACTGATACAGAGAAACTTGGGAGAAAGACCTGGAAGACAGACTCTGGGGAGACGGGAGATACTCTTGTAACACACAAGTGGGAGACAATGTTCCCTTTAAGCTGCGCGTCTGCACGGCCGCGCACATAACTGACCGTCGCCGCAGCCGTTTTGAGTTACCGCGCAGCAAGTTTAGTAAAATATTGCTCCAAAAATAGATGCTGTGCAACTTTGCACATGAGATTTTTACCTTTGCACACGGACCAACGAACCTTAGAGGGAACATTGGTGGGAGACACTTATGGGGAGAGACATTGGGAGACTCTTGGAGGAGACACATGGCGGAGATATTGGGAGACTCTTGGAGGAGACAGTGTCTTATATCGATTATATCATTTGTAGTGAGTCTCCACTATCCGCGAAGTAACCTGCAAGGATAGAGTAGTCCATATTCCTGATCACGTGAGCCATGTTAATGGATAAATGCGATTTGTTGACAACATCCAAAGCGAAGTAACTCCTTCAGCTCGGGGGAGGTATACGACCTGTCACAACTAAGACAAAAGAGATGAACAAAAGGGATGGTTTATTTATATATTTTTGCCAGCAATAACCTCCCCTACTCAAGCCTAACCAGCAATAACCTCCCCTACTCAAGCCTAACCAGCAGTAACCTCCCCTACTCAAGCCTAACCAGCAATAACCTCCCCTACTCAAGCCTAACCAGCAATAACCTCCCCTACTCAAGCCTAACCAGCAATAACCTCCCCTACTCAAGCCTAACCAGCAATAACCTCCCCTACTCAAGCCTAACCAGCAATAACCTCCCCTACTCAAGCCTAACCAGCAATAACCTCCCCTACTCAAGCCTAACCAGCAATTACCTCCCCTACTCAAGCCTAACCAGCAATCACCTCCCCATCTCAAACCTAATTAGCAATGCGCTACTCAAACCTAACCAGCAATAACCTCCCCTACTCAAACCTAACCAGCAATAACCTCCCCTACTCAAACCTAACCAGCAATAACCCCCCGCTACTCAAACGTAACCAGTGATAAAATGGTACATATATTGCAAATCATATGTTGTTGTTTGTTGTTTTTGTTTTGTTTTTTTTTCCTTGTTTTTTTTTGGGTGGGGGAGGGGGTGGGAGATTATATATTGCCAAAGGGGTTATTTTTCGGGACTGATAAATGGGTGGCGGGTGCTTTAAATTCAGGGCTTTTGAGAAAAAGAAAACATTTTTTTTAAAGCTGTTGTTGGCTTGAGATGGGCAAAACATGAAAGACGTGAACTTTAAACTGTTGATGGTAACTAGATAACGTGTTGATATGGGAACAGATACTACTTCAATGAGCTTATCAAAATACGTGAAAGCCAAAGTGATGTTATGTTTCGTAAATCCAACTCTTTACACCCGATTTCAAGGACCTGAAGTGTCTTCCCCCGCCCCGCATTCACACACACATGTACAACAACAGCTGACGGATGAAACGTTTGGTGGACGATCTGGATTTAATTGTTACTCTGACTCAGACACGCGTCGTTGACTATAGGATTCGACTTGACGAAAAGGGAAAAACAAATGTTTTTGTGAGCATTTGTTTGTTGGTCAGTAAGTCAGCAATTGATATCACGCAAAATGTATTTAAAGAGCGTTTTCTGCATATAATTTAATAGAATAGTTAAACACGGAAATCATATATATTTTTTAAATATATTTTTTGGGGGTAAAGTTTGATGAAAGCCAGTCTACTTGATGTTGACAAGTGAAATCCAGGCCTATAATAAAAGATACTATACTCTAGTTTTAATTTCTACCCCCTTCCTCCATTAATTTTTTAAAAACTTTTATATTGCTTTTTATTTAGGGGCTAGTTACCGTAAATAACTTTAAAGTCCCTGAGCAGTAATGCATGATTTAGAAAAATAATAAATCCGTTTAGGAGATACAATTTTGTCTAAGTCTTGTATAAGATTTGCTGCAATATTATTAATATATTTTTTTAATTGATTATTATTTTTTAAAGCCAATACATGTATAACATGATTGTGCGAAAAGAGTTGGGGTGGTGGCAAAGCTGACACTTTCCCCGGGCGCCAGCATCAGTCAGGGCGCAAAAATGTTATTTCTCTGGTGCTGCCGGCCATCTCTTGTGTTAATTGAAGGGAACCATTTTCAGCTTCCGCCTCGGCAATGTCATCTTTTGTGCCGCCCTGCATGGAAAGATTTGGATATGATGGAATATATCTCAGTTTTAAAAAGAAAAACTGTTTCATTTGGATACGGTTCCCGAGGCTAAGGATGTCCCTAAGTCCACCAAGCTCACAATGTCTGCTGGGAATAGCGTGGTCCTCATAGCCTGGCCAGTGAACGCTGCTTATGCTGTGTATCTATGGCTGATGTTGTGTGGCTAGGGCTGATGTTGTGTGGCTAGGGCTGATGTTGTGTGGCTAGGGCTGATGTTGTGTGGCTAGGGCTGATGTTGTGTGGCTAGGGCTGATGTTGTGTGGCTAGGGCTGATGTTGTGTGGCTAGGGCTGATGTTGTGTGGCTAGGGCTGATGTTGTGTGGCTAGGGCTGATGTTGTGTGGCTAGGGCTGATGTTGTGTGGCTAGGGCTGATGTTGTGTGGCTAGGGCTGATGTTGTGTGGCTAGGGCTGATGTTGTGTGGCTAGGGCTGATGTTGTGTGGCTAGGGCTGATGTTGTGTGGCTAGGGCTGATGTTGTGTGGCTAGGGCTGATGTTGTGTGGCTAGGGCTGATGTTGTGTGGCTAGGGCTGATGTTGTGTAGCTAGGGCTGATGTTGTTGTGCATAATGCTGATGTTGTGTATCTAGGGCTGATGTTGTGTATCTATGGCTGATGTGTAGCTAGGGGTATTGTTGTGTAGCTAGGGCTGATGTTGTGTAACCGTACAAATTAATTATGCAAACAAGACTACTTCCGGAACGAGGAAATGCGTTTCAACGAATAAATTTTTATCCCCACTTTCCAAGAAAATGCCAAGCCAACATTAAAATTAAGTGCCTACCCTGGAAAATAGACGCCCTTAAGCGCCTCTGTCCTAATGTAACTTATCAAGCCAGATTAATCTTGATCAATTCGAATCTCTATGAAAACAAAATAACATTTTTTACAATGATACTTTGACAAGGATTTGATTGCAATCAAATCAACCGAATGTGTTTTTATTAGTGTAGAAGATTATTGAAGCCTGAAAAGACGCATGATAGATTTTTGACATTTAAAAAAACAATGGTTTACCAATAATAGAAAAGTCTTCCGCACTTGGGCTTAATGGGATGCATTTTTATAAATATATTATATATATATATATATATATATATATATATATATATATATATATATATATTTCATTTTATTTTGTGTCGACCCAGTAACTACTTCGTGGCTCCGCCTATTTAGGGGTTCGCTGTTTTCAAGCTTGAGTGCAATAAATTGAATATTGTTGATTATAATAAACTGAAAACCAACGTTTTTTAATCTTTTTTCTTTAAATAATACTTCAACTGTGAAATATTTTTCGTTCCCTTCCATTTAGAATATTGTCATCCAGTCCATGTTTTCTTAGCCAGTAGTCAAACTATGACAACAAATTATATTAGGATGGAAATGATATACGCAAGCCTATTCAGATCTTTCCTTTCTCATTTGTCTCTCTCTCTCACTCTCTCTCTCTCTCTCTCTCTCTCTCTCTCTCTCTCTCTCTCTCTCTCTCTCTCTCTCTCTCTCTCTCTCTCTCTCCCTCTCTCTCTCTCTCTCATTGAACGTATCCTATAGCCAGAGATTTGACTATCTAACGGTCAAATATTAATTTTCGAAACCCTCTTACTCAGTTTTCGGGGGTATGGGGTCATCAAACGGACATAGTAACTATTGATAGTGAGACTAATCCCTTTGCACAATCTTACCATTGCTCCCTCACCCCTAATTTAAGGAATTCGACCGTTTTATTATATGTATTCTATAGCTCTGACATTTATAGTTTGTAGCTCTATACCCCGTAGTCTACAAATAGTTTTGCAGTCTGAAGCTCTACTCCCAGTAGTCTGAAGCTCTGCTCTCAGTGGTCTGAAGCTCTGCTCTCAGTGGTCTGAAGCTCTACTCCCAGTAGTCTGAAGCTCTGCTCTCAGTGGTCTGAAGCTCTGCTCTCAGTGGTCTGAAGCTCTGCTCTCAGTGGTCTGAAGCTCTGCCCTCAGTGGTCTGAAGCTCTGCTCTCAGTGGTCTGAAGCTCTGCTCTCAGTGGTCTGAAGCTCTGCCCTCAGTGGTCTGAAGCTCTGCTCTCAGTGGTCTGAAGCTCTGCCCTCAGTGGTCTGAAGCTCTGCTCTCAGTGGTCTGAAGCTCTGCCCTCAGTGGTCTGAAGCTCTGCTCTCAGTGGTCTGAAGCTCTGCCCTCAGTGGTCTGAAGCTCTGCTCTCAGTGGTCTGAAGCTCTGCCCTCAGTGGTCTGCAGCTATTTTCTCAGTGGTCTGAAGCTCTAGTCGCCAGCTCATAAAATACGTGACACCGTGTAAGTTGATGTGTATTTTTTTTCAAGTTCAAGGCTGAGAACGAGGTCGAACCCATTTAACATGCTACTCTCCCCGGGGAGACTTTTGTACAGCTCCCAAAAGTTGAGAGGGGTCGTGATTTTTTAAATATTAATTTTTTGCCAGTAGTGCATGACAGCCTAATGGTTGGGCGACCGACAAGGAGGATTGTAATATGATGCCAACGGTAACCTTTTTTTTTATACAGATCGCCTTGTTGAGATCCAGCAGGTCACTGTTAGAGGAAGGTTCAAGATACGCTGGCCTTCATGGCTCTTGATCTCCATGCTTTAACAGAATAAAGGATTGAAATGCCAATTTAAGTTTCGATCAAATAGTTCAGCTATTTAAATTTAAGAGAACAGAGTCACTGGGTAAACCGGGTAATTCGGCTCTCATTAGGTCTCCGGGTAATGCGGATCTCATTGGGTCTCCGGGTAATGCGGGTCTCATTAGGTCTCCGGCTATGGTGGATTAGGGGGGGGGCTGAACGGGCTAAAGCCAGGGGCCCCCAAATTTAGTATATATTTTATAATAAAAATGGACAAATGTTTAAACGAATAGCTGAAATTTCAATAAATTAAACAAATTAATAATATCGTATCTACATGTATTATTATTAATCTGATCTCTATTCCGATATAATAGTCTTAAAATAGTAATCGGAAAAACCTGATTTGATAGGCTCACAAAGAGAAATTATTTAAGAATATCAATTATATATCGTAAATTGACAATTTTTGCGCTGAGCTCCGCTGGTTTAATCGGAAGTTTATAGGACTTTAGTGCAAGCAGTCGCGGGTTCGATCCCCCGGTGGGGTGCCAATTTTTATATTTGTATTTTTATTCTTTAAATTGTCTTTTACACTTAATTTTACGATACCGGCAAACAGGTATTTCTTCGCCTTCGGTTTTTTCATAAACAATCTATTTTGCTGAATAGTTACAAGTTACAGTCTTAAATTAGATGCTAGCAATCATTTTATCTAAAGGTACACTGGCTGGATAGGGCCCCATTTTGAATTGAAGCCAGGGGCCCCATGCAGTCTTAATCCGCCCCTGGACTCTCCGGTAAATGCGGATCTCATTAGGTCTCCGAGTAATGCAGGTTTCCTGGTCTCCGGGTAATGCGGGTCTCCTGGTCTCCGGGTAATGCGGGTCTCCTGGTCTCCGGGTAATGCGGGTCTCCTGGTCTCCGGGTAATGTGGGTTTCCTGGTCTCCGGGTAATGCGGATCTCATTAGGTCTCCGGGTAATGCGGATCTCATTGAGTCTCCGGATAATGCGGATCTCCTGGTCTACGGGTAATGTGGGTTTCCTGGTCTCGGGTAGTACGGGCCTCTTGGTTAGCCGGGTCTCTCTGTGGTGTTGCAGCCAGAATGTCATTTTAAAGTGTCTATTCCGGGATTTGTTTGTGAAAATGCAGTTTGTACGTGAGTGACTGTATGGATTTTCTAAAAAGTTATCTGCAAATGTTAAATTGGCCTGTTGCAAGCAGGGCCGAATTGAGACTTAATGAGGCCCTAACTATTTGATATTTGGTACCCTTTATAAGTCTAGATATTCTGCCACTGCCAAATTTAATTTTTGGATACCTAGAGGGTTAAACTGAAATGTAATTAAGAAGTTTATAGATAGTGACAAAATCTATAACTTAAAAAATCATTTTTATTCATAACAAATTTTAAAATGCAAACTCTGCAGGGTCAAAAGAGACAAACGTTCTTTAAAGTGGCATAATTAACGAAGCTTTATTATTTAATTTCTTGAAAAATGCTATAGGCCTAAGGATTTAGGAACTATATTAATTTTCTTCCTTGTTTTTGGCGGAGCAAAGTCACTGAAGACATCATCAAATGATTAGCTTACTATCCACAAGAGACTTGAGCAAAATAATTTATCTTGAAACATTGTTGTTCTAAATTCATGTTTAATCCTTTTGGGCTTATAAAAACTATCTTTCTCCAGGGCAATTTGCAAACATCATACTAAGAAATAGTCTCAAAATTACTTCTACATTAGGGAATGCTGATTGGACCCAATCGTTAAATATTACCCTATGCAGATCATGCTGTGTCAGACTATCATGTTCCGCTGAACCATTGACTTGACTATACGTCTTTTACATTGACGAAAATGCTTGACTTTTCCTACAAGATTCATGCCCACTTCTTCAGGATATTTTTGGCAAAAAGAACAAATTCTTCACAAATCTCTTCTTCTGTAGCTTCTAATCTCTTACAGATATGACTATAATGAATCCATCACATGCAGGCATAAATATTTTGATTCTGAATTTATCTCTTGGCTAAAGGTTCTCTAAGCATAATCTCCATCATCTTTTATACGCCTTCTTCTATATCTGCGCTTCTTGTAATCAACACCAGGCAATTTTTCCTTTGCCCTTTCTTCAAATTGATCGAACATATCCCTGGAACACTTAACAAAATCTGAAAGTGAAGCATACAATTTCCTACATATTTCTAGACTAATGGTGAGGTCTTGCAGTGATTAGTGTTGTGAAATTCATCCAGCAAGCAACCTCAAAAAAATAACATTACCGTAAATTTAAACTCTTCCATTTTATTCCAAATGTTCATGGCTTTATTTCTTGTTTAGTCTTTCTCTGTCATATGCAGAAATTATTCCTTCATAACCATCAAGTATTGCACTTTTTTTTATTTAATCTGCTTCCCATCTAGTCTTCAACAAAAATTTTGGAACTTTTGAATCATTTTTGAAGAATGACAACAGTACTGCCCATCTATGTGTAGATGATGAAAAGAAGTTATATATTTTTTGAACAATTCCAAAATCTTTAACTGCATCTAATCAACAGTCAAGTGGTGCTATACGAACAAGATTCAGGGAATTACCAGCACACATAAAATATACCTAGCATACTTGTTAATCTTCAATATTATTTCTTGCGATCTCTTGTATTTGCCAGACATATTGGAAGCATTTTTATATGACTGGCCTCGACATTTAATAAAAAATCTATTTTTCACCCATCTGTAAGGTAGTTGAGTAATCATCTCAGCCATACTTCCCCCTGTGTGGCTACCCATATCTAGGAAAGTTAGAAAACGTTTAATAGGTAGCCCATTATCTGGTGAAACTGTGAAACATATCTCACAGTTAGTTGATCTGTACGGAAATGGTCTGGAGTGGTATCTACAGATAAATCGAAGTACTCTGCACTTCTTGAATCATCCAAGGTTGTGTATCTGACTTAATGTGTGCCATAATTTGGATAAATTCATCACATATTGTAAAAGAAAGATACGATGTGACACCTGATCTTTTATTCCCTTATTTTTTATATGGCTTGCTACACAAGGATCAAATTTTGCTATAGTTCGAGAATAATCCAAAGAAATTGCCATTGTGAGGAGAGCAAAATGTTTCCTTATCTCCTCTGACTAGGGGTTGTAGGGCACCTACGGCGCCCACATTTTTTTGTTTGTGTGGTCAAAAGCCCAAGTAACTTATCCTTGTTTGATAAATACGAAATATTAAACTTCCTGAAATGTACACAAAGTATTTTATAATTATAAATCCCCAAATCCTCTTTTTACATCGATCTCTTTTCCAAAATTAAAATATAAGCTAAAACTATGACGTCATATAATATTTTTTAAAAAATCTTTTAGAATTTTTAGAATTTTGCACACCTCCTGATGCGCGACTTGTAAATATCCTTATATAAGAAAAGGCAAGTGTATGTGCTTTCTGTACGTTCTGTCCGGTCATCTATAGCGATTGGTCCCTCAAACACATATGGCTCCTACAGCCAATCATACTGAACACGTTTACGCCATTGACGCGGACGTTCAAAACGAGTTATTTTTGATGCAGTATTTCTTCCAAGACTTTATTTTGAGTTATGCGCGTTGGGATATATAGCAAAAAGCTCTGTTTTTGCGAGTTATTTAATTTAACTATAATGAATAGTATTTTTGACGCGATGCACATGTAATGCCGGTCGAGACGGCTGTTGGAGGGGAGTTACAACATGCCACCAAACGGTGGCGGAACGTCCTTGGACGGGCTTTGTTGCTCGTACTTAAATATAAGCTCAAAAAAATGGCGTCATAGCGCTACGGATCCTTCCTTCCAACCTGTGACTTGGGCTATTATAATTTGCAATGTATGTCTCGTCTGTCTGTCCGTGACGCTACTAACTTTAGAAAGCAGCGCACCAAATTACTGCACCAAAAATAACTCTTTTCGAACGTTCCACATTAAATTATGCAATATGAAAATAAATTAATAAAATAAAAATAAATAAAATAAATAAAAGTTCTGTAGACTCTATTACATTACTTTTTATTCTGATGTGTATGTTTTCAAAATAAATAGATTTCAGCTGAAAACTTCCGTTATTTTTGACGGGTCATACACTAGAATTGTTTATAATCTCCTCTGATAGGTAAACCCCACTCTGCCATAGTAATTATGACTGCCACAACTCGTTCAAGGACATTTTTCCAGTACTACCGTGCATCATTTATCTGTTCTGATAGCCCTATATAGCAGTCAATTGTCGAGCCACGTTGGAGACATGTTACCAAAGCAGTCCTATGGCCTACAGCAGCGGTTCCCAACCCGGTCGCCAACTGTCGACTAAAAATATTCACTATAATTCAAATTTGCTCTATTTTGTAACAACTTTATTGCAAATGACTAATTTAAATTGTATGGGGATCGTGGGTCACATGGCTTTTATAAATAAGGGTCGCCACCCAAAAAAAGGTTTTGGGAACCACTGGTCGACAGAGTTTTCACAACTTTGAGCTAAATAGGTGTTGCGCCAATCACAACATATTTGAGTGTATATAACAACTGCTCACTCAAACAATTTTTTTCTTTGGGAGTGCAAGAAAGTGGGGGCAATAAGCTATAGCCTATAGCGTGTGTATCTTATAGGTACATATGCAGCACTAAAGACGGTATGTGCCTCTCTGTGTAAATTCAAAGTGATGTTATAAATACAAATATTTGTATGTTCTAAATATTTCATGTGTATTTGCGGACAAATAAATCCCAGATAAGATGCTCAAAAGTGGTTATTTCGGTTCACGCCCATGTCCTCAACGTATTTTTACCCGTCGGCACTTTCCCCAGGCCGCTCTTTGTCACAGACACACATGAGTAGCAGTTTATCGGGTAGAGTGCATCCATTTTACAACTTAAAGTGGTATTCCTTTTCACGACGTTTTAATACCGGCCCACGTCCATAAAGCGAGGAACAAAATACGCCAGGGCGAGCAGACTCGGAGAGTCTTGGGGTAAACATTCACAAACATTCACTTGTGCGTCACGGTCTGTGGTTTGTTGTGACGCGTGTCAAATTCACATCGGTGGATTGAACGACATAAGACCCAGTTTGCACAAGCCACAAACCTCACCCGACCCCCCTAACCATGTAGTCCCCCCCCCCTTTTTTTTTAAACAAAGGCGGCCCCAACCGGAATGAATCAATTTAAACGATTAACACGAGGTCTTCAAAGGCGCTAGACGTTCTGCGGATTAAACACTGCCTAGAACCGGTTCAGGGCGGAACTCGTGTCTGCCAACTCAAGGCGGTGATTGAATAAAATAGTTCATAGGTAAATCTTACTCTTCCTTTCTTTTATCTGCATGCACACAATGAGAGAGAATGAGACAAGGGGTCGTGTAAGAGAGATAGAGGGAAATTACGACGAAATGGGCGTTTGAGAGTTGAAGGTGGTGGACTGAATAGAAACAGGAAAATATTTTATTTAAAAAAAAATTAAATTGGATGTATTGAAGCTTTCATCTCTGATAAGACATTTTTTCCTATTAAAGGTAGTTTTCAAGTTTTTTCTCACATTCCTCTGAAAGCTGTCATATATTTACATCGTATCTTCCATCCATTCATTCTTTTCATGAGTTCTTTCCTTTTAATTATTTCGCCATCACATTCTTCCACAAGTTTTCTACCTTTTCCTCCCACCGATTATTTCCACACACACAAATGCCTAAAGATTTTGTTTCTTCATTTTTTTCAATTTCACAAAATAATACTTTGTGAATTGAAAATGAAAATTCGTTCAGTGAATATACAATACGGTTCGAATAAAGCTCTATAGAATCTTATAAATCTCTGATGACACATTCATTTGACGGATATCCCGTCCATTGTGGTCAGATCCTGTTACTGGAGGCGACTTTAATAAGGATTTCTGTCTGTTCCCTTATCTCAGATGGTTATGAGAGCGGGGATTAGACGCCGACTCGTGTGGAGTCTGATGTTGGATTTCTGATCCAGACACGAGTGGCGTGACGTCAGTGATGTCAATAATTGTGTATGTCAGTGCACTTAACATATCTGGTTACGCCTCGTTAGGAAAACGTTTTGTAAGACGTAGTTACAAATTAATTGACTGAAGAGAATTTCATTTGTTTTAATTTTAACAAATACGTAGCTAGAAAGCTGATTGAATATAATATAATATACATAGCCTATATATTCCCCCTCATAGATCAGAGTGAAGAGAGAAGAGCCATTGAAGGGCGAGGGGCAGAGTAAAAGGAGACAACGCCATCGTCCCTTGAGGACGGACGAATGCCATATACATACATATTATTTTATAAGTACATATAGTGCGGGATTTGGGGGGGGGGTAAAATAAAACAACACCCATCGCACAAACATAATGTGTCAAGCCGTCATTCAACTTTCATGATCCTTTGTTTGCGTAAGAGTGTTTAATTGGGTAACCATACAGTTTGTAACGCCTTCGTGTCGGCTTTGACCTTGCCATCCCACTCACACGAAAAGCACAAAGCGCAGAGAAGACACAGCAAACAGCCATATTATAATAAGTAAAATAACACTTAAACTACCATCCTAACTTCCCAAAACGCACGCCACTCTCCAATCTTCTATAACCAAATGTTGACAAACAATGATTCAAAGTTTTGCTTGAATCAATGTTTTCTTCCTGTTTACCACTCCGTCAACACGTAACATGGCTCTCAATTCCAAAACATGACCCAGGAAAAAAATTGTTTTGTTGTTGTTGTTTTTTTTAAACATGAAAAGAAAAGGGGAGGGGCATTTGGGTTTGTCATCACGCTCAATTGACACATGTTTGCTCCGCCTACATCCAAACACATCGACGCTTTCATGACGAAGTCAAAGAAGAACTTGGTTTTTAACCTCGCCAAATCTACTAGAAAATGACAAATGAAAAAATGGAACTTGAGCGTACCAGATATCTCGTTATTTATACTGTAGATGCGAGTTGAGATAATTCTATACAGAAACTGAATTAATTAATGACATTAGTCTATACAAAGGGTGACCCGTAAAAACGGCCCCGACATTACGGCCCCGGTCAAAACGGCCCCAGACAAATTGTTAACATTTTTCAACAAAAAAAACTTAAATTTGTTCTTCATTTTAAGCTTTTATCAACTTTTCCACCCTTAATTAAGGTGGCAAAATTATATCTTGTGATGTTATTATATTTTTTCTTGTCAACAAACAGCCGCGATTGGTACCATTTCGCGTAAAGTCTATTAAATTCACTATTGTGACGTCATTATTATTGTTTATTATTATCAAAACCTGACACTGAATAGGTGAGTAAAAATACGAATTTAATATTTGATTGGGCATTTTACTTTTAGCCCATCTATTTGTCCGGGGCCGTTTTGTCGGGGCCGTTTTGTCCGGGGCCGTTTTGTCGGTGAACCATACAAAGACATGGCACGTTTGGAATTAAACTGAGTCAAAAAAATTAAAAAACAAACCAAAATTATGGCTAAACGCTTTTTTTTCCATACAAAACAGGGGCAATTGACCTCTCATACGGAATCGTGATTCTGTTAAAAATAAATCCTTAACTCGGTAGCAAGGTGTGACCACATACAATAGGCCCGAGGAACGTGTAGATTGTAGATCATAAGCTTGGTGAGATTAGAGGGTTGTCACAATAGCTAAGTGAATTGATTTAAATCAATTTCTGTTTCGTTTCGCTACTCCCTTACTCAATTTTTTTTTCTTTCGGAAATCTCAAACTGCCACCACTCTGAAAGCTGGGGAAAATTTCTACTTAAACTAACCATCAACCATTACAAATGGTTACCGAAAACTCGAAGCAAACACCCCAAAACAACGATGCCTTCTCTCTCGTACTCCACTAGCTATAGCCCGTCGTCAAATGGGAGCATCCTGACCATCTGTCAACTCAGAGCAACCATCTTGGCCACCTGTCAACTCAGAGCAACCATCTTGGCCACCAGTCAACTCAGAGCAACCATCTTGGCCACCAGTCAACTCAGAGCAACAATCTTGGCCACCTGTCAACTCAGAGCTATCACCCTGACCATCTGTCAACTCAGAGCTATCACCCTGACCATCTGTCAACTCAGAGCTATCACCCTGACCATCTGTCAACTCAGAGCTATCATCCTAAACATCTGTAAACTCAGAGCTATCACCCTGACCATCTGTCAACTCAGAGCAACCATCTTGGCCAACTGTCAACTCAGAGCTATCATCCTGACCATATGTCAACTCAGAGCTATCATCCTGACCATCTGTCAACTCAGAGCTATCATCCTGACCATCTGTCAACTCAGAGCAACCATCTTGGCCAACTGTCAACTCCGAGCAACCATCTTGGCCACCTGTCAACTCAGAGCTATCATCCTGACCCACTTCTCAACTCAGAGCTATCATCCTGACCATCTGTCAACTCAGAGCTATTACTGGCCAATAAAAAGGGTCATTTCGACTATCAATCCATCAACATGTTATTGAATGGACTTTAATGCAGACGATGGAGTTTATCATCTTATGAACGCCGTTTTAAAATCATTAAATAATCAACATAAAAAATAATAACTTATCTAAGATCTATCTTGAATCTTGACAATGGTAACAATATTGTTGCCAGCGCTATCCCGTTACTTAAAAATATGATTTGCATGAAAGATTTTCCGGTCAAGAATGCATTCAGAAATATATCTTTCTTTCTTTACTATAAACTACGAGTGCACAAAGGAAAAGATTAAACATAGATTAGACTCTGGCGAGCTCGCTGCTCTGTTCAATGCAATTATGACCCCCTCCCCTGATGCCTCCTTTAAACAGTTTCAAAAAGGCATGGGATCATAAAATGAAAAGCTTATGTCATCGTATCAAGTTTCCCTGGCAATGCTGTTTACGGCCGGGCTTATCTGCATACCTTAAGAGCGACCGTAAGGTTAGGGACGAAGTGGAGGGTATATTTTTACGGCTTTATTTCCATAATAATTTAACTCATTGCGACAGCGGTCGGGTAAAATAATAACTTATCTACGTAATTACTGTCTTTTTTCAGAAATACCTTTACCCGGATCATTGCCATCTCCCCCGCTTCCCTCCCAACCCCCACCCCAGTCACATAACATACCCTCGCGCCTCTGTCTAGTGGGGTGAAAAAAATAATTGCTCAAGTGTAATCATTGACGTAGTAAATGATTGCTTGCTTTATGGCAGTAAATCTCTTAATTCAATGTAATAGTTTCCTTCTTTCACTCTCATGGTCTGTTACCGACTGTTACTCTCTCCTATTCAAATGCACTAACACTCTGTCGCGTTCATATTGTTACTCCCATAATCCATATTATTAATTATTATTCTGTCGCCCTCATGCTCTGTCTTTCTATCAGTGTCGTAAAATTGAGTAGTCTGAGCAGTGGATAAGGAAAACAACACAATTGTTAAGCATATTTATTTTTCCTAGGGATATAATTTTCGGTTAACTACACCTCGTTTGTTTTGTAAACAATGTGTGAAAAAAAAATCATATCCCACCTCAAGGGTGGCTTTAGGTGATTAACGCAAGATACCACTTCCAGTCGGAGTTAACTCTTACACCCAGTGGCGTCACTAGGGGTGCGGTGGGGGTGGGCCGCCCCGGGTGTGTGACACCATCAGGAGGGTGACACCAAAATGTAAAATTCTGTACGTTCCCGTTGTTTGGCACTGGATGACTCGGAGGATTTCTATGGGTTAAGTCGTGGGGGGGGGACACCATGGGCTACCGCCCCGGGTGATAGCAACCCTAGTGACGCCTCTGCTTACACCTTTAGCTTTTTATTACTAAGGTGATAATGGCGGTGCTTGAAATAATGTGTGCGTTTTTTTCTTTAAAAGCAATTATTTTTTTAATGTCAATAGTTTCTTATTTTTAAAAAAATGAAACTTTAAAACTTAATTTTAATTTTAAAAGTTTTTTTTTAAATATTCATCGCTCTGGGTCATAATAATTTTTAATTTGTTTTTAATAAATTAAAAAAAAGAAATGCAGCTGAATTTCATGTGTGACATTACTAACTATATAACGTTAATTGAAGTTGTGAAAGAATAAAAACTAAAAGCCCATAAAAATACAATATGTAAAATTACATTGACAACTTCAACTATACAATTCTAATTCTGTCAGGTTTGGAAATGATTTTTTTTTCTATGTGAACGGAGTTTAAGTTTTTCTTCAACTTGAATGAATAAAAATGCCAATAAATTGTTATTTACAAAAGCCAAATGTAAGTTTTAAGTGAAATTTTTGATTCTATGAATTATTGTGCTTAGAACAAAAGAATGATTATTGAATTAAAACAAAAATATCAGCTTTATTTTTCAAATTTATGCAAATTTAACCAAGGGGCCGTCCATAAATGACGTCACGCAATTTTGACAGATTTTTCACACACCCCCCTTCCCCCATCCTCGTACGTCACCACTAGGTGCGTGACGTCATTTATGGACGGCCTCTAAAATAAAATTCTTTTAAATTTGTTGTTTATTGGCTAAAAGCTGAATATCAAATTATATTGATTGGTCTCCAATGTAATAATTTGTCAACCATAATGTAGGCGTACGCATTCCTAAAAGTAACACCAACTTCAACTAGGATCTCATTAATTTGTTCATCTAATTATTCTAAATGCTATCCCTGGTGATCAATTTTGATGATCAGGATAGGGTTGCCAGATTATAATTTGGGTAAAAAGCAAAATGTCGGCCAAAAAAGCAACAACAAAAAAGCCAAACTTATGTTATATTAAAAATGTCGGCAAAATTACGTCACGCACCTAGGGGCGGGAGGGGGGCACAGATTTGAGAGGATGTATGATTGGGGGGATGGGGACTTTGAAGAACTGTGACGTCACATTAAATGTGCAACTATACATAAAAGTTCCATTTAAATAATTTATTACTTACAATTTATTTAATTACGTTTTAAATGGCTTCACACCTGTTACAATCATACATTAAATACTTATTTAAATGACAATGAAGTGATTTAAAACATTTTAAAATAGTAAATACCACTTGTATGGGGGGGGGTGCTTTAAGACGTCATATTGGAGTGTGATCTAGCTCTTTATTACGTGTGACGAGGGGGAGGGCTGAAAATAATGTGAAAAATCTGCCAAAATCGCGTGATGTCATTTATGGATGGTCCATAACGGCTGAAAATCAGTTAACTATTGAAAATTAAGGTTGAACCAGTAGAAAAGGGTTGATAAATGTGTAAATGATAGATGCCAATGTTCTGTGTATGGTTGTACTCACAAAATAAATAGACTATGATAGTAACATACACATTTGAAAGAGAAGCTCCGGGTCATCCTTTTCCTATAGACTATTTGCAGTATTATAAACTTTATCATATGTCAAGTCATCAAGCAGTCTTGGTGACACGAAGAAGTCTTTACACTTACAGTATTTATTAATGAGTAAAAGCTCAGCCCTAGCTGTAACAGACTTATTGCTTTTTAATTATTATTTTTTTATAACGATAATTTTTGTAGGGGGCCATTCATATATTACGTGCGCACAAATTCGTATTTTTGTTCCCCCTCCCCCGTTGCATTCCGTACATTTTCGAGACCCCCTCCCCCCCATGCGTACGTACAAATTCGCTCCCCCCACCCTTTTGAAAAAAATAAATTTTAAGCCGGAGTCAGAAGATATTGGTTTTACTCTTTGAAGCCGCCCATAAATGACGTCACACACCTAA
Organism: Ampullaceana balthica; assembly: GCA_944989445.1. Lineage (NCBI taxonomy): Eukaryota > Metazoa > Mollusca > Gastropoda > Lymnaeidae > Ampullaceana > Ampullaceana balthica. Next base: position 149,097 of record CALYLW010000024.1, read on the forward strand.
AAAGGGGGTGGGGGAGGGGGTCGCACATTTGTGACGAGGGGGAAGGGGTGTTTATGAAATGTGAGTGATGTAAAACACCATGTAACAAATCAAATATTTAAGTGGAACTTTTAAAGTTGCTCGTTATGATATGACGTCACATTTCTCTAACACCCCCCACACGTCACAAATATATGTAGACCGCCCCCCCCCCGCTTTTCCCTAGGTGCGTGAAATCGCCGTCCCGTTGTGTGTTTATAACGGCTAAGGCACAGGTGGGCGAAAGAGAAACTTCATCTTATTTCAAGAAATGTAAATATAAGCCCGACGGATATATTTTAATGATGTGTAAACGTTTGGTCTGAATTCTGAATCAAATGTTAATTACTTCCAAGCAATTAAAAGTTCAAAATTTCGTTTGCAATATATTATAAAACGTTATTGCATATCAGACTTCACTCAGTCGGTCTCGAATGCCGTTTGCAGCCAGAGCGGTTAAATTTGTTGTGCGTACGTACACATTCAGTCGAGACCCCCCTCCCCCTCCGTACGCATGCATACGCAAAATGCCGTAAATTTAAGACCCCCTCCCCCCTCCTTGCGTACGTAATATATAGATGGCCCCTAGATTTATTTTTTTTCAAGACAAAAAGCCACCAAAAAAATGCCAAAAAGCCACACACAAAATTTGAAGCCAAACCATCTTTAAAAAAGCCAAATGTTTTGAGAATTTGGCCTTTAAAAGGCCAATCTGGCAATCCTGCAATATGTGGAGAAGTAAACTTAATTTTTTTTATTATTATTATATTATATTGTTATTCATTTTTACCTACGGCTGCCATTATTTTGTAAACATAAGTGGACGCGGTGGTCGAGTGGCTGGCAGCGCACTGGACTGTCGTACCGATGGTCACGGGTTCGAATCCGTGTGAAGGCAAAGGTTTGTTCCCGGGGCATAGGGCGTCCCTGAGTCACCCCGCTCCGAATGGGTACCTAACACTACATGTAGTTAGGCGGCTGAGTAATGCGTGGAACCCACAAAGCCGTGGCTTGTGATTGCTGCATCACCTGCCAACAGATCATCTGTCATGGTCTGTGGACGCAACTATCTTCTGCATAGAATGAGCGTCTGTATAGATAAGATAAGATAACATAAGATTTACAAAAGCCTCCACATCACTATAACTTTGAAAAAAAATAATAATAAAGATTACTCTATAAACAATTATTTAAATTCCTTGAACTATGCGTTTGTGGTCTAAGGGAAGTAGGCATGGATTTTACATTGAGTTATTTTCAGTTTTTCAGGCAATTCAAGAAAATCAACTACTATGGTCTAGCGGTAGCGCGCTGGACTGCCGAACCGAGACAGAGGCCGGTCACGGTTTCTATTCTCGGTGTTGGCAAGACCCCCGGGGCATTGTGATAGCCACACAATCCCTTTCTACATGCCCCATAGTCCGTCATGGACTGGAAAGGGGGTTATTATTATTATTATTATATACTATACGGAAGATACTATTCGAGATACGAATGCTTCAAATAACGAAAAATCCAAGATACAGGTCGTGTTGTTGCCCAGTCCAATGAAATTTGCCTGACTCATTTCAGAAACATTGTCAAAAACATGAAAAAACAAGCTTCAATATTTTGCTAGGTGATCATTTAGTAGGCTAAGTGATCATTTAGTAGGCTAAGTGACCATTTAGTAGGCTAAGTGACCATTTAGTAGGATAAGTGACCATTTAGTAGGCTAAGTGACCATTTAGTAGGCTAAGTGACCATTTAGTAGGCTAAGTGACCATTTAGTAGGCTAAGTGACCATTTAGTAGGCTAAGTGACCATTTAGTAGGCTAAGTGACCATTTAGTAGGCTAAGTGACCATTTAGTAGGCTAAGTGACCATTTAGTAGGCTAAGTGACCATTTAGTAGGCTAAGTGAAGATGGTGGTGGTAGCAATGCGAATAAAATGAAATAGAGGGGGAGCTACCATCTCCTACCAAGCGCGTCCTCAGGCGGTGGATAGAGGAACGACCTTTAGATATAAAGGTTAGCCGTGAATATTGAATAAGCGGCCGCGGACCAACTGGTTTGCTGTCGTTGAGGATGAGGTGGGGTACCCCTTGGTAATGATACTCTTAAAAAATGCCTCATAAATCCCAGGAAATGACTGCAAAAAGCGAACATAGAGCGCTTAAACTCTAAACCTGGACAGATGAGGCCGTTAGCTAGGGATAGCATTCATCTAGGAGAGAAAACTCCGAAATAAAATCAACTGCTGCCTTGCAGGAGGTGGAGGGATCCACAAAGGCTAGGGAACCTTACCCGAAAAATAAGGCAGTTATCCAGAGAGCTGAAAGGGAACCCTCCCAGATGGTTTTGCGCAGGGCCAACAACCCAGCCATGTAAAAAGAAGATTGTTACTGAAACTGAAAGCAAAGCAAACACACATAAAACAGTCAGAGGTGAGAGTAGAGCTCCGCAAATGAGACTAATGAAGCCTTGTGGGGAAAGTCAACAGAATCCCACAAGGCCGACCACCCTACTCAAACCGATGAAAAAGAAAAATTACCTCATCCACAAGGCACCTCTCAACTTGGGAACATGGAATGTCCGAACACTACTAGAACCAGGCAGGTGCGCCCAAGTCGCCAAAGAGATGGTAAAGTACAAACTACAAATTCTGGGACTAAGTGAAGTACGGTGGAACACATTTGGAGAAACTAGACTTCAATCAGGTGAAATCCTGCTCTTCTTTGGAAAAGAAAATGAAGAAGACACTCATGAAAATGGAGTAGCACTCCTATTGAACAAAGACGCATTTAAGAGCCTCCTTGAATGGGAGCCGATTTCAGACAGAATAATCAGAGCCAAATTCCGGTCCAGGTTCAAAAATGTCCATATCATTATGTGCTATGCTCCAACCAACCTTGCACCTGAGGAAGATAAAGTTGCATTCTATGAACAACTTCAAAGTATAATGGATAAAATACCGAAAAGGGACATACTGGTCGTCATGGGCGATATGAATGCTAAAGTTGGCAATGACAACATAGAGAGAGAGAAGGTAATGGGCATACATGGACTGGGCAACATGAATGAAAATGGAGAGATGTTTGCAAACTTCTGCACATTCAATGAGCTGGTGATTGGAGGCACCATCTTCCCACATAAAAATTGCCACAAAGTAACGTGGGTCTCACCAGACAACAAAACAGAGAATCAAATAGACCACATCACTATAGGTCGCGCCTGGAGGAGCACATTGCAGGATGTACGAACAAAAAGAGGAGCAGACATTGGATCAGACCACCATCTGGTTGTGGCCAAGCTAAAAATAAAGCTAGCCAACCAAAGGCCAAAAAACAGACAGGCGAATTAGATTTGACCTAGGCAAGCTCCGAAACCCACAGGAAAAGAACGAACTACAGCTAACCCTTAAAAACCGATTTGCTGCACTGCAACTAGACGATGATAATGAAGGAAACATAGACAAAACCTGGGATAACTTCAAAGAAATTATTGCAGTATCTTGCAAGGAAATACTAAAACCTGCCCCGGAAAACAAAAAACACTGGATCAGCGATGAGACATGGCAAAGAATTGAAGAGCGGAAACATGCAAAACAAAAAGTGAATCAAGCCAAAACAAGAAAGCATAAACAACTTACTCAACAAGAGTACCATACAATTTCAAAAGAGGTCACAAAAAATGCTTAGAAATGACAAACGAATATTTTATAATAAGCTAGCTGAACAAGCAGAAGAAGCAGCAGGAAAAGGAGATCTAAAACAGTTATACAAAATTACTAAACTCTTGAGTGGCAAGAAATCTAACTACAATGTACCAGTCCGAGATAAACAAGGTAAAGTCATTTCCTCCATAGATGACCAGCTTAGAAGATGGAAAGAATATTTCCAGGAAGTCCTAAACAGACCGACCCCTCTGAACCCACCCGTTTTGACCACAGGAGAAACATTGGACATAAATATGGAAGAGATATCCAAAGAAGAAATATGGACGGCCATCAATCAAATGAAGACAGGGAAAGCAGCAGGTGTAGACAACATACCACCGGAGGTCCTAAAAGAAGGAGGAGCTGAAATCATCAACCAACTCCACAGTATCTTCAACAAAATTTGGTCAACTGAAACCCCTCCTGCAGAATGGAAAAGGGGCTTACTGATTAAAATTCCAAAGAATGGGGATCTGTCACAATGTGAGAAATGGCGAGGAATTACTCTACTATCAGTACCAAGCAAGGTCTTTAGCAGAACGATACTAAACAGAATAAAAGATGCCTGCGATGATCTCCTGAGAGAAGAACAAGCTGGGTTCAGAAAAGGAAGATCATGCATTGACCAAATAGCAACACTCCGGATAATTATAGAACAATCTATTGAATGGCAATCTCCACTCTATGCCACATTTGTGGACTTTGAAAAGGCCTTTGATAGCATAAATAGAGAAACTATATGGTCAATAATGAGGCACTATGGAATACCAAATAAAATAACTAACATCATCCGAAATCTGTACGAAAACTTCACCTGCCAAGTAGTACATAATGGTAGACTAACAGATGAATTCCATGTCACAACTGGAGTCAAACAAGGATGCCTCCTTTCACCACTTCTGTTCCTTCTTGTGTTAGACTGGGTCACAAAAGAAGCTTATGCAAGCTCAGGAAAAGGAATCCAGTGGAACCTAATGCAAAAACTAGAAGATTTCGAGTTTGCGGATGACTTGGCCATTCTGTCCCACAGACTCCAAGACATGCAAGACAAAGTCACAGCCTTGAGCGAGACTGGGAAAAGAGTAGGACTCAAGATAAACATTCAAAAAACAAAATTTTTGAAAATAAACTTCCTACAAGATGGAGTCATCCAAGTAGAAAACCGCAACCTGGAGCAAGTTAACAACTTTGTATACCTTGGGAGTGTGGTCAGTGTAGCAGGGGGAACAGATGAGGACATCGAACGAAGAATAAATTTGGCGCGACAGGCTTTTGCCAATCTGAAACAGGTCTGGAGATCTACACACATCTCTGTCAAAACAAAAGTAAGGATCTTTAACACCAATGTTAAAACGGTCCTACTTTATGGATCCGAAACATGGCGGACGACAGAGACAACAAAAAATAGACTCCAGACCTTTGTTAACAGATGCCTCAGAAATATTCTGAAAATAAAATGGTTCAATAAGGTCGAAAACTCCAAGCTGTGGGAGAGGTGTGGACAAAGAACAGTAGAACAACAAATCATGGAAAGAAAGTGGAGATGGATTGGACACACCCTCAGGAAAGATAACAGCAGGGCTAGGCAGGCCTTAGATTGGAACCCCCAGGGCAAGCGACAACGAGGAAGACCCAAGCGTACATGGAGATGGAGCATGTTGGACGAGGCTGGAAGGACTGGGAAGAGCTGGGAAGAACTGAAGCGACTGGCAAGGGACCGTGTAGAGTGGCGAGCTTTGACAGAGGCCCTATGTTCCACAAGGAACTCAAAGGACAAATGATGATGATGATGACTAATCTTCAATGTTTAATTAGCATTTATTCATGCAAAGTTTGTACATAGCATATTATTTTCATAAATTTTTCTGCCATCCATTCTCCGCCCCTACCATATCCCCCAAAACTTCGCCTAACTCGAAAGGTAAGGGTTTACGCTTTAGTACATTTTTCATTTATTTTATTATATTTTCATTGTTATTTATTAGATTTATAATTTGTATTTTAAAGGGTTGAAGAATCCTACTTTTTTCTGATTTTCAGATACAGTCGGACTTCTCTAAGTCGAACTCAAAGGGACCCGAAAAAAAATCGACTTACGGCGTTTTCGAGTTAGAGAAAATGACGTAATAGGTGCAGATTAATCAAGGACAATGTTGATACTGAGAGGAGGGGGGGGGGCAACCATACCGTCTAGAAGGCTTGTCAGGAAAGAGAGGCTGTGTCGGTTGTTTCATATGAAAGCAGCCAACTTGCTTTGACATACCCACACAAGCCCGTGAGAGGAGACACCTCCCACCTCCACTTTACTCCCTCCACAGCACAGTGGGATGGGGAAGGTAAGATTTTTATTTTTAAAAAGAGTCACTGCATGCAGCAAAGTTAAGAGAATTAGTTACCCTTCTTCCAGCCATTTATTTTTTTTGTCTTGGTCATTTTTGGTACTTGCAAGTCACCTATTCCCTAGTGGAATGCATTAATATAAGAATTTGCGTCCGTTTACGTGAATCTATGGAACACGTGTTCTGAAATTTTACTAAGGGAGGTTGGAAGCCAAAAATCTTCGAGTTAAGGAGATCTAAAATACATTAGTCTTATGGAATTTGGCAGAGACCTAACAATTAATTCGACTTAGGGAAGTTCGACTTAGCGAGGTCCGACTTTCTTTTCAATTTTTAGTTTTGTTTCTGTGTGGCTTGTATTTGTACATCATTCCTGTTCAAAAATTAAAAAATAAGCATAAAACAATGACGTCATATAATATTTTTATACAATCCAATCACGGACAACGGGAATCAATATACATAATTAACATAAGTACCTTATCCGTGTTTGATAAAATAAATACGAAATATTAAACTTGCTGAAATGTACAAAAAGTATTTCATAAAAATTATAAATCCTCAAATCCTATTTTTACATCCTTCCCTTTTCAAAAATTAAAATATAAGCATAAAACAATGACGTCATTTAATATTTTTATACAAAATCGATCGCAGCCCCACCTAACATAACCTAAAAATATTATAGGACGTCATATCCATTACATCCACACATACATACAGATGACGGGAATTATGTATATTGATTTTGCCTTTATTTACATTTTTTACAAGGCAGATTTTCCTTTTATTTTTATTAAATTAATCTATCATCTTTAGATATAACCAACATGTTCAAATAATGTTAAAATATATGCACAATTATTTCATGTTCCTTTGTTTTGTTATAAAATTTATTTGAAGGTAATAAATGATGGCAGACACCCATTCACTGGAATTGCTAAACTGAGTAAATGGAGCAGATTTTGTTGCGACTGCCAGTGTGAAGGGGGAAATGACAGAAATAACCTGAAAGTTGTCATTTATAAGACATCAGCACCAATTTTATTGTTTACCCTCTTACAGCTGGATTTCATCTAGTCTCCTGTGTTAAGAGGGATAAAACAGGACACTTGGCTTATTGATGATTTTACAATGTTAATTTTGATAAAAATAAAAGAAAGCAGAATTAAAAGAAAAAAATCACATTTCAAAACATTTCATATAGAAATCACGATTTTTCACACAATTATTAGTAAAATTTACCTGTTTCATAGTGACTTGTTTAACAGTTGAAGTTTTCATATTGAAAGAAGCACAGCCAGTATCTTGTAAACAAGGCAGACATTTTTTTAATATGGAAATTAACTTTCATTTTTTTTAAACTCTTGACCGAGTTATTCATTAATAAATTATAGTCAAAGAAAATCAAAGATTTGGATGAATCTTACGATTATATTTTAAACTGACACCCTATTTCATAATAGTTTCCTTTTCAAGTTGTAAAACCTTTTTAAAATGGGGGTTCATTTTCATGACTTAACGGAAATGACTCCTTTATTTAAATTAAATCACATCTGTTCGCATATGAACTTATATTTATATTAGGCAAATATAATAGCATTGATCTTAATATAATATTTTGTTATGAAATTAAATAATAGAGTCAATCCGTTTTTGTTTAATGTACCATACCAATGCTTTTTAACCAAATATGTAACATTTCGTCCTTCATTTTTAAATACACCTGGTCACTGGTCTCTCATAGTCGTCACAGCCAAAAAATGATAAATTAGAAACATGAAACTTAAAACAATAGTAAAATCAACACTCAGTGCAATAATTTATTTCAATCTTTAGACTAAATGTGTATGTAAAATTAACAAGGCTATTGACAATAAATTCACTGATGTAGAGTGTGAATACACACCATGTACACAAAAGTTAGGTTATTTGCTGATGATTGTATAATCTATAGAACAATTAAATCAGAACAAGATAGCAAAATCTTAAAAAAAGACTTAGATGATTTAATACAATTAAAATGGTAAACTAATTGGAGTATGTCTTTCCACCCAGAAAAGTTTCAACTGTTAAGAGTAACAAAGGGAAAAACAAATAAATTCAAAATATTTTATTCATGGAAAACAACTAATCCAAACTAAAGATGCAAAATACTAAGAATAAATAATAAATGAGAAACTATCTTGGAATCCCAATGTCAATAAAGTTATTAAAAAATCAAACAAAACCTAAGGCTTTATAAAAAGAAACTTTTACAGATGCAATAAGAAAATAAAACTAAATGCTACCTCACTTTGGTGAGACCTTTACTAGAATATGCATCTTCTGTATGGGACCCATCCACTAAAGAAAACATTGATAAGCTAGAACAAATTAAAAAAGAGCTACCAGATTCGCAACTGGAAAATATTCAAAACTGACAAGAATGACACCATTAGTTAAATCATTAAGCCTTGATACAATAGAGTATAGAAGAACCAAGAGTAAAGTAGTAATAATACATGAGGCAATTAATTCTAATTTAGAAATACAACACAAAGATAAGTTAATACAACCCTCACATAGACATAATAATAAAAACACTTTTCCTATTCCGTATACAAAAACAAACACATACAAATTTTCGTTCTTCCCGCCCTGAATTTGGGCGTGATAAGGGTTGCCTGAAAAAACCCCAGGAAAACCAAAACTTTATCAACATTTAAAACTCTAATAAGAATGCAAGTCTAGACACAAAGCACGGATAAGCGTATGATGCAATAATCTTCTGTATAGAGGGAGGGTCTGTAACACAGTAACAGATAAGATAAGTTTTTACAAATCATCTGGGGTCTCTCTGATATCAGTTGTACTCCCGGTTTCTCTGACAATATCTTGGTTCTCTCTGATGACAGATGCTATTGTTATCACATCTCTCGTCTCTCTAACAATATGAAGGCTTGAGTCTGGGGAGATATAACTTAACCAATTTTTATGATTACACAGATACAGAGTATGATACTATGAAATAAGTAACATTCAAAAATAAGTTTCATAATCCTTCTCTTAACTTATAATAATATTATAATACTATTGTTGGAAGAAAAACATAAGAGGGGTTTTAATTTCATAGAAAGTCTAAGGAACTGAATCAATTTTGAATTGAAATCTCAGTTACATAATGCTAAGTTACATAATAAGTTACAAATTTATTTATTTTATTTTTTTAAAAAAGAATAATTCATTAAAATTAAATATTAATAACTTGAGTTAAGAGGATAAAATTCAGTAATAATACAATTTTTGGAAAAACTACATGAATTTGTAAGACAAACATTCTTAAATGATTATTGTCAATAATTTAAAATACTTACAAATAAAATGCACTTGATATGGCCTTCACCACAGATATTTCTATTAATAATACTGTCAGTTGATTAAATGAACTGTGGCATAACCTGATTTATGACAAACACAAGTACTCAACATCAGCACTTGTCAATTTATTGGATCATCTATCTCCCTCATTTTGTAAACTTTCGAGTACAGGGTCATCTTATCTGTGGAAGTTGCTGATGGAAGTTCTTCCATTGATACTTAAAGGTCTGGATGTAGCTTCAATTTTGACTACTTCATCAGACGCAGCTTCATAAACAGTGCCTGAAATAATAAAGCAAATTTTATTTCACACTGTGTAGAAATTAGATGAGCATCAACTGGAAGAAAATATCATTTAATAAATTACCATTTCCAGATAAGGTCCTAAAAAACATGTTCTGGTAAAAGAGAGTCAGCTAACTATTTTTCCAATTAAACCTAAGCAAAGAAATTGATCAAAAATAATTTTATCATAATTTTATAAGTAGCTTTTAAAATGTTATTTATTAAAGTTAAGCATGACTGAACTTAGCATAACATAGAGACTCATAGAGTAATATCACATTCTCGTACATCAGCTCTATAAATATAATTTTCAAACATCGGCTACTGGACTGATGGATTGACCTAAAACAACATTAGTGCACACAAACCTGATAACCCTTATGAAAATCTACAGCAAATTGAATTCAATATGTCAACTCCTTTGTGTCAGATATACTAAAATCAAAATTTTCCATAAATTTCTTATTGTTTCAAATACATGTTTAAACTGATAAATGGATCTTGAACAATTTGGAAAGTAAATTATTTATTATCCAGAAGCAAATTCTCCAACAAATAGGAGGGTGGGGGTAGAATTTTTTTTTAAAGTACCATTTTAGGAAATAGAAATCCACAAAGAACTGCATCCCTTTGTGAAACATCAGCAAATTAGATATGAGATTCCATTGGTAAGTGGGACCTTTTTGGGGAAAGGCGACATTCAAAATGCCATAAATCTTAAACCTTTAGAACTATAGGCCTTACATTTTCACCATAGTTAAATTTGATATTGGGCTTCAATAACAAGCCAATTTCACAGGAATATATCAATAAATATATTATTGCATGGGAATTTAACTACACTGGGTAAGTAAATTTTTGCGCAAAAGCCCAACACTCAAAATGCCATAACTCTTAAACATTTAGCCTTTCAATTTTAAGCATAATCTAATAACACTTACTATAAAAACTAATATTAAAAAATATAGAAATGAATCACTTTGATTCAAAGCAATATCCAAGGTAGCTGCAAGAGGAAAGTGTGGAGACTCTGAACTCATAAATGTATTGATGGATTCTCCCTCGATAATCTGATGAGTCTGCTTTCAAACAGGAATCCTTATCGATTGGCAGAAGATTATCATGTCTCTGTGGCATCAAGCTAGCGGGCTTGGTTGGTGGTTTCATCAAGAAACCGAACGTCCCCCAATAACACATCAGTCTATAGTTCAGTTTCAGTTAGATAGACTATAGTAACAAAAAAACATTCTCATTTTTCTCCTCATCATCATACTGAATTAAAATTGCTGGCTTTGGTCCCTTCCTAAATCCTCTGATCACTCCAATAAACAATTCGTCCACCCCCTCCGACATGCCAGATATGTTCAAACCTGCGTCCACAATGCGTCAAATGTATTCAGTTGAAAATCTGTTAAAAGTCCCATCAATCGCACATCTAAATCTTGATAACCATTGTCTAAAAACTGCTTGACATCCTTTTCTAACTTTTTCCAAGTGGATCTGTGTTTCCGCTGCCCTGCTTCTACCAACTGCTTCTACCAAATTCTGCACTAAAGAGTCATTGACTGACTTGACTTTTCCCAATCCTCACACTGGTTTTTAATGCGACGCTATTGACCAACATCAAATTCTATTAATACCACCTTGTCAGGGGTATGAGAATCACTGTGGGTGAATGCTTGTTGACTGAGTGAACACGAGTTCACGGGTATGATGTTTTAGTGAACTCTGATCACGTGAGTGTGTGAGGAGAGGACATGCCAGAGGGTCAGATAGACCGGTTGTTACAGGCAGTGAGTATGTGGCGTTGAGACTTGAGTGTCGGACAGAGGGTTTTGAATATGAAATAAGAGTATGTGGAGTTGTTGTACAGCGAGTTGTGTAGAGAACCCTAATCATATGCTGTACCTGTGAGGAGACCGCAGGGAGACTATTGAATTTGAATATACTAAGATTGTTGTACAGCAGTTATATAAAGATTATATTCAATGTTCTAGGAAGAACAGCCAGTTTGTCTAACAGAATAAACATTGCATCATTTTATAAAGACTTGTGTCATTTTCTGTGTATTGAGTGGCAGCGAAGAGCAAGGATAAATCCTTATAACTATGAGACCTGACGCACCTGTTCATTGGGGCTTTTCCCAAGTAGCCAATTCATCGTTTTATTAACTATAAATTTAACCTTGCCATCAATGAAACCCATATTAGCATTGGGGGAACGCCGTAGCTGGTGATCCAACATGCCCAAGACTCTTTCACTGTGCATGTTATGGAATGGTGCAGAAGAAGTTTTCACAAGTAACTCAGGTGTCACAGATGACAATGCTCCTGTAAGGTAGGGTTTCAATTGCCTTTCAAGGACTACTACAAATCCTTCTGCAAGAGCTGTTGTCAATCTTTCGAATGACTCATCTGCCTCTCCACTTTGTAAACTTAACAGCACAGGGTCATCTGTTCTTAGGCAGTAGCTGAAGCAATCTTTGACCATTGATAACAAAAGGTCAGGATATTGCTTCAATGTCGACAACTGATCCAAACACATCTTCAGGAATTGTCCCTGAAATAATTAAAGCACATTTTGTTTAACAATGAGCAAAATAAAGATTTTTAAAAATTATTGCAATCAAATCAACTAATATCACTACAAAATAAAGCCAATTAAATTAACATTTCTAGATGAGCTCTTCCTGCTTTGTTTTGGTAAAAGAGAGTCATCAATGGGCCAGACAGAACTTTTCCAAACAAACCTAAATAAATCAATAAAAAATTATTTCAGTTGCTTTTATATATTCAAAAACACTATTTTTAAATTTAAAAAAAAATTTTTAAAAAGACTAAGGGAGGCTAATAAAATATTTACACACACATACCAAGTATCCTTAGCTGAAAAATAATTTGGGGATCTCTAAATCCTTCAGAATGCCGACTGACATCTCAGCATCTCCTTTGTATTTTGAAAGGAATTATATTAAAATCTCCTTCAAATGAAACACCATCCCTGCAAGATGAAACCGTAGGTGCATTCTGTTTCCCACAAATCTCGTAATTACTCCAGTATGAAGGTTCTTTAGCTTTAAAAAAGCCCTAAGCCTACTGGATCACCACATTTCATTTTGTATCTATGGACTGTCGGACCATGATATTGTTAGGGTCACCAATACGATAAAAACTAAAATTAATAAGATACCTAGAAGAATAATCTATCTTTGGAATAAATGTAATTCAATAAAACTACACCAATCAGCGGCTAACTTCCAACAAACTTTCCTAAGTAAATTTAACACAAATAGCCCAGTAGAAGAAATTTGGAAAGATATAAAAACAAATCTAAAAACTATAATGGATGAGAATGTTCCAACAAAACTAACATCAAATAAAATTAACAAATGCTGGTTCAATTCTAGATTGAAAAAGCTATGCAAACTAAAAGAGAACTTATTTAAGAAATATAAAGCTACCTATTCATATAGGATACACAAAAAATACTTAAAGATTAAACACTTGACACAAAAACTTAGTCGAAACCTCCAAAATGAATATATAAACAATGTAATTACCAAAGATAACAATAAAAACTTATGGTCCATTATCAAATCTAAAAAAATGGAACCTTCAGGAATAGCCACACTAAAAGGCTCAAATAATAAAACCTATAATGATAATGAAACTAAAGCTAATATCCTTAACACATATTTTGCATCATCTTTTTCTGCCTCAGGCGACAAGAAAGTTTTAATAAATTTAAATAAAATGGAGGAAATAGGTAACATAACTGTAGATGAGATAGGTATACATTCACTCCTAAAAAACTTTAAAATAAACAAAGCTACTGGCCCAGATGATTTGCCTGCAAGATTATTAAAAGAACTAAGCAATGAACTGTCCCCAATCCTTGTAGTTCTCTTTCAAGCCTCTCTAAACCAGGGTAAAGTGCCCCAGGATTGGAAATTAGCTAACGTAACTCCAGTCTTTAAGAAAGGGGATAAATCAGACCCTGGTAATTACAGGCCTGTATCACTTACTAGTATCACCTGTAAATTACTAGAACACATAATATATAGTAGAATAGTTAACCACCTTGACAAATATAATGCCCTATGCCCACATCAACACGGCTTTAGAAAAAACAGATCATGTGAAACACAATTAATAGGTTTAATAGATGAACTATCAAAAGGCTTGGACAAAAATGATCAAATAGATACAATATTACTAGACTTCTCAAAAGCATTTGACAAAGTTCACCACCTTAGTTTACTTAAAAAACTTAACTACTTTGGAATCTCAGGTTCCTTACATCACTGGATCCAAGACTTCCTTTTGGGCAGGGAGCAAACTGTAATAATTAATGGATCTAAATCTGCACCAATAAAGGTTAACTCAGGAGTTCCACAAGGAACTGTGCTAGGTCCCTTACTCTTTTTAATTTATATAAATGATTTACCCAACAACATCTCAACAGGTACAAAAGTTAGGTTATTTGCTGATGATTGTATAATCTATAGAACAATTAAATCAGAACAAGATAGCAAAATTTTACAAAAAGACTTAGATGAATTGATAAAATGGGAAACTAACTGGAGTATGTCTTTCCACCCAGAAAAGTGTCAACTGTTAAGAGTAACAAAGAAAAAGAAACAAATAAATTCAAAATATTACATTCATGGAAAAGAACTGACCCAAACTAAAGATGCAAAATACTTAGGAGTCTTAATAAATGAGAAACTATCATGGAATCCCCATGTCAATGAAGTTATTAAAAAATCAAACAAAACCTTAGGCTTTATAAAAAGGAACTTTAACAAATGTAATAGAGATATAAAACTAAAATGCTTCCTCACTTTGGTGAGACCTGTACTAGAATATGCATCTTCTGTATGGGACCCATCCACCAAAGAAAACATTGATAAACTAGAACAAATTCAAAAAAGAGCTGCCAGATTCATTACTGGAAAATATTCGAAACTGACTAGAATAACACCATTAGTTAAATCATTAAACCTTGAAACACTAGAGGATAGAAGAACCAAGAGCAAAGTAGTAATCATACATAAAGCAATTAATTCTAATTTAGAAATACAACACAAAGATAACTTAATACAACCCTCAGATAGACATAAGGATAAAAACACCTTTCTTATACCGTATGCAAGAACAAACACATACAAGTTTTCCTTCTTCCCGTCCGGAATTCGGGCGTGGAATGGGTTGCCTGAAGAATCCAGGAAAACCAACACTTTATCAACATTTAAATCTCTAATAAAAATGCAGGACTAAACACAAACCATAGATAAGCGTAGGACGCAATAATCTTCTGTATAGAAGGAGCGTCTGTAAACAGATAAGATAAGATGTTAGAAATTATTGAAGAAATCTTTTTAATTGCAAAAATGTGTTTTCTAATACATAGATGTATGATGGAATAACTAATCTTAAATCAAAGATAATTAAAAGTAAAACTATTTTAGATATAAAGTAAAGTCACATGTAAATTATAATCAAGCTTTTCCTTCACATTCATACCACGCACTGGTGACTTGACAATCTTCATCATATTTCTTTAAGATTTTTCGAGCTTGAGACGCTAACCCTTCTGTCTCGTAGGAATCTGTTTTTCCACTGCCACTGGCCAGAGATTAAAGTTTTATTGTCAATTGTCAATAGCAGACCACCAGCAGCTACATGACACTCATTGACATGGCAGCTTTCCTTGGTTGTTGCATCTCAAGATATCGACAAAATTTGTATTCGGCACAGAAATTACGGTATTTTATGTGTGTGTGTGTGTATGAGCGTGTGTTCAGCAATGTTGTCATTGTTTGAATTAGTAACAGAAAGTCCAAAACATGTCTTCTTTTCTTTGAGAGGTTCAAAACTCAAAAATTGGATTGGGCTTGGATCATTGTTAATTATTCAAACATTTTAAAAAAATATTTCTCCAAATATTTCAATTTTTTGAAATTATTAACAATCAAATATAATTTATTAATAAATAATTTTCTTTTAATACATTATTAATAGATATTTTATTTCAAATACCAAAAATCTGTTGAAGTAATGTGAGTTTTTAAAATAGAAAAACAAAAACATTGTCAACAGAAAACATGGCTGGAGGAGGCCACCGATCTGTTTTGAAACAAAAAAATAAATCCCACAATCATGGAAAACACAGAAGTAAAAGAAATCTTAAACGAGAATCTCATGGTAAATATAAATCAGTTGAATTTTTAGCTTGATAAGTTGAGTAAAGGAGAAATACAACGTTTCCGTTCAAACAAATAAACACCATCAATTATCGATAACCACGTCTGTTTCAGGAGGAATGTACAGGCCCACTTATAACACTCTAGTCTGTAGTGAGGTATAAATGTATGCCTACATTTTGCATGCTGTGTAGTTTATTAGGAAATACAAGTCTGGATGGTTATACATTAGACATGGAACTCAATTGTGTTGAGTCATCAACATTTTAAATATTAAGTTAAGACTAAATAAGATGAAGTTGATTAAATTAAGATAGGTGCCGTTAACTTGCATGGTATGATACCGTGTAAGTTAGTAAAAAAATAACTTGCACGGTATGATACCGTGTAAGTTAGTAAAAAAATAACTTGCACGGTACGGTAATGTTTTAATGTAAAAAATAGACAACTTAACCTAACCCTGACCCTAAAACTAATAATTACAATATAATTGTAATTATAAGAATGTTAAATTGATTTAATTAGTTTTAGTCCCTGTATTACTGTATTTGTTTTTCTATTTTATTGTAAAAAAATAGACAACTAACCCTAACCTTGACACTA
This sequence comes from Ampullaceana balthica, assembly GCA_944989445.1. Taxonomy (NCBI): domain Eukaryota; kingdom Metazoa; phylum Mollusca; class Gastropoda; family Lymnaeidae; genus Ampullaceana; species Ampullaceana balthica. The sequence continues at coordinate 165,604 of CALYLW010000024.1, forward strand.
AAACTAAAAGATATAATTTAATCGTAATTATAATAAGAATTTTTAATTGATTTCAATATATTTGTTTTCTATTTTAATGTAAAAAATAGACAACTAACCCTAACCTTGACCCTAAAACTAAAAGATCTAATTTAATCGTAATTATAATAAGAATTTTTAATTGATTTCAATATATTTGTTTTTCTATTTTAATGTAAAAAATAGACAACTAACCCTAACCTTGACCCTAAAATACTAAAAGATCTAATTTAATAGTAATGATAATAAGAATTTTTAATTGATTTCCATATTTTTGTTTTTCTATTTTAGTGTAAAAAATAGACAACTAACTCTAACCCTGACCCTAAAAGTAAAAGATCTAATTTAATCGTAATTATAAGAATTTAAGAATTGTAAAAAAAAGAAAATATATTAGTCTCAACCGAAAATCGAACCCATGCCTGTTCTTCTACATTACGTTCTCTAGTCCAACTCTCAATCATGAGACCACGGAAGTTCAGTACTTTCGTAAATTTTAAAAACATATAAATAAGTGACTACAAAACCGTCTCTGCGCATGCGCAAATACCGTGTAACTTAGGAAAAAAATAACTTACACGGTATGATACCGTGCAAGTTAGAAAAACAATAACTTACACGGTATGATACCGTGCAAGTTAGAAAAAAAATAACTTACACGGTATGATACCGTGCAAGTTAACACTACGATTAAGATAGGTACTTCGGTATGCCAAGGGCGACTACTACGTTTTTTGTATGGGAAATTAAATTCGGCGCAGGAAGATCCAAGTTTTTAATTTTCCGAGGGGGGTGTAAAACTATTAATAAATAGGTACTTTCTAAACGTATTTGAGTTCCTTTTCCGGTCTAAAGCTTTGCAATACAATATATTGGCCTACATTTTAATAGTTTTTTTTTGTATTTTCAATCTACAAGCATTTTGGAATAAAAAGGTCAATATACTGCATCTTTGACTCAAAATTTTTTGTTGAAATCTAAATGGACCATCTACCATATTTAATCGCCATCAGCACTATCTATTGAACTATCTATGTGCCAATTTTCATTGACCTAGGACTTGTCGGCCATTACTTTTTTTCATTTTGAGTGACATGACCCTTCTTTACATAAGTGACACGCCCCTTTTTTAATGGCGGAAGTCTCCGATGCTTATAAAATATTCAATAATTTTGACTTTTAACATTAAAAATAATTAAAATATGTGATAATTGAACTTTAAAGATGATCTAATATGGAATTAGTTCAATAATATAATTTATTTAGATGGCTAAACCCTGCAGAGTTGATATTATGAAATTATTATTTTGGTTTGGAGGGTATAAAAATAATTAAACTGTCATTTTAACCGTCTTTCGAGATACTGGAATCTTATATTTTTAGGCAAGCGTTATAGTACGGTCCGTGCGAAAAATGTTCGACATTATCCGCACTGTTTTGACTGTAAGAGTGATGCCGATCGATATCTAAATTCTTATTACTGCTTATTAGTTATGTTGCATTGCTTATTAAAATCTTTTGGTTACGAGGGTACACAATTAATTAGTTTGTCATTTTAATCGTCTTTCGAGTGACTGGATTATTAAGTATAGAAGGAGCGTCTGTAACAGATAAGATAGATAAGATAAATGTTCCAGTGCACTCAACTTTGTATATATAATACACATTATGAAGTAATAGTAACTTTATTAACTTTCATAGTTTCATTCATAATTGGAAGAAGTTAGAAACTCTGTATTTAAAGAGGCTAATTATTATACTTCCCATTACTAGCACTGTTGGACATCATAAATCCATTAAGTTAATTGAATTTAAAGCATGCAAAAGTGAAAGACGATAGAATGGTATAGAGTATAGCCATAGCATAAAAATTTAAGAGTGAGAGTCTGTAACAGTGACTAACAGGATTGATAAAATACGTATAGGGTGGGGGGGATAATAAAATGTTTCTGAAAATGAGCCTGCTTGAGTGATCTTATCTTATCTGTTTCAGACGCTCCTTCTATACAGAAGATTATTGCGTCCTACACTTATCTATGGTTTGTGTTTAGTCCTGCATTCTTATTAGAGTTTTAAATGTTGATAAAGTGTTGGCTTTCCTGGTTTCTTCAGGCAACCCATTCCACGCCCGAATTCCGGACGTGAAGAACGAAAATTTGTATGAGTTTGTTCTTGCATACTGGATAAGAAAGGTGTTTTTATCCTTATGTCTATCTGAGGGTTGTATTAAGTTATCTTTGTGTTGTATTTCTAAATTAGAGTTAATTGCTTTATGTATGATTACTACTTTACTCTTGGTTCTTCTATCCTCTAGTGCAGCGGTTTTCAAACTGTGGTACGCGTACCACTGGTGGTACGCCAGGCCTCTCTAGGTGGTACGCGAAAAATTTTGAAAACAATTTAAATTGTGACCATATTTCTTTGATTGTATCTATTGCTACAATTTTATTTTTTAAAACTTTTTATTAGTTAACTAGTAAGTATTAATTACAAAACTATTTTAATTGGAACAAATTTAGGCAATAGTTTGAAGCAAAATAATTCCCAAACGCAACAGATTTCTAAAAATCAAATGCAGATGTGCCAAGTAGTGCATTGACATGGCGGCGATGGCCAATTCATAGGCCTACGACCCTACGTAACCTATTATTCTAATTGGCTTTTTTTGTAAAACTTTTAATTCTCTTCCATAAATACTTATTATTTATACTCAAAAATATCTATCTTCCAACACAATTGCATACGAATATCTCCTATTATAGTGTTGATTCTACAATTAAATAATCTATGGTTGTAAACGCGCCAACTGGCAACTGTGCGAAGGAATTCTGTTTTCTGGTAGAGGTAGCACAGACGTAAATAGTATACTGTGGACTGTGGAGGTAGTCTTGGCAGTTTGACTTTAGATTTGGCACTTTTATGCGGTGTTCGTAGTTTATTTAAATTTTAATGTGGAAATGTATAATTAATAAGTTTGTGAATATACATTCTAGGTTCCGTGGCAAAATTTTTGAATATTGGCCTAGCCAATGGCTATATGTTTGAAATACCAAATACCAATTCTTAATCTTTAAACCCATCAATGGATAAATGGTTAAAAAATCAACCGCTTAAAAGAAAGTTAGAACCGGCCAATGCTAAGGTTAGTAATGAATCCACCAAGGCTAGCACTCGAGAACAAAGCTTGAATTTTAACCAGAATGAAGATGATGGCACTCGTAAGCAGCGAAAGATTATTAGACGGTATGACGAAAGCTATTTATACTTTGGATTTACTTGGTGTGGTGACAAAAATGAACCCCAGCCTCAATGTGTCATTTGCAGTGAAAAACTTTCGAATCATTCAATGAAACCCTCTCTGCTTCAGCGCCATTTCAATACAAAACATATCCTTTATAAAGATAAACCACTTGAATTTTTTAAAAGAAAAAAAATTGAAATGCAACTAAGTAAGACAAGTTTAAAGTCATTTACCAATATTAACTTACAAGCATTGGAAGCGTCTTATTTGGTCAGTTTGCGAATTGCTCAAACAGGGAAACCACACACTATTGGGGAGAGCCTAATATTACCTGCTGCTAAAGATATTGTAACTTGTTTGTTAGGACAGAATGCTGCCAAAAAACTTGATAATGTTCCTTTGTCGGATAACACTGTTTCCAGACGCATTCAAGATTTAGCTTGTGAAGTAAAGAAAATCCTCATTCAAAGGATACAGAAAAGCAGATACTTTGCAATTCAGTTAGATGAGAGTACTGATATTACAAACTTTGCTCAATTGATGACGTATGTTAGGTATGAACATGAACAGGCAGTTGAGGAAGAATTTTTGTTCTGCGAATCTTTAGCTGAGCGGACAACTGCTAATGAAATATTTTTAAAAAATTAATGATTTTGTTGTTGCCAATGAAATAAATTGGAAAAACTGTGTTGGGGTTTGTTCTGATGGGGCAGCTGCTATGACAGGCAAACATGGTGGAGTGGTTACTCAAATTAAGCAAGTTGCACCGAGAGCCAACTTCACACACTGCAGCATCCACCGTGAAGCATTGGCATCCAAAGCCATGCCCGACACTTTAAAAACAGTTTTAGACCAGGCTGTTAAATAGTTAACTTCATAAAAGCTCGAGCTCTAAACTCACGCATGTTTACAATAATTTGCAATGAAATGGGAAGTGAACACAATAACCTTCTTTTGCACACGGAAGTACGCTGGCTATCTCGAGGGAAAGTTTTAACTCGGCTTTTTGAACTACGCTCAGAAGTACAAATGTTTCTGTTGAACAGCAAATTTGAAACATCGCATTTACTTTTGGACGAATTGTGGTTAATGCGTTTGGCATATTTGGCGGATATTTTTGGGAAACTAAACGAACTGAATACGAGTTTGCAAGGAAGAAATATCACTCCATTTACTGTTGTGGATAAGATAAATGCAATAGTAAAAAAGCTTCAGTTCATTTTGTCAGATCTTGAGAAATCTTGTGTAGCTTCATTTTCTTCTCTTGAGTCTTTTGTGATGGAGAATAAGCTGCAACTTCATGCTAATTTGATTGAAGACATTAAGAAGCATTGCTCTCAACTGATACTGAATTTTCAATCATATTTTCCTGAACAGTTGGATAATAAGGAATGGATTCGAAATCCATTTTCGGATGTGGTGTTGCCGGCTGATTATTCAGTTTTTGAAAGAGACCAGTTTGTTGAGATTTCATGTGATCGTGAATTGAAGAACGAATTTAAAAAAGACATGCTGTGCGATTTCTGGTTGAAGCGAAGGAATGAATATGGATTAATTTCTGATCGAGCTTTAAAGTTTCTGATTCCTTTCAACACGTCATATTTGTGTGAAACTGGGTTTTCAGCTATGCTTGCAATAAAAAATAAATACAGAACAAAGCTTGAACTTGAACCAGATTTGCGATTAAAATTAACAAACATAAAACCTGACATTGCAAATCTGTGTGCGTCTAAACAAGCTCACAGCTCACATTAACATTTCTATTTTCATTTTTTATTGATACTCAGAATGAGCTCCATAAAATAAAATATTAACTTTTCTATGTCTAAGTTTACCTTTATAGGCCTAGTTAGTACCCATACCTATAACGTACTGTATGTCTGTATGATGTTTTCTTTAATTGCAAGGGGACTTCGTGCCCACCTGCTGCTTTTTTTTATCGGACTTTAGCTGCATGTGGTACGCCAAAATTTGATTTTTTTACCAAGTGGTACAATAAAAATAAAGTTTGAAAACCGCTGCTCTAGTGTTTCAAGGTTTAAGGATTTAACTAATGGCTAATGGTGTTATTCTAGTCAGTTTCGAATATTTTCCAGTAATGAATCTGGCAGCTCTTTTTTGGATTTGTTCTAGTTTATCAATGTTTTCTTTGGTGGATGGGTCCCATACAGAATATGCATATTCTAGTACAGGTCTCACCAAAGTGAGATAGCATTTTAGTTTTATATCTTCATCGCAAGCATCCTCACTGTGGTTGTAATTTTTTTTTAAAATTTAAAATTAAGACCGTCCATGGATTCGATCCGCTGGCTGATCATGCATGCAACATAGATTTAACCACTCATCTGGCAAAGCTGATATGTAGTGGGGTCATTTAAAAGGTTTTTTTTTAATCGACACCAGCCGCTAGAATACGCATGCGCGGCGACCCGTGCGGATAATATTCGACATTATACGCACGGTTTTTACCGCGCGAATAATCACTTCAATATTTTTATCCATTTTAGCAATAATCAATAATCTGAGCGGACTTGCATATCGTTAGTTAATCATTAATTAATTGATTAATTAGTAATACTAATACTATGGATTTAGCTGGTATAAAACTATTATTAACTGTTCCAGTGCACTCGAACTTTGTATTTTTATTCTATATATTATAAAGTAGATTAATTAACTTTCATTCATAATTGGACGAGGCTCTGTAAATGTAATTAAAAAGGCTAATTATTATTCTCACCAAAACTAGCATTGTACCTGTAATCATAAATTAATTAAGTTAATTTAAGGCATGCAAAAGCGAAAGAGGATATAATATAATGGTATAGTACAGCATAGAAATTTAAAAGTGAGAGTCTGTAACAGATAGTAACAGAATATATAAGACAGGCATGGGTGAGGGAATAATAAAATGTTTCTGGGAAAGAGCCTGCTTGAGTGTTTGCAAACATCTTCACTGTGGTTGTAAAACAAACAAAAAACAAACAACAAAAAAACTAAGTAACCCCCCCAAAAAATATTTTAAAATATGTAAGACCGTCCTGGTATTCGATCCGCATACCATCATACTCAATGGAACTCAGCTACGACTAACCACTCACCTGGAGAAGCTGATGATGTAAGTTTGCTATTTTAAAATTATAAGAATTATCATTAATTGGACACCAATCATTTTTTTTATGGCAGTACTACTTTAAACCTTCAGTAATCATGAAATTTTAATTTCTATTAGCATATTAAATACACATTTTAGCCGAAATCGAGTGAAATCTGCTTTTTTTTTCAACGTGACCAGCCCCTAGAATACGCATGCGCCGACAACCCGTGTGGATAATACTCGGCATTATCCCCATGGCCAAAACCGTGCGAATAATCACTTCATAAAATAATTGCACTTGACTTATTCCCTTTTCAAGTTTAAAAATACAACATTTCATTCTCGGAAGTACGCCTCGCTCTGCCATAACAACAATGTAAATAGTTGAGTGCACCGTTCTTTTTGCTTTAGCCCCTTTTGACTTTGACTTTTGGAAGTGTTTGTACTGTAGCAGTAGACAATTTGACGGGATGTTGCTAGTGCTATGACTAGTCGTAAAATATATGATATGTGCTTACAGTTACGACTAAAGCTGTATTTTAATTATGCTAATACTAATAACTAATACTAAGCATTAGTTCTCATAATCAAATTCTATGATTACTAGGTAAGCGGATTAATGAATTTTAAAGGTAAAAAAACTTGATTGGTATCAATTTAATGACAAACAGTTACAGTTATAATTTTTTAAAATCGTATTTTTATTTTTTAAAGGTGTCGTCATGCTGAACGACGCACCTCGCAGGCGCTGAAACCATTACAAACCCGCGCCCTTCCATTCACTTCTTTTTCTTGTGTTCCTTAACACATAAAGACCTTCCTCGCAGAGATACTGATTTTAATAAGACATATGAAGTTGTCAGTATTTAAAGTTAATAAATTTCAATAGTTAATACCGCCGCCTAGCAGACAATAACATTCAATAACATGCTGGACCCGTATGGCCTGACTGAACATTACGTCAGTGTTGTTTACATTTTGTCCATGGGTAACAAAATGACATGTTACGAAGGCTAAACTCAGTGACCACAACAGCACACCGTGTGCTGGCGAGGGTTATGGGGTAGGTAAATTAAGTGAGTGGGGGCACAGAGAATGTAGTCACCTTTAGAAAGGACAATGTGACCACATTGTCTTTGTATTTTCCGAATACATCGGACGGGGTGGGGGGGGGAGTTAGATAGGTTTGGAGGGACTTTCTACCTCAGAGGAATGGCGCATTTATCACAATCATGAATTCATGTTGAATGTTGACTGGTTGTCCGTGTTTTACAAATAACGATTTCAAACTGTATTTAATTTTTAATGGAATAATTATTAAGTTAAATTATTTTTATACCAAAAATCAATTTTAAAATAAATAGAAGTAAAAAAAAAGGTTTTTAAAAACTACGTTTTTATAAGCGGACTAAAAAAAATAAAATAAAATTTAAAAATTTTAAATAAGTACTATGATGTAATATGACTAAAAACGTTGGGGGGGGGGCGCTTCTCAGGCTTAACTAATTCAATTTACTCATTTTCTTACTCGTCATTTGTAAACCCTAATCATTTAGCCAAACGCCTAAAAAGCGCCCGCCCACGTTTTTAGTCATATTACATCATAGTACTTATTTTAAATTTTATTTCTTCTTTTTAGTCCGCTTATAAAAACGTGGTTTTTAAAAATCTTTTTTTTACAGAGTTTTGAAGTATTGATTATGTTCAAATATAATACGCATTGCCCGACAAACATTTACAGACTGGAAATGACTGATCTCCCCTTGATGTTAAACATGGTTTTTGTGGTCGGGGTTGGTGTGAACTCGGCACGTGAATGTAATGTAAACAAGGGCAGACGGATAATACATAGGTTTATATATAGATAAACTAAAAAGTTCAATAATTTAATAACGGTACATTGGATCGATCTGAAATTTTGATACAATGCATTGTCATCCAAGATCTATCTGTGGTAAAATTTTGAGATCTCTAGGACCATCAGAACTGGTTTAATTTTACATTGGCAGATTTGAAAAATTGTGGACAGACGGGAACGAAAGCGAATTAATAAAAACGTGGTAAAAATAATACATTTTAAAAGTATATTTATAAAAAAAAATTCTTTTAATACCTAGGGTGTAGATACGGTCAAACCGACCGGGGTGAAAACGCCCTGTGGTCAAACTGGTAGGGTCGAAGTGTCCGACCAACCGAATTTTGATGTTTGGGTTAACTTTTGCTATATGGGAGTTGAATTTACCAATTTGCTGATCGTTAGGAGTGTCTAAGAGGTGATATTTCAGATGGATTTATCTAATATTTATATTATTTTTGAAAGTAATGAAAATGCTTATCCTACCCATTTTCTTAATTCAGAAGCATGAAAAATGAGTACAAACTTTAATTAAGACAAAATATGTTTTATATATTTCTGATATTTTTCTGTTCTCGGTAGGTAGCTTAAATAACCTGAAAATGTCTTCCATTCCCCTCCTCAATTTAGCCTTTGTGCACATTTTGGGCTACTTTTTTTCGGCTGCCATCTTTGTCAGGTTTCATAGTAATAAAGAGAGCGGCCGGAAAAGACCATATTTTTGCCCGAGCCTATTTATGATAATTCACCTTCATTTGTATTTTCAATCAACCAGTATTTTGGAAAATTTAGGCCAGTAAGCCCAAAGTTCAATATACGGCAACTTTGACTCAAATTCAAATATCATTACTCCACCATTTAAATAAAAACTCCACCGCCACCAGCATTGTCTATCAGTCTATTTTTAAATCCCTTATATTTACTTCACCGCCGTCCCTCTCTCTCTGTCGTTTGTCATCGGGCAGACGGGCGGAAAAACAAAAGTAAAAAATGACACACTTCCCATGAAGCCATCGAGCTGAAATTTGGCACATGGACCCGTGTCACCTAACAATGCATCGTATCAAAATTTCAGATCGATCGAGTGTACCGTAAATAAATTAATGCATGTTTATTTTATCTATATAAAACTATATGTAGCAGTCGCTATTGTTTACATTTTACGGGTCACTTGACTTCACGCCAGCCATCGATGACCACATCACGCGTTTTACCAGGGAGCATTCACTCAATTTCAGGCTGTAAATGTTTGTCGCGTTGGAACATAATCAATACTTTAAGTTCTGTCTCATATATAAGAGATTTATAGTCAAAAAACTTTGTTTTTACGGGTTGTTTTATTACTCTATTACTACTGCTTTGTTCTCATTGTTTCATTCATATTTGGATATTTTGGTCATTACTTTTTTAAAATTTTAAGTGCACTAACTATTTCTTATAATGAATTGCCACCGTCCCCATTTTATGGGCTGAAGTCTCAGATTCTTATCTGGAGTTAAATCAATAATATACTTAATTTAGATGGCTAAACCTTACACGGTTAATATTAAAAACTACCATAACATAGCGTGTGCAGGCTAGTTTTCATTGGCAACCATTACCATTTGTTCAACCTTATTTTGACTCTTGTTTTTCCAAGAGTTTTATTTTTAAAAAAACCAAACTGTTTAACCATTGGTCAGGGTTAATTTTAAATTAATTAGTCATGAACCAAAGTTAAAGGTTCAAATGAAGTTCCTGATTTTATTTGTCAACTATAAATCGGACGCTTTGCCTTGTCATTAGTAGGTCGTGATGGATGATGTAAACTTGAACTTATTAATTAAAACAATAGAATCTTTCATTTGTATAAACATTTTACTGTTTATTCATGGGTATAATCATTATAAATAAAAATATTTGTATAAAGTGGAGCCCACTTAACTCGAGCCCGGTTAACTCGTCAGCTCTATTAAGTAGATGTTTTTTCATAGGTTAATTCGATTTTTTAAAGTCGCCGAAACCTTTTATTTCGAGAATAAAAGTGGGCCAAATTTGCCACTTAGTGTGGTTATCTCGATCCCCATGACCAATCGCCAGCTTTTGAAAATGTTAGATGTGATTTTGTATAACAAAGGGAAGGCATCGAATTTCGCTAGGTCTGCTGGTAACGTCACAGCCCGCTTGCGCTCATCTCTCAGCGCTGTGTTGCTTCTGGCACTACATGTATACCAATCGCCAGCTTTTGAAAATGTTAGTTATCGATTTTTTATAACCAACATCAAATTTCGGCCTACGCGAGGTCTGCTGGTGACGTCACAGCCCCCTTGCGTTCAGCTCTCAGCGCTGTGTTACTAACTTAAATGGCCTGCTTTTGAAAATGTTACTTATCGACCGCGTAAGTGATGCCAAGTATTACGTAATTGCTCCAATAGCAAAGATGCACTCAGAATCGCATGTCTAAAACGTTTCTTATGGAATAACAAAATGTACCGTGTGCAGACTTGTTGTCATTGGCAATCATTCATCCTTCAACCTCATTTTGACTCTAGTACTACTGCTTTGTTGTCATTGTTTCATTCATAAAAAGTGGCAGTGTGCAAAAGCATTTTAACTATTGGTTAGAATTAATTAAATTGTGTCAAAGTTGAAGGTTCAAAAGGAGTTCCTAATTTATTTTAGTACCTTTTTATAGAGAAGAGTTTGCTTTTTTGTCATGAGTCATATATAGGTCATGATAGTCTGATAGAAAAACAAATAACGGCAACGCCTTTGTGTAAAAAAACCTCCAAAAATATGTGCATGTACATTCTCATTTATTAACGCTATTGATGGGACGATACCAAAGTCATAGGGTGTTTACTGTAAACAAGGCTCCCCAGATTTTAAAATATATAATATAACAGACTACAGACAGTTAACCCACCCCCACTTTCAATCTCCCACACCATATCGCTCTATCTGGGAATCACGGCAATACCATGTCGCGCGCGGCGTGGCGGGCAGAATTAGATGAATTCGTTACAGTTATGTACTAGGGAGAAAAAAAACTGCGCTAACGCAATAAAGGGTTTATTTAAACTTAAACGGTCCTTAAAAACGATTGGACTTAACAACCTTAGGAAAGAGTGAAGAAATGGGTCCCGATATTCCGATACGATTAATCGTCCCATCACGAATTAACGCACATCATGTATATAAAGAAATTTTAAGCGCATGTTAATATTTTGCCGCTATATTGGTTTTCGTTTAACTCGATGATCGGTTAACTCGGCGCCATTTTTCATATCCTGCGGCCGTCGACTTAAGCGGGTCCCATTGTAATTACATTATTAAATAATAATTTTATTTATAGTGATTAGTTGTCAATTTTATTTTTTTTTAAATATTATGACAACAAAGATGGCATCTAAAATAGACATTCTATTTTCAAACTTTGCAATAGCCAATCATTTGCTAATTTTTGTCTTTAGATTATTTATATTTTATCTGTGCATAAATGAATATGTGACAAAAAATACACTCTCTCTTTTTCTATAATTAACTTAACATAAAAGTTAGAAAATTCCAGTAATTCTCTTTCAATATTTTATTAGGCTATCAAAAATAATTTTTTGAACAGCTCTCCAAACAACTGGTAATTGTTTGCTACGCAACCTTTCCCTTTTTTTAGTACTTTAACACTGTAAAGTACTATAGTATTTAGTACTGTATTTTTATGTACAAGTAATTAACTAAAATGTAAAAGTGATAATTCACTTTTACATCTCTTGGGACATTGCAAAGAAATTGGGAGAGGAGAGACCCCTCAAAAAATAAACTCCTGAGGATTTAAGACTAAGTCATGTTATTTGAACTTTTGCACAAGGCTAATTAATGAAAACTTTCCATGGCCAATCATTTATTTAATATTGTTAGCACACCAAACACATGTTATTATAATTATGAATTATCACATGTACATGAAGTGAGTAAATAGTTGCAAACAACTGGACTGCACACTGTAAAGAACGTTTATTTATAACGCGGACTCTACAGAGGATTTCAACTTCAAACCTAAATATTTTGTTTGAACGACTTTTTGAGTTCACACAGGTTTTAACATATTTTGTTGAAAATACATGTAGTGGTATAATAAATTAATAATTAAATAATATGCAACAATAAGTCTCAACTACCTTTCTTGTTATTTCACGGACAATATAATTATAATAACTTAATTGTAATCCACTAAATATGCATCAAAATAAGTGCTGATATGCAAATGAATCAAGCACTTTGCTCATATTCATATTTTCTTATGCATTAAATTTATTTTTATTTAAGGACATAAGGGTTTGTAATCTATCTTTGGTGAGACCTGTACTAGAATATGCATCTTCTGTATGGGACCCATCCACCAAAGAAAACATTGATAAACTAGAACAAATTCAAAAAAGAGCTGCCAGATTCATTACTGGAGAATATTCGAAACTGACAAGAATAACACCATTAGTTAAATCATTAAACCTTGAAACACTAGAGGATAGAAGAACCAAAAGCAAAGTAGTAATCATACATAAAGCAATTAATTCTAATTTAGAAATACAACACAAAGATAACTTAATACAACCCTCAGATAGACATAAGGATAAAAACACCTTTCTTATTCCGTATGCAAGAACAAACACATACAAGTTTTCCTTCTTCCCGTCCGGAATTCGGGCGTGGAATGGGTTGCCTGAAGAATCCAGGAAAACCAACACTTTATCAACATTTAAATCTCTAATAAAAATGCAGGACTAAACACAAACCATAGATAAGCGTAGGACGCAATAATCTTCTGTATAGAAGGAGCGTCTGTAAACAGATAAGATAAGATAAGATCAATTATTAAATGATGTACTTTTCATTTTGAACAGCATTAACCGTAACTTCAATTAGTCTGTATTAGTACTATTAGCTTATAACCCTGAGTTCATTTTTTTGTTGTTGCGGTTACGATGTAGGGCAGCATTTGAGAGCCAACTTGCGAGTGACAGTGGCATCAAATTGCCTTCTAATATTCCAGTACATGTATATATACACCACGTCATCACTGTTAGTCTAGTTCGGCTTGTGAATGCTTTTTTATTATTTTTTTTATTTGGTTGGTTGCCAAGGCATTGTATCAGAGCAAACACACAGTACGGTGTTGAGGTCAACTATTTAAATATGGAAAATGCACTTAGGCATAGCCTATAATTCTTTATTAATTTTTCAACAGGAAAAGTCAATGTTAAGCAACTTACAAAAGAGAAAAAGATCAAGGAAATTTTGCGTTCAGAGGTAAGTATTTTAAAGATTTGTTACATTCACTTTAAGACATGATGAATTGCATTTAATTATTTATAATATCACTATGCTTTATAGTGTTTAATATTTTTACTTTCTCTGAAAACACAACTATCTCTTACAAGTTAATTTATGCTTATGAGAAAAGAATCACATCATACAACATTGATGGTAAAAATATTAATATATTAAATCATTACACCACCACTTCTTCATTAGTAGGACAGTTTAATGTGGTAAATCAACCAATTTTGAAATTGTTTTTATAATTCCAGGCAGCACAGAAGCGTGTCAGTGGGAGAGTTGATGCCTTGGAAGAAAAAAGGGGTGCTTCAACTGTACCACCTAGACTTGTGGTGGGTTGAAATTATACTGAGAATATTTGTTTCCCCCATCAAACAGATTGATCACATAATATTTTAACTCACTAATGTCATAAAGATATTTTAAAATAGGTGGTGCTTTTTGTTGATTAAAACTAAGTTTAATTAGGCCCTTCTAAAAAATCCAAATTTATTTTGTTTTAAATGACTAATGACCCAACGGCGATTAAGGATGTGAGTGGAAAAAGGAGAAATAGTAGCACATTAGTACTCACTGGGTAATATTTATTTTCCATAGCACACATTTCTAACACTCATTCTTTAAAATTTAGTTTATGAAATGTTAGTGATACATACCAATGTTGTTGTTTTTCAAGTACTGGTGCCTTTGGACATTTGTATTTGACAGTTATGTGTTTACTACCAAAGAAAATTAGACTCTTTCAATAATGAAATGCAGAAACTCGTTTGGTGCTAGTAAAGCTAAATTTGATGTAATTAATCTTGGAAACTGTTTAGGTAAATTTATTTTTCAATTTGTCCTGCAGGTAGTTGTAAGCTTGAACAAGTCAGTAGATTCTACTGATGTTGTTAATTTATTAAAAGAAGCAGATTTGTCTGCAGTTTCAAATGCCAGTGGACAGAATATAGTCCATGTGAGGTAAGCTTTCATTAGTACATGTATTAAAATAAGAAACAACTGCAATGTAATTGATGGAGATAGGGATAAGAATGCAGAATTAAAATTATTAATTTACAATACAAATAATTTAATTCATCTATCTAAATTGTTGTCCTTTCGGAAATAAAAAAAAACAACTTCAAAATAATTATTTTTTATTATCATTCATAACCTTATAAATCTCTTTCCCTCAAAGTATATATTATTATGATTTTAGTGCAGGTAAGCTGAAGAACCGAATGAGCTTTCTTGTTCCTGAATATGGACACTTTCAGGCCACATTGGATGCTGCGAAAGCTGCAGATGTGGTTTTGTTTGTTTTGGGAGTGGATGGTATGGACAGATATGGAGAATACTGTCTTGCTAGTATCTTAGGGCAAGGAGTACCCGCTAGTGTGTTTGCTTGCAGGGTTAGTAAAATATTAGAATAATTAGATCTTATACGTTTATTGGTTCATATTCTTTTCTATGGCATCCGTCCATCCTCATGGGATGATGGCGTTTCCTCCTGCTCATCTACCCCCCTTCCCCTTTCTCCTGGCCCTTTTCTCCTCGCTCCTGGCTGTAAGGGAAGCTTCCGCGACTTGAATGCCCTCGCGCACTTTTGCCCGCCAGGAGGTGCGCTCCACAGCAATGGTCTCCCACGTTTTATGGTCAATCTGCGCCAGAGTCATGTCTTTCTTGCAGACATCCTTGAAGCGCAAGCAGGGGCGTCCTCTCTTCCGCATACCAATTGCCAGCTCGCCGTAAAGCAAGGCTCTTGGAATGCGCTCCAGGCTCATCCTGCAGACATGTCCCAACCACCTCAGGCGCCTCTCACTCAGGATTGAGTGCAAGCTCAGCATTGATTCATAAGGACCAACTTAAAACCTTAATAAAAGCTTTACTTATCGGTATGAAGACAGTATAAAATAGGGCAAGGGTTGTCTGATTGGTTTAACTTACATATATGTGAGTTTATATACATTTTATTTTCAGGGTCTTTCAAATCTGAGCAAAAAGAAGTTGTCAGATGCAAAGAAAAAGATTGACAGACAAATTGAAAAAAAGTAGGGTTTTAAACTCAATGTTCATGCTGAAATATAATACAGATTTTCCAGTTCATGCTTATTCTTTCTTATAGTCGATTAACGATTATTGTAATACCCTGCATAACTCTGTTAGCTTATTTGCTTTAAAGGGCCATCCATAAATGACGTCACGCACCTGGGGGGAGGGGGGTATTTAAGAAATGTGACGTCACATCAAATCGGTTAACTTTAAATAAAAGTTAAACTTAAATATTTGATTGCTTACAATTTATTTAATCACGTTTTACATGTCTTCACATGTGTTACTATATTAGAGCACATCCTTACACTAAATCATGGGCATCAAACTTTTTGCATGGCGGGCCATATTCCATGAAATAAAGATAAGTGGGTGCCAGATAAGGATAATAAACGAAAATGACATACTTTGAGAAGTTTTTTACTGCAAAATTTTAATGTGAAGGTGAAACTGAAATCTTGACCGCAGTAAATATGTGAAGTCAGGCTCAATGCCACTAGTTTGATACGCATGATATCACACAGATGAGAGTCACTTAGTCTAGTCCTCAATTGATTCATTTTAAATTCATATCTGAGAATGTCTGCTCACACATGTTAAGCCAAGCAAGCTGAGAATTTTCTTAGCAAATGTTCGAATTTCTTGGAATCTGACATAATGCACCTGCAGTTAAAAGGCAATGAGAAAAAGCTGTTGTTGTCTGCTGTAACATATAGCATCACTTTGAAACTCCACGAGTTCCAGTTGCAGATGGCCTGGAGCATCTGGGGTCCACAGAGAAAGGTCAAGACAAAAAATGATTTCCTCTTCAATCGTTGCTAAGTCCTGAAAGTGTCTTTGAAATTTATCAGCCATGAATATGACATCTGCAACTTACTTCTGCCTTTGCTCATTGCTGTTTCTTTCTGGAAAACATGTCATGATTTCCTTGATTTGTGAATATAATTGGATTACCACTGCTGTTCGCCCTTGAAGATTCGTGCTAAGAAAGTTTAGATGTCTTGTCACATCAAAATGAAAATCCAAAATCTGCCATCAAAGCAGGATCAGATAGTTATGGATATGGTTGTTCCTTATTTTCCAAGTTGAATAGCCCCATTTCTTATTTAAATGTGATATACCACATCTTCGTATTCCCCCCTGGAAGTCCAGATGAAACTGGTGGGGAAACAGGGCTTTAGAGCAAATAGAGTTTATAGCTTTTATCACTGGCTTAAGGACACTATTTATTACATCTCAGGTGTTTGGCACAAAGAACTTGTTGGTGAATGATACAGTGAAGTTTAAAATCTTTGCCAGCCTCTTTGCTGACTTTGTTACAGACAAGTTTTGCTAGTCAACTGTGCTCACCATTCATGGCAGGGCAACATCAGTAATAAATACAGTGATTGTTGACATGGTAATTTAACGTCATTGACAGCAGAGCAAACAGAAGCAACTAAATTTGTTCTCCTTGTTTGTTTTTTAAGACTGAAAGTCTTATGCAATAAAACAATAAAATATTATTGATTTTTGTCATTCTATGAGGTACTCAAAACAGTATTAAAAAAATTGACTTATAAAATAAATATAATGTTGTTACAGAAATAATATGTCTGTCAATTAGTTTTTTAAGATGAGGCTGCTCGTCAGATAAAATTTAAGCGGGGGCTGTGATTGGCCAGCGAGCAAACTTTGGACACCCTGCACAAAATACATACTTAAATGACAAATAGTAATTTGAAACATCCTCATTTTCAAATAGAAAATACAGCTTTTAGGGGGGGGGCAAAGCTTTGTGATGTCATATACATTGGAGGGGGATATAAGTTTTTGTGGCGACGGGGTGAAAATCAGTCAAAATCGCGTGACATCATTTATGGATGGCCCCTAAGAGCTTTTAATGAAATGGAATACCAAGTTGATTAATGGAATGTCTTTATATTGAAAAATGGCAGATTTTTTTAATCACAATTATGTTTAAAAAAATACATTTTGATTCTTGTAATAACATTCTATCACACTCATACTTTTTTTTTATACCACAGTTTTCCAGGCTATAAACTTCGCAATATAGACACATGGCAAGATGCACAGACCCTGTGGAGGCTAGCTGCCAATATGGCACTCAAACCTGTGCATTATCGAGATACTCGGCCCTTTCTTCTTGCTGAAAAGTTGGAGTTTGAACCAAATTCAGAAAGTGAGGTGGAAGCCTTTGATGAGGTAACATTTTTTTTAGTTACTTAAACTCTATAATAATATAACGTAATCACTTTGACATTTGTTTTTACTTAAACTGTATCTAATAAATGGTTTTACATGGGACAGATCATAACAGACTGGGAAAAATGAACTTTAAATACATTTGTTCTAATACAAGGTTCTACTTTTATAGAGATCAGGTGTGAAAAAAAAGAATTCTCACTTTAAAAATTTTGTTTGCTTTGAGCATAACAGAGTTACAATAGAACCCACTTATGTGGGCGGCCTAGGGGGTTTCCAAAAATTGTCAATATAGCCAATGATCCGAATTAACAAAGATTGGCAGTAATAATATATTAACATGTGCTTGAATTTTTTTAAGTCCAAGATGTGCACTAAAAAAATAATAATGTATATGCATGTTTTGTGTTACTTTACCTTAAATTTTCTATAAAAAAAAACATTGACTAATTAATCTAAATGATAAATAAATAGGCAGTTTCTTTTTTGTTATTAAAGCAAAGGTAACCTTGTATTTACTACTTCGGTGAGCTGCGATGGACAATGTCATTATTAATTAAATTTTAATCACTGTTTCCTCAATTAACTTTCTCGTTTGTTTTTCATAGAATGAATAGATATTTTAACCTTTAATAGTCATTTTTATAACAATATTAATGGGATGTATGTAGAAAAAATATGAGTGTTGAATTGGTATGTCAAATTTGCATAAGAAAAATCACAATTGTTAAAATCTTTTAATTTTTGTTTTTTCCTTCCCATTGTGCATTTAAACAAATGTACATTACTTGAAAGAATAAAGAAGAGTATTTAATTAGTGAAAATATTAACTGTATATAAATTACCCTTTTTAAAAAGAAAAAAAACCCTGTAAAAACCAATGTTTTTTGCTATAAATCCTTATGTATGAGACATAACTAAAAGTATGTTCAATATAATACGCGCCGCACGACAGACTTGCATAAACATGTACATGCTACATAGAGATAAACTAAGAATTCATTAATTTAATTACAGTACATTCGATTGGTGTGAAATTTTTATACATAATTTTTATCGTCGCCACGAGTCTGCCTGCAAAATTTCAGCTCGATAGAATATGGGGAAGTAGGTTAAAAATCAATCCAAAGTTTTTGCGACAATCAAGCAAGCAGATGCCACGAGTTAATGTAAAGGATTTTTTTAAAAAATAATAAATGTGTAAAGAATTTAGGTTATATTTTATAAGTGAAGGGATGTTTAAAAATGTTCTTCCCTGCCCTTATAGGTTGACAGGTTTGGAACCTTAAAAGTAACAGGTTACCTTAGGGGTCAAAGCTTAAATGTTAACCAACTGGTGCATTTACCAGGATGGGGAGATTTTCAGATGGCTCAAATTGACCAATCAGATGATCCATATCCTTTATTGTCAAAAGGAAATAAAGACAGGCGAGGTCATGGAGAGCCTCAGGATGAAGAAATGAGAGATGTGAGTGTAGTTTGATCTTTTAATCTGATATTTGGTGTATTACTTCCAGTAAATTTGAATTTCTAGCAATATTTTATGTTCTTCAGCCACAAGTAGTGGATGCTATTTTGTCCTTAAATATTCCATTTACAATTTTATTATAACACTTTAGTAACATGCCACTGTTGTTTTTTTTCTAATTTCCTTATCTAGGCAAAATCCAACAGTTTTTGTTTGGCTAAAGCAACAAATCCAGAATCCTTACAGTCAGAAGTCATCCCTGATGAAATGGACCAGGAGCAGACTTGGCCCACTGCTGAGGAACTTGGTGAAGACAAACGTAAGCAATGCTTTGAATCCATTAACAACACTTCTGTCTCTTGGCAGTTCCTATTTTATTATGTTCTGTCTCTATACACCTGGAACTGTGTGTAGTATGATACTGTGTGTTGTTCGTTTGTTGGCTGCCAATTAGATGTTTTTATGGTGATTTATTGGCTGCTATCTTTTAGGGAGATTATTTGTTGTACTAAAAATGACAAAATTGTTGCAATGAAATTGACAAAAATCTTATAACTCAAATGATAAAATTATACAAGTAGGAATAAGAAAAAACAAAATAAGCCATCCTTCATCTTAATTTAACCACACGAAACATTTCTTCAATAATCCATCTCTTTTCTGTTGTATTCAGAATGTCAACTTTTTTTTTGGCAAAGATACTGTCAACTTTTAATTAAATTTCTTCTTTTTTTTTCTCTTCCCCTATCAAAAGTTATCTTTTAATTTGTTATCATTTCATCATAAAATTATTTTTTATTCTCGCTTGTTTAGCCACAAAGGTGAAGGCTTTGAAAGGAGTTTCTGAATATCAAAGAAATTGGATCTTGGATTTGGATGAGGCTAAAGTAAGGACATGTTTTTTTGGTGTATTTTCCTTATGTTACATGTGACTGCTTCATTTCACAAAAAAAATGTTATGGATAAAATTTACAATTACTTTTTTTAGGGCGAAGAAGACAGTGGTGAGGATGAAGATGAAGAAATGGATGATGAAATGAAACCAACCAAAAAATCATCAGCTGACAGTGACCAAGATGGAGAGGAGGAGGAAGATGATGGGCTTGACACTGTATGTTTTTTTTTACATCCATATAGTATTTACATAATACAGATTGAGGGAGGTGTTGCTTGTCTTTTAGAGGCTAAAACTTATTTAAAACTCCTCAATAATTTTCATGAAATTCTGATCTGTCATAAATTTGACATGAGCTTAGCCTGTGCTTTAAAGAAAACCAGAATGACTATTGTTTCAGAATTATCAACAAATTGAAATCTGTGGATATTGCTTAGGCTGCACTTAGAAGTAGACATATTACATAAGATTTAATCAACAATGTTTTTTGCCTTATTTTCATCCACACCAAACATACAATATTGATTGTTAATTAACTCAATAGCTCCTGAAGGGCTACTTCCGAATCTATTTTATATTCCGGACAAAAGGGAAGCAACTTTTTTAAGCTTTAGATTCCATTAGAGAAATGCTTTTTATTTTCTAAAGATATTCGTTTATCTTAAAAAATAAAATGATTAATGCATCAAGAAATGAATTAAAATTAATAATAATATAACATGCACTGCGAAATAATGACAATTGAAGTCCGATAACGCGATTTTGGGCACCTCGGGTGAATACATACGCCATATAGACGGGTCAAACTTATTCACACATGGATCAAAAGTGAAAGAAGATAAAAACATCCGGTAATTTTTATTAAAATCTCGTAGAATCACACAATAGCCGGAAGTCTCGAGGAAAGCGAGATTTCGTGCTATTTTTAACTAAAAATACGAGAGTGTGTCGCTAGGCTAACAGACGCATTTGGGCGCATCCGTACGGACCCCTATAAGGACGCATTTAGTCGCATCCGGAGCTAATGAGTTAACTAAACATTATTTAAAGATACAAGGTTTGACATAGACAAAGCACCAATTTATTCCTTGTTTGATGTCCTCAGATGACAACTACAGAAATGGATGAAAATGAAAACTATGATGACCAAATTGATCTGGATGAAGAGAAAAAAATGTAACTGTTTATTTTTTTTAATTTTGATAAGATAATAGATTGGCAATCATTTAATTATTTTTTTTTAAATAAGATTTATAACAAATGAATCACTTCAACATCTATTACTGATGTTTTAAATATTTTAAAGAACATTTGTACCATCTCTCATTTAAATTTACATGTTAATTTTTAACATTTTCAGTTTCGTAAGATTTATTACTCTTTTATGTAATATGGATTGCCATTGTAACTTCTACTTATTTGCTTCATTTCACAGGTATGAACGAATCAAAGAAGAGAGGCTACATGTTCACTTCCCGGATGAAGTTGACACACCTATTGATGTACCAGCAAGAACACGATTTGCCAGGTATCTGTACTAATTTTAGTTTTCATTTGGCTTTGTAGTGTGCTAAAAAAATGTCTTTATCTCTACTGATTCTTTCACTTAGTCTTGTGCACCCCTTCAAAAAGTAACAATAAATTGAAGATGATCTCTCTCTCTTTATTTTTAAATATCTTTTCGCTTTCCAACGTGATTGATTCCCCAACCTGGGCTAAGCTCTAAGTCTTCTTTCTAAATCATTTCAAGATCTCCTCTACACAAGCCCACATTTCTTTCCTGATATTTCACAATCACTTTAAATAGAATATATATTGTAAGTTGTATCTGCCTTACTTAGTAAATTAACCTTTATAAAGATGGGCCTGTGGTATATGGCTTGGCCTGGCTATGGTGAACACTAGCAATCTACTTTATTTGGATAATAAAACGATTTGATTTTATATGGGTGTGGAAATGTTTCTATGAAATCTAAGATAACTATTACGATTACTTATTTATTAATGTGTTGATCATTCTGGCCCCAATATATGTCATTTAAATATTTTAGCTTCAAGTCAAGCTCAACTAATGCTTAGCAATAATATACAACTCTAGTTACCTCAATGAAATGTGACCCATTTACTACCATTATCTCTAATAATGGTTCCAAATATGTTTCATTAGAAGCAGTCCTTGTTCTAAGAAACAATGGAATAAAGCTAGAGACTTGTCTAGCTCCATTCTGCCTCTAGAGCCAATTTGTGCACCTTTTGAATTTACCTTAAACCCTTTCTCATCCTTGAGAAACCAAAATAAGAACTACATGTATATCATGTGTAATTATGTGTGCAAATGTTTATGGTTATCACTTTATTGTAATATTTTATACCATAAGCTTGTTAATGTCCAGGTTTGAATAGTATTTAATTTTTTCAAAACCAGATACAGAGGTATGGACAGTTTTCAGACAACTGTCTGGGATGCTAATGACTCATTACCCTATGAATATGCCAGAATATATAGGGTTAGCAAACACCATTATAAACGCCTAAAAAAGATTTCAATGCAATTCAAACAGGAAGATGGAGATGGCAATAATTTACTAGCTGAGGTAAGAAAAACTTTCATTTCAGAAAACTCTTATTTAAAGAATTTTAAATGCTTTCGCTCTCAACAATTGACATTTTGTTGTAAATTCTTTTTTTCCCCTTACTTTGTTTTAGCCAGGAAACTTCATAACAGTTTATGTGAAGAATGTACCAAAGACTTTCATTGGTAAGTCTGTAAAAGTTAACAAATTTTAGCCTATAATTTGAGTATAATTTTAATAAATCTCTTATTGCCAAGATCAGTATTCATCATCATCATTTGTCCCTTGAGTTCCTTGTGGAACATAGGGCCTCTGTCAAAGCTCGCCACTCTACATGGTCCCTTGCCAGTCGCTTCAAATCTTCCCAGTTCTTCCAGCCTCGTCTCCATGTACGCTTGGGTCTTCCTCGTTGTTGTTTGCCATGGGGGTTCCAATCTAAGGCCTGTCTAGCCCTGCTGTTATCTTTCCTATCTTTTTCCACTTTCTTTCCATGATTAGTTCTTTGTCCACACCTCTCCCACAGCTTGGAGTTTTCGACCTTGTCGAACCATTTATTTTCAGAATATTTCGGAGGCATCTGTTAACAAAGGTCTGCAGTCTATTTTTTGTTGTCTCTGTCATTTGCCATGTTTCGGATCCATAAAGTAGGACCGTTTTAACCTTGGTGTTAAAGATCCTTACTTTTGTTTTGACAAAGATGTATGTAGATCTCCAGACCTGTTTCAGATTGGCAAAAGCCTGTCGCGCCAAATTTATTCTTCGTTCGATGTCCTCATCTGTTCCCCCTGATACACTGACCACACTCCCAAGGTATACAAAGTTGTTTACTTGCTCCAAGCTATGGTTTGCTACTTGTATGACTCCATCTTGTTGGTAGTTTATTTTCAAAAATTTTGTTTTCTTAATGTTTATATTCAGTTTTGCTTCCAGTATTAATATATTTTCTGCCATCTAACAGAGTGTCACAGACCTGGTGTTCCAGTGACATTATTTGGTCTATTTAGCAATGAGCAGAAGATGACACTGGTCAGTACTCTCATTTCAAGAATTCCTGGGTTCCAGAGTCCAGTCAAGGCTAAAGATCCTCTTGTGTTTCAGATCGGTTTTCGTAGATTCTCTGCGTGTCCAATTTTCTCCGAGCACACTTTTCAGAACAAATTTAAGGTAAGATTACAGCATATTTAAAACTGAGAAAATCAAAAGGATCCTCTAATATTCTATTATAGTGAATTCTATTTTACATTTTTTAGGAGTTTGATGATATTCAGTTACTATTCTATAGTCTCCAATCTTTGTTGATTTGTGAAGCCCTCTTAAGAACCAATTTCTTTAGGGACATCCCTTATGACTATATTTGTTTCTTACATGTCAAGTGTTTTCAAATTTCATGGAATGGCAGCTGAGCCCATGCGAAGTGCTTGCATAAGTTAAGGTCCTAAATAATCCTTTAAAAAATCCACCTATATGAGTAGCTTCTTTCCCAACCTTAAATAAAGATATACATTTCAGATGGAAAGGTTTTTACCTCAGCAAGGATTCATTGTTGCATCTATGTTTGCTCCCATCATGTTTGCACCTGCTCCAGTACTTGTGTTCAGAGAAAATGTCATGCGTGAGTAACAATTAAATACACTAAATACCAATCAAATTTACAAGGAAATATCTGTTTAGTGTTTGTTTGTAAACCTATAAAACTGCTTCCAGCCTTAAGTAGTCCCATTCATCTTTCAGAGAAGTATGACCTTGTTGCCAAAGGGTCTCTGCTGCCCCTAGACACAGACAGGATCATCATCAAACGAAGTGTTCTTAGTGGGGCTCCGTTTAAAATCAACAAAAGATCTGTTGTTGTGAGATACATGTTTTTCAGCAGAGGTAAGTTGCCTGTCAATACAATAAAATACAGTTTCCTGTTTCAGTTATTTGTTGAAATATTTGAATTTATGACAGTGAATGTAAGATTTTAAAATATTTTAAAAGCAAGAGGCCTGGAAATTGAAGAGCACATCGCCAATACCTTTTTACAAAATTAGATATTAGTCAACAACTCACATTTGAATTTCCTCGCTCCAAAAGCACAAAACTTCACTTCCTTTTATTTTTTTCTATGCTTTCATTATAACAACAAATCTTTGTTAGCCTCTGTCATTTTAGATGGTCTGTCACATGGAGCCTCATGTCAACACATTTTTTCATGATTGGGAAATTGGTTTATAATTTTAAGTATTATTTTAGTCGTTAAAAATTTATTTAAGTAAACATTTGAATACAAAAGTTGTTTTGTTTTATTTTTCCAGAGGATATTGAGTTTTACAAACCTATTGAGTTGAGGACTAAGTGGGGCAAGAGAGGTCATATTAAGCAGGCTCTGGGTAAGTTTACTTTACCCTTAATGGTATAGAAACATTTTGTTATGACATTAAGTGATATGAACAGCATTTATTTTTTAAAATCAAAATAAGATAGTAATTTTTAAGGTTCTAAAATCAGGACCAGTCCTATTTAATCTGGACCGGTTCTGTTTAATCCGGACAGGTTAAGTGCACGTTAATTTGTCCATATTAGCGTATTAACCAAATTAAATTTTTTGGTGTGTCTAATGAATCAAGTCTTAGAACAACCATGGAATTTAAATATAATTCCAACGACTTCACAAATGAAAAATAATTCTTCTTTTTTTCCCTTATCACTGAACTGAACTCTTCACAGTTAACAGAGCGGTCTTTAAAACCTTAGTAATTTTGTGGGTTTTTTTTTACAGGAACCCATGGTCACATGAAATGTACTTTCAATGGGCAACTAAAATCAGAAGATACAGTCCTGATGAATTTGTACAAACGTGTCTTTCCTAAATGGAGTTACGACCCCTCTGTTAACATCCTGCCACCAATCATTGAGGAAGAAACTTCAGTCCAAGAAGAAGAAGAAGATGAAGAAATGGAGAAAGTTCCAGAAGGGGAAGCTTTTAAGCTATTTGACTGAGAAGCAGTCATAAGTGTTTTCTTAATGCTTAGAGCTGTTCAAGATCAATATTGGTATAGAGGGAATGAAACTATGTATGTAGTATGTTGGTACCGAAGATTAAAATAAATAATGACAGATTCAACTGTGTTTACTGTTTCCTATTTGTTTAAGTAATGTGCTGTTGGGAGTCTGTAATAGAGGCCAACCCTTATGGCATGTGGATGCTTGATTTATCACTTATTAAATTATAATGAGAAATTTATTTTAAAACTTGAGAGAAAACATGAAAATGATAAGACACTAATTTAATTCTATCTTTAGTTTAGCCTTTCATTTTGTGTATTGAAGAATAGAAATTATTTCTATACATCATTTAGAGGGTGTTTTATTTAATAAAAGTGTAAGAACGAGCTTCCCATGAATGATGTATGGCTCTTGGAGCCTTTTGGCTTTGCCACCCCTACCATAATTAAACAATATAATTTGCAATTGTCACGCAAGTCAGTCAGTCTGTCCTGACGCTACTAATTTTAGAAAGCAGGGAAAACCAAATTACTGCACCAATGCATCAAAAGGTGTGCAAATTAAAAATGCGCTGTAAAAAAATATAATATTGCGTCATTGTTTTCGCTCATATTTTAATTTTGGAAAAGGGATCAATGTAAAAAGAGGATTTGATGATGGTTAATTATAAAATAAAAAAACAAACGGGGCGCCATAGGCGCCCTGCAACCCCTATTATAATATACTTTGTGTACATTTCAGAAAGTGTAATTTTTCGTATTTATCAAACAAGGACAAGTTAGTTGGGCTTTTGAAAAAGGTCGGTGCCATAGGCGTCCTAAAAAGTGCATTTTTAAATCCTTTATATTAACTCGTGGTGTCTGCGGCCGACCGACCTTGCTTGCTTGCTTGTCGCCAAAACTTTTGATCGATTTTTAACCCACTTGCTCGCAAGATAGCGAGCTGAAATTTTGCAGGCAGTTTTGTACCGATGATAAAAACAATGTATCAAAATTTCAGATCGATCGCATGTACCGTAATTAAATTATTGATTTTTTAGATTATTTTATTTATTCCTATGTATCATGCTATTTTTTGAGATAGAGCGTCGCGGTGCGTATTATATTGAACAACCTTTCTGTCGCGCAATAAGGTGCGTATTTTACTGACAACACTTTTTATAAACCTATTCCTGATCGGTGCGCATTATATTAAACATGTTTTACGACACAACTGCAAATTTGTATTTTTGTATGGTCTTGCGCTGCGTGTTATAATGAACATTCTTTTAGTTACGTCTCATACGTAAAGGATTTATAGTAAAAAACTTGGTTTTTTACGGGTTGTTTTTATTTATAAAATAAATAGATTTCAGCTGAAAACTTCCGTCATTTTGACGGGTGTACACTAGTATCTACATAATTCATTTTAAAACAAGAATGTAATGGAATAATTGTACAGTTTTTAATAATCATGTGTTGCAGAGGAATTATTTTGAAATGTTTTAACTACCTTTGATGTTTTAACTGAATCTGTGCACTGTAAATAAATGGCTTTTATTCAATTTTAGTGGTTGTGCTCATTTCTCTACTATGAAAAAGTCTTACTGATTCTCAGCACATAAGTGTCAGGGAATAATTTTTATATAAGTAATTGCAGAAGTAGGGCAGCTAAGTAATTCACTTATGGGGGCCCAAAAGGGTGGAATCGAGAAAAAAAAATTGATACAAAACAGCTAACTATTATTCTTTGTCCTTATTTATAACACCATTTCCACCAATGAAGAATCTTTTTTTCAAGGGATAGCTGGCATTTAGTCAAGCAAAGTAGGCTCTTTTTTATGTACTACTGTATATGTGTTTTATTGTGAACAGAATTGAGGTATTCTGACGAGTCCAATGAATGAAGCTTCAAAATGGAGAAAAAATTTGGATAGCATTTTGTTTCTTGATCAACATTATAATTTGCTTTACCAAGAAAGTGACCTCATTGAATATCCCAACAAGGTTATTTTTCTGGATTCCAGGAGATAATTTACTTTTATAAATTGTGATTAATTTTTAAGTCACACAAAATGGTAAATAATATATAGCCCATTATGCTTTACCATCTCAAAATTTATTTATTTTTTAATAAGAAAGTTATAAGAAATTTTCATCTGTGTGAATCAGACCAATATTTCTCAGTCAAGGTTAATACTACACCATCTTATGAGCCACACAGAACAAAACATTATTTATGAATATCAAACATCTATTCTTTCTCATATGAGCAATGTTTAAACATTGTTACATAGGAAAATTAATAATCCAATAACAAAAATGTTGGTAGCATGTAACCTTAGTCTGATTGGAATCAGGTGCTTTCTCCCTCCCCCCACCAAATCCCTAAATATGATACACGTTCTTTGTGCCGTATAGACAGTATTTTATATGCCTACTGTACATAAACCACCAAACCTTGGTGGTG
The DNA here is from genome assembly GCA_944989445.1 of Ampullaceana balthica. NCBI lineage: Eukaryota > Metazoa > Mollusca > Gastropoda > Lymnaeidae > Ampullaceana > Ampullaceana balthica. The sequence continues at coordinate 193,736 of CALYLW010000024.1, forward strand.
GGAGTTCATGTCAACAAATAGATACTTGAAAAAAATACACTTTTCACAATTTTACCCTCAAATTGTCACTTATTCTTCCATCAGTATTTTTTAACACCACATAACAGTGGAGTCAGTCGTTTTCTTTTCTTCTATTTTATTTATTTATTTTTAAAGAAAATTTTATGAGAGGTTAAACATCACCCATGAAGTCAAAGTGAAGTGAACATGACAGCCATCCCACTCATAACGGCTCAGCACTATAAGTTTTTAAAATACATTTAGAATTGGGATAGAAAATGGAGCCGCCGGTATAGCTTTATGTGGCTTGTTATTCTTCAGGAACAGTGGCTTATTAACAAGGGAGTGCGAATAGTGACTATTTCAGAGGTTGACACAAATTTGCATAATTACAGGACTTCATGCCAAAAATAATGATTGGGAAACTCAGCTATGATGCCTGAAACTAGAAGTAATGTAGGACAGTTATGGGTATAAATAACATTTTAACTTCACGGATCCATTTCATCTCTAGAATGTCATTCTTGGGAAATTGAACGTGTACAGTAGTGTACACAAACCATTACAAGATCCCACTATAAATTCAATTGAATCTTGGAGCAGGAATTTGTAAACTTTGTTTCTATTTTATCCAAGATGCTGTAGAAAACACCAAAACAAATTACACATACTAAAGAGCATCATTCAGCAAACTGAACCTTTTTGTTGGTATTTTCCAACTTAAATAATACAGGATCTTCTCGGTGATCTTGCCCTACTTAATGTTGAAATAGAAGCATTGCAGAAGGACATCAAGAAAAATAAATTTTTATAACTATCTAAACTGTCTAAGGCTACGTTTATAGAGGCGGCGGGTTTCGGGAAATCCCACGCGCGAGTCGACCCGTGCGAGGAATGTTTCTATTTTTGCTTTGCAGATGTTCATAGAGGACGCGGGTGTCTCGAGGCGACAAATTAATGGACCGGCGCGGGTAATTACCAGAACTAGTTGCTAGTTCTTGTTCCGCGTTGCCACGCGGGACTGTGAATTCAGACAGATGGGCTTTGAATGTTTCTTCAGACTGTTAAATGTTCAATAATTCACCAACCACGACTTCGATTATGTCCATTCACAATATTAATTCCAGCATCTTGAATAAGTCGTTTAGCTTTTGAGATATCATTTTTGCTTCCAGATAATTCAATAGAATTTCTGCTTAATACACAACCAATTGTTGTTCCTACTTCAGATGATTTCACACGAATGGTTTCAGACTCACTAGTACCATCTTTGTCTCTGCTATTATGGTCTTCATTCCTTTTATCATATATGTGATTGTCAATAGTGGCTACAGTGTCAATAGTTTCTATTTTTGCTCTTCTTATTCTGGAATCAAAACTATATCTGCCTCTCCATGATCTTCTGCTTTGATTATAATCTCTATATATGGAATTGTGATTATATCTGTCTCTCCATGATTGTCTACTTTCATCATAATCTCTATGTCTGGAATTATGATTATATTTTTCTCTCCATGCTTGTCTACCTTTGTTTTCAAAGTGATATTGTCTTGATATTTCTTCTGTTTTCTTTCTTATAGGGCTGCCATTAGGTGACACCCTATTTGGTTGTCCTTTATTGTGGTAACACTGCTTTACCATATGTCCTGGCTTGTTACAGTACCAGCAAATAGTTTGTTTGTTGCCTTGGTTTGGCAAACTCTGGTTTCTCATACATTGCCTTTTTTCTTGACTTTTAATTTGTATTGCTGCAAAAATATCTTGTCTTTTGTCCATTTCCAAAAATTGCAATTATCAAACTCTTCACACCATGAATGGATACGACTTAACTTCCTTAATTTATAATATAATTCACACTGACACAGTTGTTAATAGTCCATAGCTTTTTCTAGTTCAAGGTTATGTTTACAAATATTTCCTGGAATCAACCACACCTGTGAGCTTGGTGACGTAGTTCACTGCGTGTCGTCTGGCTTTTCCCCGCTTTTACTATAAACACCAACCGCGCGAGTGATTAGGCGCGTTTTTTTAGCGCGAGTAACTAGCTCGCGGCAACCCGCCTACCCGCCGCCTCTATAAACGTAGACTATGACAATGAGTGAGTGAGTCGTGTAATTTAATTTCTATGTTTTTGCTTCTTTAAATATAATTCTTAATTAAAATTTGATTGGTTTTACTTATTTAATGTAATAGGAAAAAAAATATGTATAAAAAGGTCGGAGCGTCATTATGAAGTGTGTGTATGTGAGGGGGGGGGGATTCTGATGAATCAAGTTATTGAGAAAATTAGTGGAATATTTTACCAGATACTTCTTTCTGGAATGATTCCATTGATGACTCAGGGACGCCCTAGTTCCCCGGGAACAAATCCTTGCCTTCACATGGAATCAAACCCGCGACCATCGGTACGCCAGTCGAGCGCACTGCCACTCGACCACCGTGTCCCCATTCAAGTGTCTTATTCATTCAAGTCAGATCAAAGATGGTCATTTCGGCGTGGTGAAAAGACACGATGCAAAACCTACACGAGATGTGTAGCAAAAGTTTTAAAAGATGATTCCGAATGGCGAGAAAATTGAGTGGGTTGATGGTTTCTTCACTCATTGGTCAGAAATCAAACCACCATTTCAGGGGTCGGCGAACTTTTTTGCCCATTACCCCAAAATATAAATTTTTATGTTGACGTTACCCCCGAGGGCGCGAGGTCCTACCAACACGATTTGGGGGTTTGTGGGACGTTTTAAGGCCAACGCCTCAAAGGGTCATCGAAATCGGAACCTTTTTAGTTGGATGCTGTCTTCAGGGTCCAATCGATTTCGCAGATTTTTTATGTTCACTAGAGTGGAAAGTCCTTGTTGACAAAGGTACATTGCTACAAAAATCAACGACGTTTTGACGGCCTCCTCGTGTGTAATGTTGAAAGCCTTTGAAGCATTTGAAATCCAAAAAGGTGTCAGATCTGCTTTTTATTTTGCAAATTCAATACGTGCCCAATTATTGGCTTGAAGTCCAAGAAGTGCCTCTGCCTACCCTTGAGGCTCATCTAGTACATTCCCAATGTCACAACGAAAGAGATTTACAATCCTACTGACATAATGCGAATCAATAACTGAAAAGTAAACAGTAAACCGCTCTTTGAGCTTGTTACGATATCTGATAAAAATATCTTTCATGTGGTCAAAAGTCAAAAGTTATGTTTTCCACAATCTTTTAAGTACAAGGCCAACGTTGAAAATGCCGCTAACTTGTTTCATTCTGCTTTTTGTATCCAATATGAAAGCTTTAATCCAAATGCTGTAATCTTTTTCTCTGGCTGATATTATACTGATATTTTTCTCTGCAATTCTTTGTTCAACGCCTTCACGTGCTCAAAAATATCAATGTGAGATGTGCAACCCGATAATAGAGAATGCTTTTGACCAGCAAGAAAAGTTTGAAGTTCCGCTTTCAGGTCCCACACTCTGTTCACAAAATTGCCGCGTGAAAGCCACCGTATCTCGTTGTGAAGAAGTATATAGGTCTGTAAATTCAGCCTGACCATCTTTAAATAAATAACGAAACATTCGCGTTTGCAGTACATGTCATCTAATGAAATTTACAATCTGGATAATATCATGTATGACGACCTCCAGTCCAGGTTCCAAATGTTTCACAAGCAGAGCTTAACGATGGATTGGATCTTACAGTGGTTAACTTCAATATTGGGAACCCACCTCTTGCGAAAGCCCCAAGACCACGTTCACGACCCAACATAGATGGAGCTACATCAAACAGGCACAGCAATACAGTCTTCCCATTTTAAATTAACCTCAATAATGTATTCATTAACTTTATTGAATACATCAAAACAACATTTCCTCTACAATTATTTGAAAATCTTTGTAGCAAACATATACCATTAGCTGCGCTTTACTAATAACATCAGTGGTCTCATCAAGCTGAATAACCATGATCTTACTTGTATTTATACAGCAATACAGTCTTCCCATTTTAAATTAACCTCAATAATGTATTCATTAACTTTATTGAATACATCAAAACAACATTTCCTCTACAATTATTTGAAAATCTTTGTAGCAAACATATACCATTAGCTGCGCTTTACTAATAACATCAGTGGTCTCATCAAGCTAAATAACCATGATCTTACTTGTATTTATAGAATGCGTTTTCTGGAAGGAACCGGTTCAATAATGGGCTTAACTTCCAAGCGTGACGGATTTTGAATATATCTAGCAGATTTTATATGTACCCAATGAGTCTCCATTGGCATTACCCTCAAGAATTCCCTTTTTATCCCAAATGGGGTAATTTACCACTGTTCGCCGACCCCTGCACTATTCCACCAGAAAGTCCCACATATAGTTTTCTGTAAATGAAACAGAGGCAATGTCCAAATGTATCACTAAGTTTGATGATTTATGGAAATTAAGCGGAAGAAAGCACCAAGAAGATTCAGGGTTCTAACTCCAGATCTTATTTTCACCACTCAAGTCTGTTCGACACCGAAGTCTACTAATACATATCATGTTAGGAAGAGTTATTTGTGTCCTTTAAAAATTATTTGTTTACAATCAATTATCTATAAATAAACTTTTAGAAGGATGTGGGGGTCCGTGGCTACAAAGTGACTGGAGCTTTTCATAAAACTTTTTATTTAGATCCTCGAGACTAAATAGTTTATAAAATAATAAATTGAAGGTAATGATTACGAGCAAGTGACTGACAGCGGAATTTTTATCCCGCTTCGAATGGGTACCTAACACTACATGTAGTTAGGCGGCTGGGTAATGCGTGGAACCCACAAAGCCGTGGCCTGTGAACGCTGCATCACTTGCCAACAGATCATCTGTCATGGTCTGTGGACGCAACTATCTTCTGCATAGAAGGAGCGTCTGTATAGATAAGATAAGATAAGATAAGATAAGAAACATTAAAAAAAAAGTACATTTGATGGAAAATAACTTTTTAACAGTTTGTCAAAACTTTTAACTTCTGATCTTCAGTTTATTTGTTATTTGTTCTTTGTGTCCTTGTCATTATTATACATACTATAGACTTATTTTAACAAGAAGAAACTAAAGTAGGGGTGAATTATTTCAACCAAGTAATCTGCTTTCACTTTATGAGATCTTTGCATGCGTTTTTAGTTTCGCGTGCTTAGGATTATCTGCTTATATTGGAAAACGCAGTTGTTTATATTTTGAAATACGGAATTCCACACATTAGAAAAATACAACGGCCTAGGCCTAGGGATGCCGCAATAAATTTTTGCAGGTAACTTAATCGACTTTTTTGTGCTGAAAAATTACAGATCTAAAATAACAAATTACTATTTCTTACTACTTTCTGCAAAGCTATTAAAAATTACTTTAAATCATTTTTAGTCACTGCTTTCAGATTGTAAATATACTTTAAAAATGACATTGTGAAGCAGAGATTTGTATTACATTTACATAGAGCAGAATTAGAATTTTAAACTGACGTCACAGTTTCGGCTTTAGCTTTTGTAACGAACAGAATCTGGCCAACAAATTCGACGGCTATTACTACGTTCAGCCATTTTGATTCACAGTGGTATTACCGTAGTAGTTGTGAATCGTCATCAATTAAGGTAAATTTTCTAACTTATCCTTTAAATTATGCAATATATTAGTCAGTTAAAGTCCATATTCAGTTTTAATGCTCACTTCTTTGTAAATGTTAATTGTTTGGTCACATTCGACTATATACGCCCTGCCCTAACCTACCAGCCTACCAACTAACTGAAGACCACTGAAGTGTGCATCAGGACATCCGTAAGGCTCAGCATAGTCACAAAGGATACATTTTATTGTAGGCAACACCATTGCCATTACATTAAATTTGGTAAGCATATCCTGGCATACGACTATAGTCTATAGACTATAGACTGACGTGGTATCACAGTCACACTGTTCATGGACAACATATAGGCCTACTAAACTATAACAGGTACAAAAGTTAGGCTATTTGCTGATGATTGTATAATTTATAATCTATAGAACAATTAAATCAGAACAAGATAGCAAAATTTTACAAAAAGACTTAGATGAATTGATAAAATGGGAAACTAACTGGAGTATGTCTTTCCATCCAGAAAAGTGTCAACTGTTAAGAGTAACAAAGAAAAAGAAACAAATAAATTCAAAATATTACATTCATGGAAAAGAACTGACCCAAACTAAACTAAAGATGCAAAATACTTAGGAGTCTTAATAAATGAGAAACTATCATAGAATCCCCATGTCAATGAAGTTATTAAAAAATCAAACAAAACCTTAGGCTTTATAAAAAGGAACTTTAACAAATGTAATAGAGATATAAAACTAAAATGCTACCTCACTTTGGTGAGACCTGCACTAGAATATGCATCTTCTGTATGGGACCCAACTCCGCCAAGGCCGGTCCCAAGCCCGGGTGCAAAAGGAGGAGGGTTGGCGTGAGGCCAGCGACCTCACCCGTAAAAACAAATTGCTACAGAAACGTCAACAAGAAAAAACAAACAAATTTCAGCCCTGAGAAGAGAGGACTCTTCTTCTCCAAGAAGAGCTATGAAGCCTTGTGGCCAAACCCAGGCTATACTGGAAGCCTCAAAGCCGAAGACCCTCCTTTCTAAGGAAACAAATATAGGCACGTGGAACGTCAGAACCATGTATGAAGCAGGGAAAGCAGCGCAGGTGGCAGCAGAAATGAGATCCTACAAACTTACACTGCTTGGTATCTGCGAAACAAGATGGATACAAGCTGGGCAAATAACTTTGGCCTCTGGAGAAATGCTAATGTACTCGGGGCATGAGGAGGAAGATGCTCCGCACACGCAAGGAGTCGCTTTGATGCTGTCAAGGAAGGCACAGGAAGCATTGATTGGATGGGAAGCACATGGACCAAGGATAATAACAGCAACCTTCCGAACCAAGAAAAAGAAAATAAAGATGAACATAATACAGTGTTATGCACCCACCAACGACAGCAAAGAAGAAGAGAAAGAAACATTCTACAATAGACTACAAGCACTAATAGAAAAACTTCCAAATAGAGACCTGAACATCCTAATGGGAGACCTTAACGCCAAAATTGGAAAAGACAACAGTGGGTATGAGGAAATCATGGGACGCCACGGTGTAGGAGAGAGAAATGAGAACGGAGAAAGACTAGCGGACTTCTGCGCAACAAACGAGCTTGTTATTGGTGGAAGCGAATTTCAACATAAAAACATTCACAAGATAACATGGGTATCCCCAGACAACAAAACGCAAAACCAAATAGACCACATATGCATTAGCAAAAAATTTAGAAAGTCTCTACAAGATGTACGAGCAAAAAGAGGAGCAGATGTCGCATCCGATCATCATCTTGTCTGTGCAAGACTTAAATTAAAGCTAAAGAAAGACTGGGAACAGCCAACTGCGAAGCGAACCAAATTCAATGTAGCACTTCTGGCAAATGATCAGAAAAGGGAAGAATTTAGTGCCACCTTGAGGAATAAGTTCCAAGTGCTAGAAGATCAAACAGAAGACCAAACAGAAGATGACCAAGTAGAACATATGTGGCAAAGTATAAAGACGTCTGTAACATCCACCTGCCTAGAAGTCTTAGGATCAGTGAAACAGAAACAAAAAGACTGGCTCTCAATAAACACACTGCAAAAAATAAAAGAGAGAAAAGAAATGAAAAATATAGTTAACAGCAGCCGCACCAGGGCTGAGAAAACGAAAGCGCAAGAGAGATATAAAGAAGTAAACCAAAAGGTAAAAAACAGCATTAAAAAAGATAAAAATGCCCACATAGATGGCCTAGCATCCAAAGCAGAAGAAGCAGCCAGGAAGGGCAACTTGAAAGAGCTCTACGACATAACAAGAAAACTGTCAGGGAGATACAAAAGGCCGGAGAGACCTGTCAAAGATAGAGAAGGGAGATCTATAACAGAAAGGAAAGAGCAACAAAAAAGATGGATGGAATACTTTAAGGAACTATTAAACAGGCCCCCACCCACAAACACGCCAGACATACAACCAGCAAATGAAGACCTACAAATAGAAGAAGGTGCACCAAATAAGGAAGAAATAGCCCTGGCCATCAAGCAGCTCAAACTAGGGAAATCACCGGGACCGGACAACATCACAGCAGAGATGATGAGAGCTGACATAAACACAATAGTCAACATGCTGCACCCTCTGTTTGAGAAGATATGGGAAGAAGAGAGAGTTCCAAAAGATTGGAAAGATTGCAACTGTGCAAATTACAGAGGAATTACACTGCTATCGGTACCAGGAAAGGTTTTTAACAGAATTATTTTGAACAGAATGAAAGACCAGGTCGACATGCAGCTACGAGATCAACAGGCCGGCTTCCGCCAAAACAGATCCTGCACAGATCAAATAGCAACACTGAGAATCATCGTAGAACAGTCCATCGAATGGAACTCCTCTCTATATATAAATTTTATAGACTATGAAAAGGCCTTTGATAGCCTGGACAGACAAACCTTGTGGAAACTTCTCCGACACTATGGAGTACCAGGGAAACTAGTGAGGATCATTCAGAGCTCTTATGAAGAAATGACATGCAGGGTGGTCCACGAAGGTAGACTCACAGACTCCTTTACAGTCGAAACAGGAGTCAGACAAGGATGTCTCTTGTCCCCTTTACTATTCATCCTTGCCATTGACTGGATAATGGAAAAATCCACAGACAAAAAGAGGAAATGGGATACAGTGGACACTCTGGGAACAATTGAATGATTTAGACTTCGCGGACGACATTGCACTTCTGTCCCACAACCAGCAACAAATGCAGGAAAAGACAAAAGACGTAGCCACCTTTTCGGCACAGCTTGGCCTCAACATAAATAAAAGTAAAACAAAAATCATGAAGATAAACCCATCCAACCATGAGCATGTCCATCTGGCAGGAAAGGCACTGGAAGAAGTGGAGTCCTTCACATACCTAGGCAGCACCATAGACACAAATGGCGGATCCGATGCAGATGTAAGGGCTAGAATTGGAAAAGCTAGATCAGCATTTGTATTATTAAAGAAAATATGGGAGTCGAAGGAGCTGAAACTGCAGACCAAAGTCAAAATCTTTAATACAAATGTCAAAACAGTCCTCCTATATGGTGCAGAAACTTGGAAAACAACAGCGAGCCTTACGCAGAAAGTGCAGACATTCATAAACACATGCCTTCGAAAGATCCTGAAAATCAAATGGCCAAATACTATAAATAACCAAGAGTTACTAGAAAGGACACACCAGGTGCCTATTGATGAAGACATCATAAAAAAGAGGTGGAGATGGATAGGACATACGCTCCGAAAACCCCCAGGTAGCACCACCAGACAATGCCTAACATGGAACCCACAGGGAAAGAGAAAGAGAGGAAGGCCAAAAAATACATGGAGACGCGAGCTAGAGGCTGACATGCAAAATATGGGATACACCTGGAAGCAATTGGAGAGGAAAGCACAGGACCGTGAGGAGTGGAAAGTTCTTGTAGACGGCCTATGCCCCAGACGGGGTAGAAAGGCATAAGTATGGGACCCATCCACCAAAGAAAACATTGATAAACTAGAACAAATTCAAAAAAGAGCTGCCAGATTCATTACTGGAGAATATTCGAAACTGACAAGAGTAACACCATTAGTTAAATCATTAAACCTTGAAACACTAGAGGATAGAAGAACCAAGAGCAAAGTAGTAATCATACATAAAGCAATTAATTCTAATTTAGAAATACAACACAAAGATAACTTAATACAACCCTCAGATAGACATAAGGATAAAAACACCTTTCTTATTCCGTATGCAAGAACAAACACATACAAGTTTTCCTTCTTCCCGTCCGGAATTCGGGCGTGGAATGGGTTGCCTGAAGAATCCAGGAAAACCAACACTTTATCAACATTTAAATCTCTAATAAAAATGCAGGACTAAACACAAACCATAGATAAGCGTAGGACGCAATAATCTTCTGTATAGAAGGAGCGTCTGTAAACAGATAAGATAAGATAACTTATTGAACTTATTCATTCAACTTCAACAATTAATTTAGTTAGTATAGTATTATTATTCATTATTAATCATTATCAATAGTCTTAGCCTGCTGCAAATGCTAATGGCCAATGCCAATTTTTGGAAAAATTATGATGCATGTTTTTAGTGACAGATAAGTGAAGTCACAGTCTGATTCACCGATTAGTGGCCATTTTCATAGATCCTAATCTGAAAATCTACATTCTTGGAATTTGTTCTTACGTACACCATACTGATACTGTACTGTATGTATGAGTATGAATGATAATTGATACACATGTGTGCAAAAATATTAATTCACCCATATTGGCCTGGCCCCTATGAGTAGTGAATTAAAGTGTTTGCTTTTTATTGTAGATGTTTAGAGTAACTGAGGATTTTATATTATATCTTACTTTTATATTTCAAAAGTGGATTTTTTGTGTGAGAAAAAATTAAAATAAAAGTAATAAAAGTTTTAGTGTTGGTACTTTGGCTTTGACAGGATTATTAAATAATGTCAGATTGCCACAAAACACATCATTTTGAAGGTCTAGCTATAAATAAGGTTGTTAAGACCGCTTGTTTTTGAGGACTGGTTAACCGTTAAAAAAAGACCGGTTAACCGCAAGTCCTTATATGCCTTATGTTTGTCTCTTTTTCGCGATGCCCTCAATTCAGCGAATTTGAAACAAAAATAATAATAAAAAAATATTTAAAAATTTGAAAGAATTAAGTAAACAGTTATGGTTAATAGTCAATTTTTTTTTAAAGACTCGTGATTAACCGTTCTAAATAAGTTGACTGGTTAAACCGTTTGTTAAAGTTAGCAAGGTATTTTTCCTAAGTTTAAAAAAAAACCTCGCCTCGTCCTTTGGGACGTCGTGTTTACCTCTCGTGTCTTGTGTGTGATGCCGGTCAACTCGCGAATTAAAAAATAATAATAATAAAATTATAAAGCTTACAGAGTTAACAGTGATGATTAAATGGAATTTATTTCAATACCATATTATTTTTCAATCGTTAATTCTCCAGAATTATTGAATTTTGCAGCGCACACGACAATCCCGTCATCCTTCCTGTTCCGATAGGGTTTGAGCTACACTCCCCTTCCAACGCATAGCAATTACATTTAAAAAAAATAAATATCAGTTTTGATATTAATGTGGTAAGCTTACGTCATATTCCTTTGACTTGCAGGAAAACTGTCACTAAATGACAGAACCTGAATTTGACCACCAATTAATCGCCTGGTATCTTTGCTACGTCTATCAAATAACTTTACTAAGCGGCTCGCGCAGTAGAAACAGTCGCGGCCTTGACTGTTGTTGACATCAAACGAGTACTGTGTGTTAGCTCTCGTACAGTCCCTCGACAACTAAGCAAATTTAAAAAAAAATTTCTTAGCCGTAGGCGAACTAAACTAATAGTGATGACGTGTATATTATTTATATACCGGAATATGGAGAAAGCGATTTCATGTCACAGTCGCTCGCGTTAGTCTCGTATGCTGCCCTGCATCTTAACCATAAAGTTGCGGTTAACCAGTCCTGATTAAACGGGATCGGTTAACAACCTGAGTACCTATTTAGTATTTAGTGCATTAACTTTAAAATTTAGGTGTTTAATTATTAATGTTGTGGGTTGTAAATGTAAATATTCAGTTGATATGATGAACTTTTGGTGACTAGTATTTTTAAGGTTAAGTCATTTCCATAAGCACACATTTTTGGTGCACCCAAATTATTACCAATATGTATATTTATATTTTAAATGTAATTAAATTAACACTTTGTTTTCCATTCAAATTGTTAGTAAATTTAATAGCAATGCTTTCATAATTATTTTCAGAAAATGTCATTTCCAGGCCGTGCACCAATGGGAATGCCTGGGATGGGACCTCGTATGATGTCGCAGGGTTTTGCATTTACCCCCATGAGTACTTAATTTTTTGTTTTCATATATTTATACCATTTATGCCTAACTTATCTATGGATTAGTTATTTAAATGAAATGACAGAATTTAGTTTGAAAGTAAACTTTATAATTATACATTTAAGAGTTCATAGTTATTAACCAAATTAATTTTTGTTAGAAGTGCAGGGATATATTAGATACATTTTTGGTAATTTTTAAAATCATCATTTACTGAACACGAGATTAATTTTTTTTGTCTTAACAGCCATGTCGGGAATGAATTCAATGATGCCTATGCAGATGGGGATGATGGCACCTGTGAGTAGTTTTAAAATCCTTGATATTGAATTCCCTTAATTAATATTCTGCAATGTATTGTACATGTTATATATTTGTCTTGCATGTCTTTATAAATGTCTTTAAAATTATTTTGTTTTTCTATTGCTAATACTTTGGTATGTTGTATTTATTTGAAGTGAGTGAGAGCATGATTCAATAAAACGTAATTGTCAATGCAATCCATTGATTTTCAAAGAATACAAAATCTTTAAAACTTAACTTTAGAGAGATACATTTCTAGTACTTGTTACCAATTACTGCAGTTACTATAGGTTGGTGGTTCTCAATCTTTTGGGGTGCAAGGACCACTACTGAAAACTGTGGTATTGCCATGCTGAAAATTTATATATAATTATACTTTGTATTTAACTAGTTACTAGTATACATGTTAGGTTAGTAAGTAAAAATACAGTGGGGCCCGCTTAAGTCGACGGCCTCGGGGTATGAAAAATGGCGCCAAGATAACTGATCGCCGAGTTAAACGAAAACCAATATGGCGGCAAAATATTAACATGCGCTTGAAATTTATTTATAATTATATACAGTCGAAACCGCTTAAGTCGACGGCGTTGGGGTATGAAAAATGGCGTCGACATAACCGATGATCGAGTTAAAACGAAAATCAATATGGCAGCAAAATATTAACATGTGCTTGAAATTTCTTTATGTACATGATTAATTAGTTAGCGTTAATTAGTGATGGGATGATTAATCGGGATCGTATCGGAACCCTAATATTTCTTCACTCTTTCCTAAGGTTGTAATGACCGTTCGTTTTTAAGGACCGTTTAAAATTTAAATATAACCATGGTTCCCACTCAGGAAAACAGGAAAAAGTCGAGAATTCTTAAAAATAAACTCTCGGTCTTGAAAGTCGGGAAAAGTTATGACTAATCGGTAATTTATATATGTATATAATATAATATATTTATGCCGAAGTAAAGGACTTTGATTACGTCTCTGTCATGTTTCGATTCCATTTAATGAAAAATAAGTTACCAGTTTATAATTGTCTGCGCATGCGCTAAAAGGTCAAAGTTTACGCTTCGCCGTGTCACAGTCGCGTTTTCCGTCGTATCAGCGAATTTAAAACACAAATAAACAAATCAATATGGTTATTTTAAGTTTAATGCTTTTGACGTGCAGGATATCTGTTACTTAACTATCAGAACGTTCTCGAATTTCCTCAGTCAATCAAACTTGTAATATAAATAAAACTATTGTGGCATTGACCGTTGATCACAGCACGCTGTGGGCTGTGTGTACTGTGTTAGATCTCGGCCGGCAAATAAGTCTAAGCAAATTTAAAAAAAAATCATTCCTTATTAGAAATGATTTCATTTCATCGTCACGCGCGTGTTAGTGTCACAGTCACGTATCTTACTGGTAACAAAGCAGCAACAAACTTTTAAAAGAATAATAATTTATTAATTTTTTATTTAATTATATAAAAACCACCGTCTATTCTCGATACAAACCTTTATTTTCATTTCTAAAGATATTCGTTTATCTTTAAAAATAAAATGATTAATGCATCAGAAAATCAATTGAGTTTAATAATAATATAACATGGACTGCGAAATAATGACGATTCACAACCTCTAACGCGATTGTCCAGTACCTCGGGTGAATACATTCTCCATGGATACACGTCGAATTATAATTCACACACGCAAAACATCCGGTAAAGTTCTTTGAAATCTCGTAGAATCACATAATAGCCGGAAGTCTCGAAGAAAAGCGAGATGTCAACACTGTTTTGAACTAAAAATGACAGAGTGCATCCCTAGGCCAACCGACGAAAATCGAGCTAAGCAAGTAAAGTTGCAAATTTGGTCCTCTTTTGTGCTCGAGGTACTAGGTTTCGGCGACTTAGAAAAATCGAACTAGCCGATGAAAAAATGCTAAGACAAAGAGAGAATTTGGCGGTTCCAATAAAAAACGTCGACATAATAGGGTGGTCGAGCTAACCGAGCTCGGGGTAAGTGGGTTCGACTGTACATGATGTGCGTTAATTAGTGATGGGACGATTAATCCGAATTGTATCAGAATATCGGGACCCTATTTCTTCACTCTTTCCTAAGGTTGTTAAGACCGTTCGTTTTTAAAGACCGTTTAAATATAACCCTTTATTGCGTTAGCGCAGTTTTTTCCCTAGTACATTACTACATGTATAAGGAATTCATATAGTCATGCCCGACACACCTCGTGCGCGCCCGCTTGCGCGCGCAGGGTCCGCTGGTGACTTATAAGCTACACAAATTCATAACCCACTCAGCTTACAATGGACTCAGAATTCCTTCGGTAACTTGAGTGCTAATCGGACTAACCAACAACAATGGTGTGGGAGATTGAGAGTGAGGGTGGGTAAATTGTCTGTAGTCTGTTATATTATATATTTTAAAATCTGGGGAGCCTTGTTTACAGTAAGCATCCGGACCACAGGTGGAGAACCACTGCTATAGGTGCTTTAATAAAATTATGGTTGATACAGCAAAGCATGTCATTTGCACTGATCTTGTGTAACATTTTAAATAATGACATGCAAGTTAAGTTGCCCTGAAATTCCCCTTAGCCTATGCCATAATTATGAAATGTTACTGTCTTTCTACACAACAATATAGATTTTGAAAAAGTTCACATTATTTTAACTACACTGCTCGATCACTTGTGAAATATTTTTTATTTGTGTAGATGATGAGGCCAATGAATATGATGCCTACTCAAATACCCCAAATGCCTATGCAACAGCCATTGAAACAAAACAAGCTTGTACCACAGGAGATTCCAAAGGTAAAAAAACCAATTACTTTATTTCTAACCATGTTGTTCAGTAATGAATATTACACTATGTAACACAATTTTTGTTCCTGGCTTCTAAGTGTTATATTTCAATTGCTTATGTCTAAAGTATGTGAAAAAATTACTTCATTAACCACAAACTTTGCTTACACGACAACAGCACGAAGAAAACTCGTTTTTTGTGAAAACAGTACGATTTTTTTTCATTATCGTCATTATGATCAGGTAAAAACAAAAATTGCACAAGGAATAGACAAACACAGTCGGAAACCACTCAACAAGGCTCAGAAATGTGAAGATTTTCTAGATTTACGATTGTACTGTGAATCACTCTCTTGAAGTAGCCCCAAAATGTAGTCCCCCATCATGTTTTCGTTATAAGTTATACTGTCCTTGGTAACGACGTTCAAAAGCCAATAGATCTTGATGAAAGCGCTCGCCTGGTTACTAGGAGTAAGCGCCCATGTTCATCTTGAATTTGTCGAGATGCGAATCAAGGATATGGACTTTCAGAGACATTCTGCTTCCCATTTTGGCGTAATTCTTTATGAGAGCCTGCACCAACACCAACTAGTTTTCAGCTTTGTGATTACCTAGGAAGCCCTGAACAACTGCAACGAAAATGCTCCAAGCTGTTCTCTCCATCCTGTTCGACAGCTTTGCGAAATCCTCTCTTTCTATCATCTTCTTGATATGTTGTCCGATGAATATACCAGCCCTGACCTTAGCCTCAGACAGCTTTGGAAAAAGATCATGGAGGTATTGAAATGCTGCTGACTCCTTGTCAAGAGCAGTGACAAATTGCTTAATGGGGCCTAACTTGATGTGCAGCGGTGGCATAAGCACTTTATGAGGTTCTATCAGCGGCTCCAACTTCACATTGCTCTTCCCAACAAAAAAACTCGGTCCGTTATGGCCAGTCCTTTGTGCGATAATGCGCCTTAGTGTGGCCAGTCCTTTGCGCGATAATGCGCCTTAGTGTCACGGCTGTCACAGAATCAGGGGAAACAAGGAAAGTCCTTGAAGACCCACGAGGAATGATACTATTTTGAATCACCGATGACCCCCCATCCATAGTCGTCATACTTCAATGCACTCAGCAACATTTTGACACCGGTGTAGTCCTCTTTGAGATGCACAGAGTGGGCCATCGGGAGAGACGGGTAGTTGTTTCCATTGTAAAGCAACACATCTTTGAGGCTCTGGGATTAACTGTCTATGAATAGGCGCCGTTCAATAGGATTACATGAGATACCTATAGACTGGAATAGACTGGAAACATCGTTGCAGAAGCACAGCCCATCACGCTGATTGAAGAAGTTGGAGAATCTTTGATGCTGCTTCCTCTGATCCGTACACGACTTATGACAAAACTTTGTAAATTACAACTCTTTGAAATGAAGTATTCTTCTCTAAAGCATTGAAATTTTATGAAAATAAATTAAAACACATCTAAGCAAGAAGCAACTGTTCAGTTTACCTTCAAGTGTTTTCTTTCAATATTAGCATGTGAAATACGGTGCCCAAGATTTGTCTTGGTCCCCAACAGGCACACCGAAGTATGCATTGTAGGCCTCGCACATTATATGACTTGCTTCCAGGGAATACTTTTTGCTCTTGTCTTTATGAATTGTCCACACACGTAGCAGAATGAATCAGCTGGATGCAAACAACCTCTTGATGCCATATCAAATAAATAACTTCTCTTCAACTACAAATCGTTATCCTTTCAGTCTTCAATAACACGAATTGGAATCTTGGTTCGAGAGACTTGTGCTTTTATACTTGTACAGCTGCTTTTGGAATCTATCAAGAACGTTCTAGAAAGTTCTGAGAGTTTCTCGAAAGTTCTGGAAGTTTCTTGAACGCTCTAGAGTGTTCAGGAGAATTGTAGAAACATCTGGACAAATGTAGCAGTTCAGGGAGGAAGCTCTGCAATTTAAAGCAAATTGAGATTTTTCTCCAAATTTCATTGTCGCGGTCACAGAAGCAAAGTTTTTCTAGAATAACAGCAATTTCCTTTCTGTTCTACACCAAACGGGTTAGAAAAACACACTTTCAACCCAGGAACAGAACAAAAGTGAAAATTTGTTACATAGTGTTATGTATAATTTTTCAGATACTTTTTGCAGTCCTCACATCATTTTTCTCTGTTTGTTAAAAAAGTTAAGAGGATATATTTTGAAAGTATTCTTCCTGAAATAAATAAATTAACCCTTCTTGTAGCATGCTCATCATTTTGAAGTGACCTACATTTTTTCCTGCGACATCCTTTTTTCACGAGCCGGATTTGTTCTTTGTGGTCCGAGCGTGTCTATTTTCCACATAGAAAGTTATCTAATATAAATAAAAAAAACGAGGATAAGACCTTTCGCTGCAGTTTCTAACAGAATGTTTAACTTTTAGAGGAATAGACACATTTTATTTTCCTTTTTTAAATTATGAAGATCGACTGATTTTTGTGTGTGCAGATCTGTTTTGTTGTTTCTTAGCCTTGTTGTTAATAGCGACTTAAGGATGCTCGATGAAACCTTTTATACTTTTATTTCATTAAACTTTTTTATTATGCAATAAATGTTTTTTTTATTAAATTAATTATATATTTTGTTTGTCTTTTGGCATTGAGTTCACCTTCATATACATCTTTATTTCGGTGATGTATTTTAGAATAGATTTTCTATCCTTGTATAATGTAAAAACAAGTGAACCAAAAAACAATAGTTTTGTTATCCATTACTATACAGATGACTGATAATTATCTTCATGTTATTATCGATTGTTAAAAACAAAAAGTTTTAAAAATAATTAGCAAACCTTTCAAATTTTGACTCATTACAAAATAATGTTTGGGCCAGGCGAAATAATTAGTAAAATAATATCTGTTCAATACCAGAAGTTTTAACTGCTCAGGTTTGTTTGGACCAGGGGTCGCCGGACCTGTAGTAACAGTTTTTTAAATTTAAATTTCGCATTGAGCTGCATTAAAGCAATATGGCTACCCCACTTGCAATGAAAAATTCCTTTTGTGATATATTTTTAAAAATTCTTATCTATTTGAATTTAAATTGTTTTACCACTAACCTTATATTGAAGACATATATTATATGCATTGAAGTTACACATTTAACAAATAGTTAAATATGTAAAATTTATTAGCAGAAACAAAATGCATATACACTCATAATTATTTTCAACATTAATATTTTGATTCTGCTGAGAGCCTTTGAACAGCAAGTTTCTTTTAATCTTGTTGTTAGTTAGTAGTTGTGGTGTGAAGTTCTGTCAGAATAAGGTCGTTTAGCAACAGCAATATTCCAAGCGATGGCATAACTTTCCTCAGTTAAAGTGACACCTTCTTTGTTGAAAGCAGAAAGTAGTGTGTGCAGCTTACACATTCCAGACTTTCAATTCAGTAAACCTTGCCTTTTCTCAATTCAGACAAAGCTAAAATTATTTTCAGCCCTTTGTTTTAGTAAAAAAATTAAAAAAAAACTATTAATGTATTTTTATTATATATTTCAAATGAAAGGTTTTGATTTCTAAATATCTTGCGAGCCGCAATGTGAACACTGAAGATCCGCTTCTTTGATTTTTCTGCTCCCCGACTTTGCCTATGTTTCTTTGTGATAATCCTTGATATATACTGTCTAACAAACTACAACATGCCCGAGTTATCCTGATGTGCACTGAGCACATTGTTTAGAATATATTGAAGCATTTTATTACAATGATTGAAACTTAGAACTGGTAGTTTGGCCATCATAAGAAGTAACCAGTAACTTCTCTAAACAATCACCCAGAAAAGAACTTCTGAGATAAAAAGGGGATCACTCAGGAATTAAAATTAACATTAATGTATTCTTTGTAAAGACAACCCAAACAAATTTGATGTTCATAAAAAATAAATGATCCTCATAAACTAGATTATTTTCAGATTTACATTTTTTCTAGGATTATTATTTTAATCAAGTCACAAAATGTGGAATTTTACATGTATTCAACTATCGCTACGGTAAACTCGTGATGTGTCAGCGGCCTGTATGTAACTACATTTGCTACACACACGATGGTTTCACAGTATTAATAATAATAAATTGATAATTTATATAGAGCTTTATCCCAGTAACCTATAATCAGTTAAATAGCATAATTTATAATATAAAAGCCCAAGTCACAGGTTGGAGTATGGATCCTTAGCGCTGTGATGTCAATTTTGGAGCTTATTTTTTAGTATATATACAAGTACAAGACGCGCATCAGGAGGTGTGCAAAATTCTAAAAGATTGTAAAAAAAAATATTATATGAAGTCATAGTTTTAGATAATATTTTAATTTTGGAAAAGAGAGTGATGTAAAAAGAGGATTTGAGGATTTATAATTATAAAATACTTTGTGTACATTTCAGGAAGTTTAATATTTCGTATTTATCAAACAAGGATAAGTTACTTTGGCTTTTTACCAAAAAAAGTGGGCGCCTTACAGCCCAAGTGGGCGCCGGCGCCCTAAAACCCCTAGTTATAATATATTCCGATATAAATAAACTACAGTCGAAACCGCTTAAGTCGACGGCGTTGGGGTATGAAAAATGGCGCCAAGATAACCGATCACCGAGTTAAACGAAAACCAATATGGCGGCAAAATATTAACATGCGCTTGAAATTTCTTTATGTACGTGTTGTGCGTTAATTAGTGATGGGACGATTAATCAGAATCGTATCGGAATATCGGGACCCTATTTCTTCACTCTTTCTTAAGGTTGTTAAGACAGTTCGTTTATAAGGACCGTTTAAGTTTAAATATAACGCCGTTTTGCTCTGATTCCCAGATTGAGCGATACTGTGCCTTCGAAGCCACTTGCTTGATTTTCCTTACAAGCTACACAAATAAGTAACCTACACATCCCCTCATTGTCCCCGAACCATTCTCTTCCTAATCATCTTCTTTGGGTCCGCTTACAATGGACTCAGAATGGTCTATCGTGACCTATATAGTATATATGACTCATGACAAAGCGAACTCTTCTCTATAAAAGAGTACAAAAATAAATTAGGAACTCCTTTTGAACTTTCAATTTTGATACATTTTAATTAATTCTAACCAATAGTTAAATGGCTTTTGCACACTGCCACTTCTTATGAATGAAACAATGAGAACAAAGCAGTAGTACAGTACATGTAATAGGCAATAGTCAAAATGAGGTTGAAGGATGAATGGTTGCCAAATGGCAACAAGTCTGCACACGGTACATTTCGTTATTCCATACGCAACGAAATTTTTTAGACATGCGATTCTGCGTGCATCTTTGCTATTGGAGTAATTACGTAATACTCGGCATCACTTACGCGGCCGATTGCCGAGTATCTCAGAGTATAAAAAAATCGGCCGATGCCCAGTAGTGAACCGATCGGTTCAGCCCTATCGATAAGAAACATTTTCAAAAGCTGGCGATTTAAGTTAGTAACAGTAACACAGCGCTGTGAGCAAGCGGGCTGTGACGTCACCAGCGAGGCAGAATTTGTATGCCTTGGTTATAAAAAAATAGAGTCAAAATGAGGTTGAAGGATGAATGGTTGCCAATGACAACAAGTCTGCACACGGTACATTTTGTTATTCCATACGCAACGAAATGTTTTAGACATGCGATTCTGCGTGCATCTTTGCTATTGGAGTAATTACGTAATACTCGGCATCACTTACGCGGCTGATTGCCGAGTATCTCAGAATATACAAAAATCGGCCGATGCCGAGTAGCCGAACCGATCTGTTCAGCCCTATCGATAAGAACATTTTCAAAAGCTGGCGATTTAAGTTAGTAACACAGCGCTGTGAGCAAGCGGGCTGTGACGTCACCAGCAAGGCAGACATTTTATGCCTTCACTTGGTTATAAAAAAATCACATCTAACATTTTCAAAAGCTGGCGATTGGTTATGGGGATCGAGATAACCAACGTTTAGTGGCAAATTTGACCCTTTTTTGTGCTCGTGTTATGAGGTTTCGGTGACTTTAAAAAATCGAATTAAACGACAAGAAAATGCTATGACAAAGAGAGAATTTGGCGGTTCCAATAAAAAACGTTGACATAATAGGGTGGGCGAGTTAACCGAGCTCGAGATAAGTGGGTTCGACTGTATATTAATTTACAGTAATAATTTAATAAATGATAACATTTTATAATTAGTTTCACATGTATAAGTCAACCCCCGGAATTTTGGCCTTGAAAGTTTGAAGAAAAAAATCTAGACATAAACTCGAATAATAATGGCAATCATTGTCGAATATAAAATTAAAGAATTATTGCACATTTTGTAAATTACATATCTTTTGTCAGCAATCAAAATTATCAGGGATTGGAAAGGACAGAAGAGAGAATAAACTTTGTTGGGTTGGATGTTACACACTGTTTGCTGAAATTTATACATTTGTATTAGTCAATTAACAAAGGTTTAATTTATTGTTTTGATTACACAATTTGTTTGCGTATCTTGTATTTTGATGTTTCACAAAGATGGTTTGAGACTTCTAATAAATCAGACTTTTTTTCAAAAATTGTTCTTTACATAATTTGTTTTGAAATTTTTAAAAAAAGGAGAGACAAAAGTTTATGCTTAGTCAGTTTGTGCTACTTTTGCGAGATTGATCATACATGTGAGGTTTTCATAATGAAAAATTTGTCAGGCATTTTGTCAGTCTGCTAGCATTCCTGACAATTAAATACTGGCATATTTAAACCTATTCATGAATAAAGAAAACTTACCAATTATTATTTTCTTCCTCTTTTAAAAGTCTGATTCTAGGGATGAAAAGCCACCTGTAACAACAGTCTTTGTTGGAAACATAAGTGAAAGGGCACCAGATATGATGATCAAACAAATGTTGCAAAGATGTGGTAATGTGTTAAGTTGGAAACGAGTACAGGGAGCATCTGGAAAATTACAAGGTACTTTAAATGCATTTAGATAAAGTATTTAATATAATTATTAATTTAAGTTCCTAATGTCTTTTCTTCTTACCTATAATCTAATTAAAATATTTTATATTGACATTAAGCGTTTGGATTCTGTGAGTATGAGGAGCCTGAAGCAACACTTAGATGTATACGTTTGCTGAATGAATGGCAAATAGCAGATAAAAAGCTTATGGTAAGTATTGAGGTTCATTTTGAAATTTTAGTGTAGTATCTTACGTGGATTAGAGGACTGTGAAGCAATCTGAATAATCACCTAAATAAAACTCATAAAATCGGGATTTAACCTCAGAAAGCCACACAAGAAACTAGTTTCTTAATTCATTAAGTATTTATGTCAAAAGTATTGTATACATAAACAGCTTACTATTTTACAGGTCAAGGTAGATACGAAAACAAAGACTCTTTTAGATGAGTATCGTAAGAAAAAGAAGGGAGGGGAAACAGTTGAGAAAAAAGACTCTGTAGAAAATGGGGAAAAGAAAGAAGAAAATGTAGGGCCAGATGTCAAAAAGGAAAAAGAGGAAATTAAAGATGAGGAATCTGAGGACTTGGATGAAGATAGCAAACGAGAGGATAGAGTTGCTTCAGCTGGACTTGAAGCTATCATGCGAGAATATGCCTTTGAACTTGCCAAGGAGCCTATTAAACTTTCAGAGCCAGGTAAATGCTTTGAACCAGCTCTTAGTTAATAACACTAACATAAATATAAATTATTTGTGTTCAAAGTTTAGCAAACTTGAAAATCATTCAACTTTGTTTCTAGCTCCTGAAAAGGAAAAAACTCTACCAAAGAAAGACAAAGACCTTCTTTTGCATGCAAAAGATACTGTAAGTACTTTAAAATTATTTTTATAAATACAGTGGGACCAGCTTAAGTCGACGGACGGCCTCAGGGTATGAAAAATGGCGCTGAGATAACCGATCATCGAGTTAAACGAAAACCAATATGGCGGCAAAATATTAAAATGCGCTTGAAATTTCTTTATAATTATATACATGATGTGCGTTAATTAGTGATGGGACGATTAATCGAAATCGTATCGGGACCCTAATATTTCTTCACTCTTTCCTAAGGTTAAGACCGATCGTTTTTAAGGACCGTTTGAATATAACCCAGGGTTCCCACTCAGTCAGGAATTCTTAAAATAATTTTCCCTGTCGGGAAACGTTATGACTAGGGCTGTTATCGATTAATTTAAATTTAATCGTTAACTTTTGAAAAATTATCGATTAATTAATCGATAATTTCGATTAAAACCAAAAATAGAAATTTATGACGTCATTAAACTGAACATTTCTCACGGACATTGAAAATTAAGAATATTTTGAACTAAATTTCATGACAATGTGTTGATGATTTGTGCTGAAGGTGGTACGTCAGCGATGTATTTCATCCTTTAAAAGGGAATTGTTTATGGCAGTGGACACAGTAAACGTTTTCACCATCTTCGACTTTGTCATCCGCAGTTAGCTTAAAAACAACATATTTGCTCAACTTTCTAGTTATATGTTTAAATTTAACTGCGCTGATGCTGTCGGCAGGGCCGTCTTAACGCATAGGCCTGTTGGGCATTTGCCCGGGGGCCCACGAGCATATGGGCCCCATGGGAATATGTTTATTTACATATATTATGTATATTTATTTTTTATTCCTGCGGGGGAAGGGCCCAACACTATTTCTTTGCCCTGGGACTCAAAATGGTGTAAAGACGGCTCTGGCTGTCAGCCATTTTATAGTTGACGTCTGCCGGTCAACATAAATTAATAAAAATAGTATACACAAATACCTTTATTATTTCAGTAACTCGCGTTTGCAATGCCCGTCGAATCGGTGAATTTAAAAAAAACAAAAACATATCAATATGGTAATTTTAAGAATAATGCTTTTGACGTCCAGGATATCTGTCACTATGAGACCGCACTCGAATTTCCTCCGTCAAGCAAATGATACGTGTAACTTGTAATATAAATAGTAACAAATGTGGCCTTGACCGTATCAGAATTCGACATACAACATTGATGACGTGTATATTATATATATACTAGGATATTAAGAAAATGATTTGATTTCACCGTCACGTGCGTGTTAGTCACAGTCACATATCTTACTGGTAGCAAAGCAACAACAAACATTTTAAAAGAATAATAATAATTTTTTATTTCATTATATAAAAACCACCGTCGATTCTCGATACAAACCTTTATTTTCTTTTCTAAAGGTATTCGTTTATCTTAAAAAATAAAATGATTAATGCATCAGAAAATGAATTAAGTTTAATAATAATATAACATGCACAGCGAAATAATGACGGATTAAAGACCACTAACGTGATTTTCAAGTACCTCTGGTGAATACATACTCAAACTAATTAATTCACACACGGAATCAAATTGAAAGTAAAAACATCCGGTAATTTTTATTGAAATCTCGTAGAATCACACAATAGCAGGAAGTCTCGAAGAAAGCGAGATGTCAACACTGTTTTGAACTAAAAATGCCAAAGTGCATTGCTAGGCGAACAGACGAGGATCGAGCTAACCGACGTTAAGTTGCAAATTTGGCACTCTTTTGTGCTCAAAATATTAGGGCTCGGCGACTTAAAAAAATCGATTTAACCGATGAAAAAATGCAAAGACAAAGAGAGAATTTTTAAGTGGGCCCCACTGTATTTACATTCTTGATATTTCAAGTTATAGTTGAATGGAATTTTTGGAAAAAAAATTGTTTGAAATCTTAATTTATTTTACAATCTCTTGTA
Source organism: Ampullaceana balthica (assembly GCA_944989445.1). Lineage (NCBI taxonomy): Eukaryota > Metazoa > Mollusca > Gastropoda > Lymnaeidae > Ampullaceana > Ampullaceana balthica. The sequence continues at coordinate 218,553 of CALYLW010000024.1, forward strand.
ATCTTAAGAATTATTATGTGACTTAAAAAAATTATTTTCATTAACATCCATCTCATATGACTTTTATAATAAAACTTAATTAATTATTTTTTCCATTAGTTTTATTATTAAAAATTTATTTCTTAATTATCACATATTTTTTTTATTGTTAGGGGTTTGATGACATGGAGATGGAAGATGAAAAACGAGAGATTATCAACAGAGAAATTAACAAGTTCCGTGACAGACATAAGGTGGGTGCATATGAGAATGGTGCTTCATTTGATTTCAGATACCTGTTACCATTTTTTTTTGCTTTTGCCCGTAACCACTCCAAGTTTTTTGGTCCACAGACAGTATTCAACATATTAAAGACTCAAGTTCAAGTAGCTGCCAGCAAAATATGTTGAATATGTCACCTCTTATCTTTTAAAGGAGCAGATTATATGTTTTTAATCTGAACAATTTTAAAATATATCATTCTGTTTTCTCCTTCCTTTTTTCCTCAACTGGGATAGCAAAGATAAGAGTACAAAGAAAAAATGTTCCCCTTCCCTTATTAATGACAGATGGGTTTTGAAAAAAAAATAGTTTCTCGTAGTATTGGAGTTTATTTTGTGTCAATTGATAATCTTTCTCTACATAATGAGAAATTTTAATAGGCATTTTTTGTTACCAAAAAACCACTAGATTCTGCTAAATGGCAAGCCGCCGAGACACATGCATAAATATTATGAAAGTGCTGGAGGTGGTAAGTGTTTGGATAACATGTTTATCTAGTGATCTCATACATTACAGCTTGCCAGAGGGAAAAAATCTAATGGACCGAGGTAAAATAAATATTTCAAGGAGGATCTTGCATTTGCAAAGAACTTAAGACACATTTAAAAAAAAAGAACTTGTATTTCAAGTTTCTCTCACCTAAAGTTAAAAGCTCTGAAAGATTTTATTTAGTTTTGAATTCTTTTAAAAGTTTGATAATAAAAATTTAAACAATTTTGATCTCTGGAAATGCTGATTCATATTAAATGATGAGACCTTTACAGCGCAAATTGGAAATACAAGTGAGTGCCTCTACCTTAACTTTTGAGAGTCTATTTAGGTCTATGGGTGGTGTTAGATTCTATGGTGAGTGAAAAAGTTACAGAGTAGACATCGTGACCATCGTTTTGAATATGACATTTAATGCCTGTATTTGTGGATGATCACGGGAAACCTAAGAGGCATGAAACTTTTGCTGGTCAGTGATGGATAGTGTTTGTTTCTTTCCTAATTGTAGTAAAATTCTAACAAATGCTTCTCAAACTATCAAATTTTAATAAGAGATTATTTTTGCATAAATATATGTGATGACATTTTGTGCTAATGTATTGCAGAAATCAAATTTGACTCTTCTGGTTTTTTCTTTTCCTTGAGTACTTAAAATTATAAATACGTTCTATTTTCCTCTGTACTGTATTTTGCACTATTATGTTTTAAAATTATGTTGGCCTTTCCTTTGGCCAAATGGAAGCATAATGGCCCCTTTTATGTCAAGCAGCAGGCATACACACACGTATGAGTTTTTGGGCCCTGGCTTAGCTTCATCATGTACAGATAATCGCCCAGAGGAATCAGCAATTAAAAATGCAGCGGAGGTCGCTGTGAGGTCGGGGATATGTAAGATAATTATAAACCCCTGTGTTTAGTACATGCACAGTCCATGTTATTTTTGTTAACACATTTTATTTAAAACCAAGTCTCTTAAATAATAAGAATCAGTTAATTTTTTCCATTCACAGTTTTTTCCCTTCTCATTTTGATGAAAATTTGTAAAGTTAATTTTTTTTTATCTCACATTTTTTCTCCATTCATCTTAAATATTTAAAATTTACATTTTGTAGCTCATAATGATATCAGTCAAGAGCTCATTTTCATATAATTATTTTTTCTGGATAAGGGCATTAAAAAAATGCAATTATATGATGACTTTGGCTTGTCAATTTGTCCTTGTTTTGAAGATTAATTCATATTTGTGCCACATCTTGTCTAGCCATACAATTTTTCATTTTCAAAATATATTTCTTAAATATAGTGGTTATTTCCAAGCTGCTTGTGGCTCAACTTTAAGATTTTTTGTGCTCTTTACCATTTTAGGATGATGATGATGATAAAGAAAGAGACAGTAAAGACAGGGAACGAAGTATTCTCCGCGAAAGAGAGCATCGCCGCCAAGAAGAAAAACGTCAACGTGAGCGTATGGAAAGGATGCGTGAACAAAGAGAGCGAGACCTCACTAGAGACAGAGATAGAGATAGAGACAGGGCAAGCACTCGAATTTCACGTTCCAGGTCACGATCTTCTTCTCCGCCTCCATCAAGGTCAAGAAAAAGGTCACGATCCAGAGAAATGACAAGTAGAGATAGGTCTAGAGAGAGGTAAAAATTCTCTGCTAGTATTCACATTTCAAAGTTATTATTTTCATAATTTCAAATAACAGAAGTTGCTGGACATCTAGGATTGATTGTAGAAATTTTTTTTATATAGCTAAGTCTGTATTTAAGTTTTCACTCATATTTAATTTGATTTTACATGAACAAACAAATTATATGGCATTAGTTATATATCACGAATTAATTAAGCTTTACAATATTTTGGGGTTATTTATAGAGCTATTGCTTGTGTTTTACTGAATTGTTGATGAGGGTTTGATATAAGTATTCATGTTGTAATGATGTGATGAAATTATTGTTAAGTGCATCATGTTGAGGGAGCTGACAATGAAGCTAGCAGAAGTTTTATTTTCTACTTCTTGTCAAACTTTAAATATATTTCCTTATCATGGATCCATTGATTCTGATATTTGAAATTAGTTTGCTAAATGTATGTACTTTCTAAGTTTTTCAATTGCTTTATTAAGATAAAATGATGTTTATCCTTTATTGTTTGTTTCATTCAAGAATGTTCTTGTCTCTTCTATCAAATTTCTGTTATTATTAGCTGATTAAACTTATTAAAGGTACATATGGACAGTCTAAATAAAAAAGGTTATTAGGATAAAAGAATAATAATTAGTCCTTAGCAGTTCAGAACGGAATAAATTAGCTAACAGGGCTAACTAGTGGATACATTGCTTTTAAAAGTTAACTCTATTTATGATTCTATGTTCTTTTTAAAAACACTAAAATAAATGTATAAATCTGAATAATACTAATTAGTTATTAAGATTTTTTGGTAGGATATTGAAAATTGATGACTTGGGGAAAAAAAACATAGTTAATTTTAAAAAACATAGATAGTATCATTCATTACAATGTATTTTGTTTTTTCTTTCAAAATCATTTAAGGAGGAAAGAAAAAGAGATTGAAGAAGAAGAGGAGGCATATGAAAGGAGGAAGTTAGAAAAAAAGCTAAGAGAGAAAGAAGCTGCTTATCAAGAGGTAAGAAATTTTAAAAAAGGTAGTGTGTGTTTTATTTACTAATAGTAATTTTCATTTATTATAAGTAGGGATCAGCCGGATATGGTTTTTTACTATTTGCCAAATCCGGATAGTTTGACCCTAATATTTGCCGGATCCGGATATCTCCACATTTAAGTGTAAGAGCTAATAGGGTGTACTTTACTACTTCATATCAAGTATTTCATACTATTTATTAAAATATTTATTATCCTACAAATGAAGAGTATCTGCTGTTGACGTTGTTACATTGTCAAAGTCAACGATGAACATTTTATAATGAATTGAATGAACGAAGTTCAACGAACTGTAGTGTGTACCAAGCAAACAGTGTTGTACTGTGTGTGTAGTGTGATGTACAAGAAGTCGTGACCTAGAACCATAATAAAACTGTTCTTTTATTCAGACAATTTAAGTTTAATATGCTGTTATTTAACTTAGTTTGTTATCTTATGTAGTAAAGAAATATCTCTACTTGTAACTGTTTAACTTAATATATTTTTCTCGTATTGAAATTGATTCTTTTACTATATTTTGAGTAGATTTGAATGGATCAACGCTTGTTAATTTGTTTATTTTGTTATATATTAATAATTTAATGTGTAACTTAATTTTTTTACTTAACTTATTTTGTATAATTATTTAATTCACAATAGACTAGAGTTTTAAAATTATAAGACTAAGATATAACACGTAAGACAAGCAACATTTTTATTTTTAAGTTCGCAAATCAAATCACAATTGCAACTGCCATTTAAAGTTCAACGGAAAAAAACAACAATGAATATAAAATTATTAAAATGATATAACTTAAATCATATAAGTAAAATGTTTAAATTTGAATACTGAATTGAAAGTATTGAAAGATTGACTACTGTCAGAGTACTAGCCAATGACAAAGAAATTAAAAACGAAAGCCAACTCTCAGCCTGTCCCAGTTTCCAAGGCTCATGTTTAACTATATAATTTATAGTATAAACTAATAATTACAAATTACCTTAAAATTATTATTTTTTAACATAAAATTATTTTTTAACATAAAATTATTATTTTTTTAACATAAAATTATCGTTTTGTAACATAAAATTAATATATCTATATATATAATTCTCTTCGTGGTCGGACCCGGCGAGGCAACAAGAAGCTGCATGTGCAGCAGATACTAATTTTAGAAAGCAGCACACCAAATTACTGCACCAATGCATCAAAAGGTGTGCAAATTAAATATGCGCTGTAAAAAAATATTATATGATGTCATTGTTTTCGCTGATATTTTAATTTTGTAAAAAGGGAACGATGTAAAAAGAGGATTTGATGATGGGTAACATTAAAACATCAAAAAACAAAGGGGGCGCCACAGGCGCCCTACAACCCCTATTATAAAATAATTTGTGTGCATTTCAGAAAGTTTAATATTTCGTATTGATCAAACAAGGACAAGTTAGTTGGGCCTTTGAAAAAGGTCGGCGCCTAAAGTGCATTAAAGGGGTAAAAGAACTCTCCATGAGCAAGTCTACGGCGTATGCTACGCCGCGGGGCGTCTAGTCAGCTATAACAATGAAAATAATTTAATGAGATGAGTAAATAAATAGTTGCTAGTTAGTAAATTCCGGTTAAACACTGTGTTTTTGAAGAAAATTCTTGTTAAATGTACTGATTTCTAGTTATTGTTTTTTTTTAACTTTTTAATCCTTTTTATATATTTGTTTATAAACTAATTAATATTAATTTAATTTAATCGTAAAAATTCTTTACTACATTGATATCCGGATACTATTCGGATCTGCCATAGGTATTTGCAGAATCCGGATAGTGGTGAAAATCCCGATATTTGGTCCGGATATCTGGCATTCCGGATATTCGGCTGTGCCCTAATTATAAGAAATAAATCTTGTCATCTCTTGATTGCAGAGGCTTAAAAACTGGGAAGGAAGAGAACGTAAAAAATCAAGGGAATATGAAAAAGAAAATGAGCGAGAAGAAGAAAGAAAGGCAGAAGAGGTAATTCCCTTATTAGAATTTGTTTTATTTTTCACCTCTGTTTTTAATTTATGTAATGTTGAATCTCTTATGCACACTTTTTTTATGTTTTATAAAAATATATCTTAAAGAATTTAAAAAGATCTAATGTCATAGTTGATATTTCTAAACATTATTTCAAAATTATTTTATATATTAAATAAACAAATATTTAATTCAAATGAATTCCTCTTCTTTTAAAAAAAGTCTAGAGAAGCACGGCGTTTAAAGGAGTTTTTAGAGGATTATGACGATTTGCGAGATGATCCAAAATTTTACAAGTGAGTTCAATTTAAAAGCAAACATTTTAATAATCTCATTAAATATATTGTAGGTATTAACCCTTTACAGTCCAATGCGTTTCGGCCTTTTCTACTCCCTGCGACCAAGCAAGGGGAGATAACACTTTCTTAAATCAATGTTCTTTTCCTAATTAATTCATAAAAAATAAACTATTTGTAGGAAAATGAAGGTAAAAATAACTGAGTACAAACAAATGGACACACTTTATATCCATTGGTCTTTAAGGTGTATAATACAAATAATGTTCACATAAAAAAATTTCAGAAAACCCCCCAAAAACTTTTTAACACATTTTTCCATGTAATTAGTTTAATTAGATACATCTCTTATCCATTTTCAAGTCTATTACAACTCTGCTAAAGCAGGCATTATTAGCAGGCACCCTTGCATAAGTATGAGTCAACCACAGGCATATTGTGAATGCCAACATTATATTTGTATTTAAAAAACTTCTTTATTTCAATGGAGAAAACTGGCTGCAAGTAAATTATTTTTTGTAGCACATTGTATTAGTTGTAGTGCAAACAAAGTTAGTTTTTTTTGTAGTAATTGTCTGGTATGACTAAGAAAAGTAATTAGAAGCAATAGCATCATCAGGCAAATTTTAATTATGTCTAGGGCCTGATTGTTTGATAAATGAGGAAAAAAATGATTGCGGAAAAATTAATCGATCACTATCGATCTTATTGTGGTCTATAGAACCATTTCCATCCATGTCGTATCACTATTTCTATCATTTTTTATCAGTGTTTTTATAACTATCACTAGTGTTAATTAAATTAAAATCAATAATCATATTAATCACTGCTATATTCATTGAATAAGGAAGCCCCATTACGCCTAAGCTCCTTCAATATTTTGTCCATTGCACTAAAATCCCCGTGAAAAAAACGACAGTTTTTCAAAAAATTGTATAAAATGAGCCCTTCGGTACACCACCTTCAAACTAGTATCAAAATAAACATCGAAAACGAGGCTTTCTTCCGGTAAAATTAAAGTCAGTAATGCGCGACGGATATGCGCAGCGCTACGCAACAAAGTAAACAACCTCGATGCGGGCGGGTTTGGCGTTATCGGACTGTACGCTTAAGAAAAAAAAAGGCGCGTTTCGGGCGCATCGGACTGTAAAGGGTTAATAATAGGATGTATTAGACATTTTAGGTGCTGATTTGTTAATGTAGAATGTCAACTGTAAAAATTTATATTTCATTCAAGATATATAAGAATTGAGATAAAAAGCTTTATCTATTTTACACTAGAAAACTAAGGAAGTACCAGTAATAAATAACATAATAGTCCAAGTCACTCACTCAGGCGTTGGATTTGGAACGCTGAGGAATGATGTATAAAAGTCTATAGCAGTTAAAGAATCGTGTGTTAATTAGCACTGTAAAAAAAAATTATATGCAGTCATTGTTTGAGTTTATATTTAATATAAGCTGTGCATCAAAAGGTGTGCAAAATAATTATAAATTAAAGAAGCACTAAATAAAATATTACATGTCATTGTTTTAGCTTATATTTATATTTTAATTTTGGAAAAGGGAACGATGTAAAAATAGGATTTGAGGATTGTTAATTATAAAATACTTTGTGTACATATCAGGAAGTTTAATACTTCGTATTTATCAAACAAGGATAAGTTACTTGGGCTTTTAAAAAGAGTAGGCGCCCTAAAAAAGTGGGCGCCGTAGGCACCACGGCGCTCCAGTACAATCTAGTAATAAAATAGGGAGAATCCAACTGAAAATTAACCACCTCAATCATTAAGTTAGCATCGTTTATTGCTCAGTAATATCTCATTCTTGTTTCCTGTATGTCACTCAGACTATAAATGATGACAACCAGAAGATCATTTTGTGAAACAAATTAGACATGTATGCCAGTTCCATACAAGTGGTTTTTGTTAATTAGGATAATATTTTATGACATTGGACAACTATTGTAAATTAAGCCCCAGATGATACATATTTGCATAACTTTGCAGAGGTAGTGGGCTGATGAGGAGATTAAAGGAAAGAGAAAAAGAGAAAGAACTTGATAACCGAGACAGACAAAGAGAGAAAGAAGAGTTTGAAGATATTAAAAGAAAACTGTTTGATGAAGGCCATCCAGATGCTGAAACTGAAGTTGCTAGGGTAAGTTTTCTTCAAACCCAAAAGGTTATCAGATTGCTTTTTACTTAAAAAAGACAATCTAAGCAAGTAAGGTTGTTAAGACCGCTAGTTTTTTAGGACCGGTTAACCGTTCAAAAAATGACCGGTTAACAGTCGGTCCGTATTTTTACTATGTTTTGTGAACCAACTAGAGAATGGATCAAATTTTCGGCCCGCGTCGTCTGATTTGACATCCAAGCGCCTGTTACGTACCGATGCTAGTGTTCACCTCTTGCGCTGCCGTCAAAACAGCGAATTCAAAAGAAAGAAAGAATTCATTAAAATTTATTTTTTTTAAATCGTCCGAACAAAGAAGTTAACTGTAATGATTTATATTCAATTTTTAATTTTATGTATACATAGTATTAAAGCGGCATGTTATCAAATGTTGTCAGGTCAATTGGTTTTTGAGGATCGGTTAAACATTTAAAAAAGACAGTTCTACTGTCCGGTCCGTATTTTTCCTTAATTTTTTTAGAACCAACAAAGAGAGAGTGTATCAAATTTTGGCCTGGCGCCATCTGATGGTGACTTCAAAGAACATGTGACATCACCGCCCGCTTGTGCTTAGCTTTCATGCGCTATGCTCCTTTTCCAACGCACATGAAATAAATTTTTAGAAAACATCAAATACTATATGAATGTGGTAATTTTAAGTCACATGCTTTTGACGTGCACATATTAAGCAGGAAAACTGTGGATATAAGACCGAAATCGAATTTGAGGGCCGGTTAACATTCTGTTAGTACTGTTAGCCGTAGCTTTCCTCTTGTAATATAAATAGTAACATTCGCGGCCTTGACTGTTGTTCACATTTTGACATCGCCGCACTGTGTGTTAGTTCTCGTACTATGCTTCATCAACTAGCAAATTTTATAAAAAATCGTTCACTAGCGGAACTACACTAACAGTGATGACGTGTATTTTTAAATCCTTTATATTAACTCGTGGTGTCTGCGGCGGACCTTGCTTGCTTGCTTGCTTGCTTGTCGCCAAAACTTTTGATCGATTTTTAACCCACTTGCTCGCAAGATAGCGAGCTGAAATTTTGCAGGCAGTTTCGTACCGATGATAAAAACAATGTATCAAAATTTCAGATCGATCGCATGTACCGTAATTAAATTATTGATTTTTTAGATTATTTTTTTTATTCCTATGTATCATGCTATTTTTTGAGATAGAGCGTCGCGGTGCGTATTATATTGAACAACCTTTCTGTCGCGCAATAAGGTGCGTATTTTATTGACAGCTCTTTTTATAAACATATTCCTGATCGGTGCGTATTATATTAAACATGTTTTACGACACAACTTCAATTTTGTATTTCTGGATGGTATGGCGCTGCGTATTATAATGAACATTCTTTTAGTTACTTCTCGTCCATAAAGGATTTATAGTCAAAAACTTGGTTTTTTACGGGTTTTTCTTATTATATTATTTAAATACCAGAATATTTAGAAAACACGGTGTCACAGTTGCTCACGTATCGGCTCTGGTATTCTGCCGTAACACAACAAAAAATTTAATCCGGTAAATAAGCTAATACCGACTAATTTAAGTTACGGTTAACCGGTCCTGAGTAAATGGGACCAGTCCTGATCTGAGGACCACTTAACCGTTAGCAACTGTATAAGCAAGTATGATGAATTTTTTTACTACTGTAAAGTAGAAAGTTTTTAAAAAATGTTTAAAATAATATTTTTTTTTAAAAAAAAACGGTTTCTGTTAATGCATTTCCTATAGCACATTTGCAGCATACTTAATTACGAAGTGCCAAGATTTAAAATAAATCTTCAGTTCAATTGTTACTTATACAGAGCGTTTGAAAACAAATAAAATTGTAATGATGGTATCACCCTTTTATAACAAAATTTCGTATAATCAAACTTTTCTTAGATGGAGCGAGAAAAAGAGGAACATCTTCAGCCTCGTCTACACTTGCAGGAAATTAAACAGTTGCAGCCAACACATGCCGTAGTTGAATCTGATTCGGAGGCAGAGCCCATTCCAGAACCCGAAAAAAATATCGTTGAATCTCCTAAGCCATCACGAATTCATCATCAGCAACCAATCTTACCTGTTACTGCAATCCCAGAACTCAAACGTTCACCCTCACTGTCAACATCTCCAATATCGACTGACTCTCGTATCAGTGCACCTGGGCTGTTCATGGATGAATCATCCCAATCATCTTTACCTGGGGCTCATTTGCCATCAAGGTCTCGTGAGGCAGATACTAGTTCTGCTTCTAATAAGATACGAGCAGGTATGCCTATAAATTTATTTAAATTTCTCCAAACTATATTAGCTGAAATAATTACTCAAAGCATCTTTAGCAATTTTTTCTTTTAAAATTATTTCAAAACAGTATGGTTATTAGATTAAAATTATATGAGAACTTGAGATCAAATTTTAAGTATTAACAATTTCATTTTATTACATGGAGCCATGGGCGTAGGGAAGGGGGGGCATTTGCCCCCCCCCCTAAATTTGAGAAAAAAAGTTTTTAATTTATTAAATGCATTAATAAATGTTGTATTTTAGCTATTACAACACTAATTTGTAAGTCTTATTAATTTCTAAGGCTTTTTTCAACCCTTATTTAATACTGAACTTGAATTTAATTGAAAATTGTACCTGTATGGCATTGTCAGTTAAAATAAAAAAAAGTGGGATTTTTTTGCCCCTGGAAAAATTCCTAGCGACGCCCATGCATGGAGCAGTAACAATATTTAACATTATTAGAACACTAGTCAAAGGTTTTTCACTGTATGTTTCAAGTATTTTTTAGTATTTTAAGAGGTTTCATTTAGACTTAGGCTTCTTCCATTGTTCAGATGGATTAACAAAATGAAGTGAATTGTTTCTCTACTTGTACTGAACTATTAAATTAGCAGTTTTTACAAAACAATGCATTTAAATATGTCCTCTTAGCTCCTGTTGCAAGCCCAGACTCATCGAGTTTACCTGGCACAACTTTAACCTTAGATGGTAAAAGAAAAAAATTTACTATTGGAGAAGTTTTTAATCAAGATGATGATGACAACATGGAACCTAAAAAAAGAAAACTGATACCTCTTGACTATGATGATGAGAAGTCAACACCCAGTGATAAAAAAGCAACTGCAGAGGAGAAAAGGCAAAAAATCAAACAATTAATTGAGAGTATTCCAACAGCAAAGGAGGAACTGTATGCATACACAGTAGATTGGGATATAGTAGATCAGGTATTGTTAATGGTTTTTTATTTTTACGAAATATGCTTAAATAAGGTTATAGGGGCCATCCATATATTACGTACGCAAGGAGGGGGAGGGGGGGCTTACATTTACAGCATTTTGCGTATGCATGCATACGGGGGAGGGGGGTCTCGACTGAATATGTACGTATCTACGTACAACAAATTTAAGTTGCATACTACTAAGCATAGAAACGTAAACCGCTCTGACTGCAAACGTCATTCGAGACCGACTGAGACAATACTGATATGCAATAATGTTTTATAATTGATTGCAAACGAAATTTTGAACTTTTAATTACTTGAAAGTAATTAACATTTGATTCAGATCAAACGTTGACACATTATTAAAATATATCCGTCGGATTTATCTGTCCATTTCTTGAAATTATATGAAGTTTCTCTTTCGCCCACCGGTGCCTTAGCCGTTGTAAACACACAACGGGACGGGGATTTCACGCACCTAGTGGAAAAAGGGGGTGGGGGGTTGTCTACATATTTGTGCCGATGTGTGTTAGAGAAATGTGACGTCACATCAAAACTCGCGTTTGTTACCTGGTGTTTAACATGACTTCACACGTGTTACGATATTAGAATGCCAGCCTACACTAAATAAATACTGTAATGACAAAAAAAGTGATTTTAAACATGCTCTTTTTCAAATAGAAAGTACAGCTTTTATGAATAGAAAGTACACCTTTAATGGGGTGGGGGGTGGGTCGCAAGCTTTGTCACGTCATATTGGAGGGGGTGGTCTAAGTTTTTGTGACGAGGGGGGAGGGGGAGTGAAAAATCTGCCAAATTCGCGTGGCGTCATTTATGGATGGAGCCTTCTCGGGGCTGTCCGTAAATGACGTTACCCACCTAGAGGGGAGAGGGGGTCGACCATTTGTGACGAAGGGGAAGGGTAGTTAAAGAAATGTCACGTCACATCAAAACGCGTAACTTAAAATAAAAGTTGTACTTAAATATTTGTTTGTTTACAATTTATTTAATGACGTTTTACATGGGCTTCGCGCGTGTTACGATATTAAAGTCCAGCCCTACCCCAAATACATACTTAAACTTAAATGACAAAAAAGTGATTTGAAACATTTTTATGACGTAATATTGGAAAAGAGGGGGGTCTAACTTTTAGTGACGACGTGGGGGGGGGGAATTGTCTATTATCGCGGAACGTCATTAATGGACGGCCCCCAAAGCTTCGACAAAAAAAAAGCCGCATTTTCAAATATTTTAGTGCGCATTTTGATGTGACGTCACATTTCTTAAACAGCCCCCTCCCCCTCGTCACAAATGCGTGACCTTCTCCCCCGCCCCCTTTTTGGGCGTGTGACGTCATTTATGGGTGGCTTCAAAGAGTAAAACCAATATCTTCTTTCTGACTCCGGCTTAATTTTTTTTTCAAAAACGGGAGGGGGGGGATGAGCAAATTTGTACGTACGCATGGGGGGGGGGTCCGGAAAATGTACGGGATGCAACGGGGTCAAAAAATACAAATTTTGTGCGTACGTAATATATGGATGGCCCCATACAGAAAATTTTCTATGATGAGCTGCATAATATATGTTCTTAGTAGCAGTAATATAACATTATTTCTATTAAAAATATCAACCCATAGTTACAGTTTAAGAGAGTATCTGCAACTTTATATAAAATCATTGATAGTCCATGAGATAAAGTTTGATAATGGCATTAAAGAGAATGTAACATAATTTTTTTTAAATTTTTATACAGAATTTAATGGACAAGCGAATTAAGCCATGGGTCACTAAAAAGATTATAGAATATATTGGCGAAGAAGAGCCAACATTAACAGAATTTATTTGTCAGAAAGTTGTTGCCAGAAGTGTCCCTCAAAGTATTCAGAATGATGTTGCTATGGTAAGTTATATTATAGCTCCACTATTATCCTTACAATGAGTTTTGCTAACAAAGTCGTCTACAAATTCACTTGCTTAAGGAAAGGATTCAGATAAATTAAGCTTGTGCTAGCAGGGCCACCATAAAAAAGCCCTTTAAATTTAAAATGCGTGGAAAGTGCTTCTGAATCATGTTATAATATGCTACATTAGCTGTAAAATCACAGAAGAATCTTAAAAGGCAGATAAAAAAAAGATTCTGCATTAAAAAATTAGACAGTAATTCTTAAGATATATTTGTTTCTTTTCTTTCTCTTTAAAATACTGTTCAAAAGAGTTGTTTTTATCATTCCGACAGCCCTGAAAAATATTTAAAGAAGTGATAATATCTAAATGTAATTTTTTTCTGGTACAAAATTATAAATTGTCAAATTATCAGAATGATTTTTTCCCCAGATACTTGATGAAGAAGCTGAGGTATTTGTGGTAAAGATGTGGCGACTGTTAGTGTATGAAACAGAAGCCAAAAAATTAGGACTTGTCAAGTGAAATAGTTACCAAATATTAAATCGGTATTTGGTTTCATAAAAAGGAAATGCAAGCAAAATATTGTATCAAATTCAAAGTATTACAAAACATGTCAAATTTAAAAAGGATGGCAAGAATGATGTATGAGCTTGTTATTTCATGAAGAATGACTTTTAGAATGCAAGTGATTTGTACATATGAAAGATGAAAGTTCTATATGAGTAATATATTATATTTTGTAATATTTAAATTATGTTGGCCTCCTTAATCTTTATTTGTTGATGCCATGTTATCATGCAAGGAGATGTCAATAAAATTTGGAATTACTTAATTTCTTGTTTCTCATGACTTTTTTTGTTGTTGAATTTTTTAATTTTTATTCTTGTGCTTTAAAAACTATAAAACCATTTGTGTTTAAAAAAGCATGGCTATTGAGGCCATATAACAAATTTTATGATGAACAGCTATTATGAAATAAAATTCTTTAAAAAAATATTAAAGCTTGTTATTGAAGGAAAGAAAGTGTAAATTTCTCTTGTATAATAATAATAAAAAGTTTATTCAATAGAAATAATAACTGTCACACTTTTAATATTTAATGATTTATGATGATCCTTTTGCATAGAAAATTTTAAATTGAGATCCTATAATTTTTTTTATTATATTAGCTGCTCCATATTATCTGAGGTCATCTCGTTAATTTTTTTTTCAAATGTCTGTCCAACATTGCAAGTTATGTCGTAGCCATAATGATCATGAGTCCTTAAGGTGAAGAAGAAGAATCAATCAGATTCAGATGTCTCATTATAAACTGCATCCATGCTAACAGAACACAAATAGATGTGAAAAGAGGAGCCTCATTGTTTCAAATGTGTTTAATAGACTGGGTCATTGTAGTAGTAAGGTAATACTAGGCTACAGGATCCAGCTCGAATTTCATTGTTCAATTAATAAAGACTTCCAAGGAAATTTTCTCAACCCTAGCCCTCAGTTTTAGTTTTTATGCAGACTGTTGCTTTGTGCCAGGGCTTGTAAAATAAAGTTCCATGAGCTGAATCACTAAGCTTGGTAACAAATTATGTTCTCATGCAAAATGGCTTTCAAATAGAAGTTCTTAAAAGGAAAACTTAAATCTTTTAAATAAATTTTGAAACAAAACATGTAATAGGTTACAACTTTTAAAGCCATAATTTATCTACTGATAACTAAAATACGTCAGTTAAAGAAAGTGTCTTTTATTATAATACCTTAGTACAGGGGTGCGCAACCTTTGGGCTATTGACGGCCCCATAAAAAAAAATTACTTTTGCCTCGGCCGCCCAAATATTTTCAGTGAAAAACGAAGCGGTAACTATCAAAAGTTACCCCTCTCGTAATAGTGAACGCAGGATGATAATAACATAATCATAATGTAATCTAGGCAAACACAGTGCTTAATTACAAACAAAAACATTTCCATCGATATTAACTTATATTTCTACTTTATTGAACATTGTCTGTCACAAACATACAGCATGAGTATATTTTTAAGTGCCTTTAGTACACTGGGAACACAATAATTGAATAAGTAATAAGCTGCTTCATTAACACTGTCCATGTAACTTAGCAGTCCAGAGTTCTGGAAATTAGGGGCTGCCTTGCTCTTGGATGTTTGGCGCGAGTCGCGCAAAGTCCGGGAACTCGCTGAAGATCATCAGTCGTATTCCTGACGCCAGATTGGTGTCAACCAGTCTGGTCCGATATTTGTTCTTGAGATATTTAATTCGTGAAAATGACGCTTCGCACCTTTAAGTGCTTCCAAACAGCACTAGAGTGTTTCTTGCTATTTCGCGAAGCTTGGGATACTCCACAGCTACTTTCCATGTCTCCAGTAGATAGTTTTTTTCCTCGAATTCTTCACAAGCTGAGCGTTATTTTTTAGTTCGATCAGTTCCATTTGGACATCCAACGGCGCACTCTCTGTCTCAACCAAATGTGGAGAAACAACGAGTCTAAAATTTTCTGAGATCTTGTCGAAATCCTGAAAACGTTCTGCGAATTCCAACAACAGCGTTTCGAGTACGCCTGAAAAGGACGTAGCCGGAATTTCATCTTTTCTTATTTCATGGCTTTCGATTAGAGCGGTGAGTTGTGGGAAATGATAGAGATTGAGCTGTTGGATATGACTTTGTAACAGACGACATTTGTCACAGAAATCCAGTTCTCTTCTGTGCATTAGGCAAACCGTTGTTCCTTTGCCTTGCAGAGACTCGTTGAGGCAGTTGATATAAATTAACAAATCTACAAGGAAGGCTAGAGATGTTAAGAAGGCCTGGTTCTGCAGTGGTCAGTCTTTAGTGGCATAAAATTCAAGTATTTCTTTTCGTAGCAGCAGAACACGGCGAGATGTTTCTCCCTGAGACAAACAACGACCACTGGTGTAGTGCAGAATATCTTCAGCCGACGAATCGTTTGTGTGAAGAATTTGTATGAATTGGCGATGGTGAAGAGCATTCGCGCGAATGAAAAGGATAATGCGATTTACATCCTTCAGAATGTTATCCAAATGAAGAGATTTAGAACACAGCGCCTCCTGGTGAATAATGCAGTGCAGATTTTTGAGCTGGTCATTACCGTGATTCTTCAACACATAATCGGAAAATCTAGGCACGAAGCCATTTTGCTTACCAACCATGGTAGGCGCGCCGTCTGTACAGACGCCTCGCAGGTTCTTCAGATCAACGTGCGAGTCGATGCAAGCTTTTTTAACTGCCAAAAATATGTCTTCTCCTCGAGTTTGAGTAACGAGGGTCTCCATGGAGAGCAGATCCTCGCATAATTCAAATGTTGGGGGATAGTGAGCGAATGAATATGAGTAGCTGCGCTGAATCTGAAATGTCCGTAGATTCATCAACAGCAAATACAAACAGGCTGCCCTCCTTGTTAATCTTTGCCTGCACTGAGAGCTTCAGCTGCTCGGCAATAATACTTTGACGGCGTTGCACGGAATCGCGCGACAGAGGAATAAAAGAATAATCCGTTTCCTTACCCGGATGAATGCACTTAACAACATCCATGATACAACTTTTCACGAGTTCCCCATCGGAATAAGGCTTTCCAGCGACACCGAGACGATAGGCCACTCGATAGGAAGCTTCACTGCGCTTATTCGTAGTCTTAACAAAGGCAGACATCACTGAAGTCTGTTGTCGAATATTCCTCTTTAGATTTTCCACTCAGATCTTCCTTGAATCACCTTGTAACTGTGCATATATAGTTGTGTGATGCGTGTCGGCCAAAATGTTGCTTGGCATTGTCCCCTTTGACAGTTCTCACAACATCGCCGCAGATTAGACACTGCCACAAAGAAATCTAACTCCCGTTTTACATTAAAGCTCCGCTTCTCTTCTTCCAATGTTCTTTTCCTTTTGAACGACATGATGAGTACTAAGGCGGCACGGATAATATTATACGGTAAATAGTGTACAAGCTGTATAACTATGATACAATTAATCGTTTTCATTAAAAGCTTTTTCACTGTTATTATGTTTATTTTACTGCTATGTCGAGAATCTGTCTGGATTTTTGGTGCAGCTGCCAGCTAAGAGTGCTACTTGTACACAGGCCTCTGGGTATTTGCGTGTACTGTAGCGCTACTGAAGTTGACCGACGGGTTACATGGTTACACAGAGCATTATTTAAAAACTTTATTGCAGTCCCATTCTATATGATACACAGAGCAGGCACGACACAGCGAATGTTCTTCTTCTTCTTCTTTGTTCTCAATTTTGAGTTGAGTTTTGCGTGCCGACGAGTTTTACGCCAATTGGCCCGTGGTCTCCGACTTCAGCCTGCTGTTTTATCTGGATGTGCTTCCATAGCCTTTGGTCAGCCAAGACCATCTGCAAGGCAAGTTGATTTCGGCAAGTGATGCAGCGTTCACAGGCCACGGCTATAAGGGTTCCACGCATTACCCAGCCGCCTTTTATTTCCCTAACTAGTGTTAGGTACCCACTCGAAGCTGGGTGGACTCGGGGACGCCCTAGGCCCTGGGAACAAATCCTTGGCTTGCCATGGATTCGAACCCGTGACCATCGGTACGCCAGTCGAGCGCGCTGCCACTTCGACCACCGTATCCCCTAGCGAATGTTCGTATCACATGGTTTCGGCGCGCTTCAATATTTGGCAGCTGAACTTCAAAGGCCTGCCCTCATTAGCTACAGCTGCAGCCTAACACCAGCGTGGCTAGAGCTATTTCAATGTCTGAGCGATAAACACTGCAGCTAACGCTACAGCTGCCGAAGTCATCAATTGTTTCGCAATAACAAGTGCTTAAATGAGTGTAAATGAATATTCGATATTTCGTTTACAACTTTACATACTATATTGCCAAATTGCAAGTATTTGACGGCCGCAGGTTATTATAATTTAAACAGATTTCCACGGCCGCACATTTTCGTGCCCACGGCCGCATGGGGCCGTACGGCCGCAGGTTGCGCACCCCTGCCTTAGTATATTGTTTCAGTGGTAAACATAAATTCTTTTGAAATTACATTTTAGATATCACCTTCCATGGACAGGCAACCTGAGCTATAGTAACTTGATAATCCCAAGAATTGATGTCAAAATATCTTTATAAAATTGGTAACTTAGATTGTCTTAATAATCATTATGTAGTTTTTGCTTTCAAAATCAACATGCAAATAAACTATAGTTAAATATACTAATAATTATATACCTAATTTAGAGAAAATATTTCAAAGAAACCGTTTTTATAAGTAAACCTTTTTATAAATACATGTATACAACATGGAAACTTGAATAATTGTATTGAATGCAAAATTGTATGGGCAGTTCATTAACTTACTCAGCAGCATTTGCTAGAAACTAGCTGAGTATATTTAAATATTGGAAGGCAGTTTTGAAAATGAAAATAATATTCTGAGCGTAAAAAAAACAACAACAAACATTATTAATTTTAAGTAGGGGCCCTGAAGGGGGCCCATTCTTTTTTCTATCATGTATTTTTTAAAATTTATTTTTTATACCATGAATTAGTATTACTAATACTATTAGTCTGGTAAAAAATTGTGTTAATGCATTGTCCAACAAAAATAGGTTGATAAATACAGTGATCTAACAAATATAATGAATTAATTTAATCACACATGGTCATAATATGTCTAGAACATTTTTGATCAGCCCGGAATGAAGCGAATTATGACATTATAATTAATACATTTTTAAAGACAGGTGTGTTTCACAAAGAGTTTAGGTAAAATTTCTCGTAAGTCCAATTCAAGTTTAACCCAATAGTGTTGTTTAAAAAATATTTTTCTATTGATTAAATAACTTATATAATACTAGACGCCCCGCGGCGTAGCATACGCCGCAGACTTGCCCATGGAGAGTGCAAAGAAAGTGGAGTAATAACGGACACAAACTACAGCACGAAGAAATCAAAACAACGCGTGTGAAGGTTGGCTGGGGGGGGGGACTGCCAACTCATTGTTGGTTTCGAGACGTTTGCAGGCGAAATTCGGTACACCCCTAACTTCTATGAAGTCAGCTATAAAACGATAATCGGTTTAAAATCAGAGTTACATAATCGATAATCGGTTAAAAAAGCAAAAAAAAACAACAACACGCAATTAACAACCCTAAATATGACTAACCCTCGCTATGGTCGGCCAATCATAGTTTATGTTTAAGGGATGGTGTATTAATTGCGAGGCGGGTAACAACAACCTCAGTGTGCTTGTCTCCATGTTTACTCTCTATTCTTTCCGTACTTGGTGCTGCTGTTTGTGTCTGTACTCTCACCCCCCCCCTTCCATTTTTTGATGTGTCTATTATGAGCAAGTCTGCGGCGTATGCTACGCCGCGGGTCTCTCCAGAGTTATTTCTTTTCATTCGCTCACAGTCGTTTGCCCAAACACATCCCATTTTGACAACTGTGTCTTTCAGGAAGTCTTCACCCGTAACTAAATCAGCTAGTGTTGGCAATAAAGGGGTAAAAGAACGGGCAAAAACAGACATTTTTAAAAATTAAAAAAAAACAATGTTTTCGCTGGGGCTTGAACCCAGGACCATCGACGTATGAGGCGGACATGCTAACCAGTACACTACGAATTTCACATTTACTGTGTAAGACAATGCAAGTAAACGCAAGTGCATTGTTGCTAGCCACTCCCACACCTCACTTTTTTCCATTTCATTCCACCACCACGCGTGCCAACAGTGGTTAGTTGACCCGAGCGACGGTCATTCGTCACGCTCTGTTGCACATGCAGCTTCTTGTTGCCTCGCAGGGTCCGACCACGAAGAGAATTTTGTTTAGTTGACCCGAGAGAGGGTCATTCGTCATGCTCGGTTGGACATATTTTTGCTGCTTACTTGCCTGGCATGGTCCCATGAAGAGAATTATATATATAGATAATATATAGAAAAATAGTACAAGTATAAGGGAAATAATAAATGGAGGCCCCTGTCTCCTAAAGGAGGGGATTAAGTTTAAGCGTTTAGCTCCCTTCAGTTTTGAGAATGGATTTTAAAAATGCAGGTTTATTAATTAAGTATGTCAAGATTCATCCACCCCAAAAAACCCATGCCCATTATCACTCAAAAACTATTTCTATATTATATGGTAGTTGAACAGTAATAATATTAATACTGCTCATATTAAAAATTAAAAAAAAACGAATTCGAATGCAGGGGCCCCGTCGTCAAGCGTTAATACTTATTTTAATAAATAAAAATGAATGTCAAGCTCGAAAACCGTTTTTATTTTATTCTGGATTATGATATATACGAGTGCTTAGTTTAGTCAAACGAAATGTATGCAGGACTTATAACTTTCCTTTTTCTTTTTGAAACTTCTTAATTCGGGGAAATCGAAATATAGATATAAAATAACATCCAGACCCAAAATGTTATGACGATAAACTCTTTTATAAAGAAAGGCAAAGATTATTTATTTTCAATTTTAGAGAGTGCAATGTCGCCATAGCAACCCGAGCATATCAATGATCAACTCGCCCTATTCCGCTTCGAATGAATTGATCTAAAAAATAGTGCTACATTTTTGTATGTTAAAAGGAGAGAGAAAGCCAAGTCGACTAGTGTAGTTTCTCAGGGCATCAAGTTAGTGTTCTTAAGGATATTTTTTAAAGAATCGTGTGCTTTTATGTGCTGGTTTTGCCATGGCTATACTATGCCGATGCCGCATTTGACTTTGATTTAATTTAATTTTAGCACAAGATTTAGTTTGGATTCAAATAAAATTCATTTGATTTATTGGAAATGATTATTTTAGTTTGAGAAATGTTTCAGTCACAGTGAAGTCGATCTAAAATTTTAGGACTAAATTAAAGTTAAATTATGATTATGCTGTTTAGCAATTTAAGGAAAAAATAAGTAGGCTACAACTACACTACCACAGTAACTACAGTTACAGTGTCTACAGGTTCTTAATTAAATGATCAGATTAATAAAATATTAATCATGGTTATAATCAAGAAACTATAGACATAGTCATAGTAGGTAATCCCTTATTTTAGCGCATTTTATATTTCAAGTAATCAAAAAAACATTTTTTAAAAACTTACCTCATTAAATTATTATTATGAAATCTATTTTAAAATTAAAACATTATTTTGTGTTGAAATAAAATAACTATTTTACTATTTGAATTTGCACGAAATAAAACTTTGTATATTTCACTATCTTCTGTGACTAACGGCGCCATTGTTGTTGTTGGAAGTCTGCTTTTAAAAACCTTTTTTTAAATTAAAAACCCCTTTAAACTCAACAAAACACACGCAAAACTAATTGTAAAGCATTAAATACTTTTTTTATTTCTGATTTAAGTGATTAAATTAGTAAAAGTAAATCATTTTATTTATTTTGTTCTAAAAATTTAAAATGCGCTAAAATAAGGGATTACCGTCATAGTAATAGTAAAAGACATAGGTCTACTTCTAATTACATTAAATTGGGGATACTAGTGTTTAGGTGGTTATTTCTACTAGGCATTTTTCAGAGGTAATTTATAGTAAAATATAATGTTGTACGCCTGGCTAAAAGAAGCTTCTTTTATTCTAAGTTTTGGAAACAATAAGATTTTCACTTTGAAGTACTAAGAAATGAAAATAACATGTAAATGGCGTCATTGGAAAGAGCGTAATTTTCTCACTGGATGTAATATCTAGACAGTATTATACAGTATTCAAAAAAGTTTTTGCACATTATAAATTATAAATGGATTATTAATTCAGGATTGTGTCGATGTTCTATACACTATTTCCTGGATGAACCTCCTTAGCCAAAGTAAGTTCTTGAAATTTATTTTATATGTTATCTTAAGTTATATATTTTTAAACAATGCAAACTGAACAAATGTCAATTAAAAAAACAACAAACAACAACCTTAACTAAAACATGAGGAAAGAATTCAGATAGAATTTATATGCCTAATAGAAATTCACAGATTTTATTATTTTAGAGGTACTTAAAAGCCATTATGATGATAATTACCTGTGTGAACTGTGTCATCTATTATGGGATAAATAGGTTATGTTAAATATATTATCAAAGCATTTTGTTTTTGTCACCCCATCACATTTTGCTGATTAATAATGTAAATATAATTTTATTAGAGAACCCTAATGAGCAATACATTTAATTGTTTTATAATTTATATATTATAGTTATAGCAACACAGTTTCTAGTTACTTACTTTTACTATCTCACTAAAGCAGATTTATTATAGTGTGAGAATAAAAGAGTTAAATTTATAGAAAACTAAATTTGCTTAGAAAAAAAATATTAAATTGTTGATAGTTATTTTCAAGTCAAGTAAAACAAATTTCAATCTTCATCAAATTGCATATGACTAATAAAATTATTCAAATTATCCTTATTTTGTGTCCATGATTTTCATATTTTCTCACAGAATTAAAAAATTTATTTTTAACTTTTAAGAGCACATCTAAAATAAAATAGATGATTTTATATCTATTTACTTTTTTTATATTTTAAAAATATTTTCTTGACTGTTGCCCTTCATTTTCTTTACACACATTAGGGGCCGTCCATAAATGATGTCACGTGATTTTGGCCGATTTTTTACCCCCCTCCCCCCCCCTTGTCACGCGTCGTCACAAAAAGTTAGACCCCCCCTCTAAAAATATGTCACAAAGCTTTGACCCCCTCCCCCCAAGAAAAAAATATTTAAAAAATTATTTTCTATTTGAAAATAATTATGTTTCAAATCACTTTTATTGTCATATAAGTATTTATAATTTATTTAGTGAAGGTCTACATCTACATTGTAATATCGTAACCCGCGTGAAGCATTTTTAAATTTAAAAAAACAACTTTTAACCGGCCTTCAGAAAACGAACTGTGTTAACATCCTTAGAGTATATTTTATTTTAATACATGTACATACAAATTAAACATTGACTATTAATCATCTCAGGTAACGTCTTTGTTTAGAAATTTATAAAAAAAAATAATATTTTAAAAATGTATTTTTATAAAATCCCTCAATTGACTGACGGGCATCCCGAAAGAAAGAGGTCGGCGAATAGGGGTAAATTACCTCATCTGGGGGTCAAAAGGGAATTCTTGGGGGTAATGCAGACTTATTTGGGACATATAACATCCACTACAATCCACTAGATATATTAAAATACGTCATGTATACGTGTACGCTTGGAACATATGCCCATTATTGAACCGGTTCCTTCAAGAAAATGGATTTTTAAAAATTTGACAACTATGTAGATTTCTTACCTACGTACTATACAAATACACGTAAATCCACCCTACTCTCATTTATATTGACACGAGTGACAATAATCTTAATCCAGATGCATGGGCGCCCGCAGAAAATTTTCTAGGGGGGGGGCAAAATATTTTTAGTAATGTTTTAATGTAGTTTTAATTTACTGTAGCGTATATGTATTGTAAACGAACGGACTGGGCACTGTAGTAATGAAGGGCATACATTAGTACCAAAGTTGTTATTTACACAATGTATGCAAGTATATAACGAAACATAATTTTAAAATAAAATTTATTCTTTAAACAAGAACTGGAGTCGTCTGTTATCCCTGCCAAACATATCTACAATTTTGTCCATAAAGTCTTTTTTGTTGCCGTTCACTTTGTCTCTGTGTACGCTTAACATGCACAACCCAGACAGACGTTCATCTGACATTGTAGATCTAAGCCATGTTTTTACACGACGTAATGTGCTGAACGACCGCTCCACAGTACATGTTGTTGCTGGTAATGTTAGCAAAACTAGTAAGGCATACCTGACAGCCGGATAAAACTTTGTAAACGGTAACAAGTCGAGGAAATCTTGGCTACTTTTGTATTCTCGCGTTTTCCAAAAATCAAACCAACTCAAGGCTTCACTTTCAAAATTATCAATGTGGTATACCTGATTAATAGTAGACATTGTATCCTTAAACTGTTGACGATTCAATTTGTACAATTTCGAAGGGTGTAGCAACGTTAAGTTAAATTGTGCACTGTTGGCGTCACAAAATCGACTCTCAATTGAGCTAATTAGAGAATCCAAGTATGGAATGTAAACTGTTTGTCTGAAGTACTCCTCAACACTTGTGGTTTCTGGATTACTTCGATGCTTTTGTCTTCCACACTGTCTTGGGATAATCAGTTCAATATCCACCTTCTGTGCGATTTGTACTGTTTTCTCAAAAATATCCCTGAAATAGTTATCGGAATCACCTCGGTGAAGTTTTATTACACTGAGCAGGTTTTGAACTTGCAGTTGGACTTCTGGAAGATCAACTTGAACAGCTTGAAGAGCCTGAGTAACTGGTTCCAGTATGGCAGAGTACTGCGAAATAATATTGAGACAAAATAAAAACGTGCTGGACTTTGATGAACAATATAATTGATGTGCAGCCTGTCGTGTATTTCCATTTGCATGCAATGAAAATTCTTCCAGTTGACAATAAATATCTTCAAATTTACTAGAAAAAATCCGAATACTTTTATACTTGCTTGTCCATCTTGTCTCACACAGCAGAGGAATATTTGGAACAGAGGACCTCCTTTTTGGACTTTCACGAAAAAATGTAATAATTGCTTTGATAGTACCAATAGTATTTCGTATCACTGCAACATTATTAAGATCATTTACTACGAGATTCAGTCTATGCGAGGCACAGTGAACAAAGGCAGCCTTGGGGTAAATACTTCGAATTTTTGCCTGAACACCATTTTCTTTCCCGGCCATTGTAGAGCATCCATCATAACCTTGACCCAGCAGATTATTAAGGAGAAGACCAAATGTTTTGCAATGTTCAATAATACAATCAGATATCGTGGCGGCGTCCATATCTTTCAGAGGAGAAAATCCAAGGAATTCCTCACGAATCATAGCCTGCTCACTAGACGTATCTACAAACCGGACTCCCAGTGATAATTGTTCTGTTCCTGAGATATCTGCTGTTTCATCGGCTATGATCGAGAATCCAACAGCATTGTTGGCAGCTTTTACAATGTCTTCTCGCAGAGCTTGTTCAGACATGTTGATCAAATCATTCTGAGTTCGGTGTGATGTGTAACGTGCATTTTCAGCAGCTGTATCAAAATGGTTTTTTAAAATACTGTCTCCTCCCTCAATTCGATAAGCATAAAGTTGTTCGGCATTTCCTTTGGTGCTATTTTTCCCACGAATTGCCAAATCGTTTGTTCCGCAAAATAAGATTGTTGAAATAATAGGATACAGTTTCTTTCTGTTTTCTTCAATAATTCGTTTTACTGAATTATCTACCTGACAAATAATAACCTTATTTGGATCTCTAATGGTTGACGTGAAGTGTTCAGCATCTTGTTGAGACCCACGATGCCATGCTGAGCTGATATGGTTTCTTGCACATTCATTAAAATCTTTGTACTTTGTGCAAGGAGTAGTAATAAAGGCACCTTGAATTCCTCTTTGAACTGGTTGCGGAAATAAAACACAGAAAATGCAAAAGGCACCTTTTAACCTTGGTGAATATGATAACCATGGACTATACTTTGTCAGCCAAGATTCCCTGAAACAACGTTTTCCACTTCCAGATATGTCACCTTCAAAATCATATGACTGTTGAGGCTTGTATGGATCAGTTAGCAAACGATACTTAAGATCGACAGCAATCTTCGTAGTAGATTTTACATAGTTTCCAATGTCATATGTTAACATAGTATCTCTACTTTCAAGCTTGTCAGGGTCTGGTTCTGGTGGTAGCGTTGCTGCTCCAGATGAACAAGCAACAGTGTCCGTTTTCCGTTTTTTGCAGACAGGAGTTAACGTTATGTCTTCTACATCTGGAATCGATTGCTGTGGCTGTGTGAGAGGTTTTAAAAATTTCCGGATATCCATGACGCCTAAAAGTAAACTGTTTATTGCAATAACTTCTTTGCTTTGGTACACACAGTTATTGATGTATAAGTTCTTGAACTAACACAGGAAACATATTATACAGTTATGCTACCGTCTATGCCCTACTGACGACTATCTCTACAGCACTGTCCTAATTGTCTTACATGTCGCACCTAAATGCTGTCTCTAAAATGTTCTCCCTAAATGTTCTCTTCCTTATATAGTCGGCGAGCCGTAAGGTGTTTGATCCGGTCCAGCAGTATTGTCATATACTCTAATCTGTATAAGTCATTTCCGGTCATTGTTAGGAGGAATTCGGAAGGCCTCACATCCGGCAGCCAAATACACAACATTGTGCTGGGCTGGGGGCGGTATTGTTTAGAGAACCGATAATTTTCACCTCTGCCCGACGCATTCCAAGCTCCACCACAATAGTGTGGTGGGCTGCAGGGGGGATGGCTGTGGAAGCTTTTACTTCCGAGTCCAATAAATTTCTGGAGCCGGATGTCCTCACTTCCGAATTCCTGTCAGTCATCAGTAATCCAACACCCCAGGTACCGTCACCGGGAGTGAACAGAGGGCCCTTTGTTGCATGCGTGAGAAAGGGGGAGGGGAGCACAGTGGCTGGCGCTCCCCATGTATGTTTTTGGGGGCACACGGCCACATCCATAATAAAAATACTTATGTTCAAAACAACGTTTGACTCACAACATACGGTTGTACATAAAATAATTAATATTGTAGAGAACCTGTTGGTATGTGGGTGTATTGGGCCTCATTACTACTGGTTGGACTAAACTCTCTGCTTTCACTCAATTCAAACACCAAGACTGTAAGACTACATGAAGACTTATTATTTCCTCTTTATTGCCTCACTCCTTGATTCCGCTGCTGTCTCAATTCCGAAGCGGACGGCTGACCTTTAGATAACAGAGTCTACATTAAGCACCTCTGGGCGTCTGGACGCGGTTCGGTCTATTCATCTATCCAAGCTACCGCATGGGGCAGTTCACACATCTTGGTCAGTCCTGACCAGACTAAAAGTCCTTGCCAGCAACAGCAATCTTTGATTTAAAGACCGTTTAACTGCCCTAATTCTCTACAATATAGAAAATATAAACATAATTACCCAGTAAAACGAAATCAGCATCAGCTTAGATACTTTCTGTTTATTTTCTCTTTACTTTAATAAATTTGTTGTCTATTATTGTCAATTTTTTTTTAATCCATCAATCCAGGGGGGGGGCAAGCGCCCCCCCTTGCCCCCCCCCTGCGGGCGCCCATGTCCAGATGACTTGACTGTATCAAGTATCCTTCTGTGATATTTAAAATTAATGCCTTAAAAACTGAGATAAGAAGAAAAGTTGTTTTGTGCTCCTCTTGAATTGGGATGTCAAGAATTTGATGCATTCAATAAAGTTAATGAATACTTGACTAATTTTAAATGGGCTCATTTATCATTATATCTAGAATGGCCAGGGGCGTTTGACCAAAAACCAATCGAACAATTATATCAAAAACTTTTATAATTTTATCAATAGATCCCCCCCCCCTTTTTTTTTAAAGAAAAAGGATATTCAGTGTTGTTTTGACTTAAAATACCTACACATAATCATATTCAGATCATTTTAGACACTTGTCATGCTTGTAAAACTCACCAGTAGCATTTTCGCTAACGACGCTCCCCTAAATCCCCGAGTCATGTGAGCAGGACCTAGAGTCTGTGGGTTGGGGGGGGGTGTAACGCACACATAAACTTGTATATTTTGGTGTAGGGGCAAAAATGTTCGCCGACTCCTGCCGTAATATAACCAACGAAACGGAGCTGCGGTTACATCACAAATGCTTTGATGTCAACATCAAACGATTCAATTTTATACGTTATCTTGTGGGTTCTCAAACTTAAGGATTATAATTAGATTTTATTTTCGTGTCTTTATAGCTTACGCCAACCAGCGCCAGCGTCTGATGGCCTACCGACTGGCACAATGAGAAGCACTGATTTTTAAAAAATAATGAAATTTTTAATTAAAAAATTAAATTTAAAAAAAGTCATTAAAAAACTGTAAGTGACCACATATTTCAGTTGGAAGTTTTATTTAAAGTTACCCTTTTGATGTGACGTCACATTTCTGCAACCCCTCCCTCCCCCTCTTCACGCATCGTCACAAAAGTGTGACCCCCCCTCCCCCCCTAGGTGCGTGACGTCATTTATGGACGGCCCCTTACCTATAGCTTGAACAAAACTCTGCTCCCCTAAAAAGTAACAATACTTTTTAAAATCTTTTTAAAAGTATCCCGTTATGTCTTGAAATTAAATTAAAAAGTGAACCGTTGAATTAAGGACATAAACTTGTAAAGTAAAGAAAAGAAATTAAAAACCAAAACGTAATAATGTTTAAATGTGAAAATCCTTCTGTTTTCATATGATCACACTTCCTTGTTCTCTTCCTTAACATACCCCCCAACAATTTCTATTTTAAAAATGTGATAGTAAAGAAAAATACTCTCACAATCAGATTTTGAAATAATTTTAATTATTTTCATTTCACGTATATTTCAGAATATAGGATCCTTGGCAAGAAGGGTGAGGGGACCTTCTCAGAGGTTCTCAAAGTTCAAGTAATCAAAGATGGTTCCTACAGAGCTTGTAAAAAGATGAAACAAACCTATGAAACGTATGTTTATACCTTTAAATATCCTCACAAAAGCACTGAATGAAATAACTGGGACAGGATGTTGATTTTTTTTCTTCATCTTAAACAATAATGAGATGTTGATACATCTATTCTAATAATTCATAAATTAATATCTCTTAAATGCACTTCTGCCTTAAGAATGTTTGCAATAAAATTATTGGTAGTCTGGGTAAAATGTTGTTTTCATCAGCTCCTTGTCATATTCAGATTTTTTAAACTCACTACTATCAGTAGAGTGTCATGGCACTGTCCACTTTTCCCAATCGTTTGTTATAATTCTTTAAGAAATGTCTCTAATCCTGTTATTTAGCTACTGTAAATGCCTTGTCTTTAAGTAAAAATGCACACACAAAAATATTTTAAATAAGAAAATGTGGTTATCATTCATTGAGACATATAAGTACAACGGCACATATCAACTGCCTTTGTTAGACACAAGTTTGTTATTTTATAGCTGGGCAACATGTTCCTCTAGTGCACTGATGGCAAACCTATGGGGCCGTCCATAAAGTACGTCACGCCCATAAAGTACGTCACGCTATTTTTGACTATTTTTACCCCCCCCCCTTGTCACAAACTGTCACAAATCTCGGACCCCCCCCCCTAAAGTACGTCACACTTTCGAAAAAATTTAATATAAAACACCGTGACGTCACACATGGCCGGAACCCCCTCTCCCCCTGTCACAAACTGTCACACTTTCTTACACCCCCTCCCCCCACCCTCTGGAGCGTGACGTACTTTATGGACGGCCCCTATGGCACGCGTGCCACAGTCTGCATGCAGAGCCTCATCAGCCAGCATGGGACTAAAATATTACTTCCATTATCAAACCAGCTAAGCCAAACCACCCATTTTTGGGATTTATTGGTGCATTGGCACTTTGCTATAAATAAATGGGTTTAGGTTTGAATTTTGGGCACGTGGCCCCAAAAAGGTTGGCTATCACTGCTCTAGCGGGACACTTAATAGGATTCTTTTTTTAAAAAAGTTTAATAAAGCACATTGATGCTATTATAATAAAACTCTTAATACTGTACTTGTGTTTTCATTCATCATGACCTCAATAATATAAGTCACCATTATCTAAATTTCATCTTCATTATTACGATTCTAACTAAATATATTACATTATTTACATAACAAACTTGCTACCACTTAAACTAAACTTGCCCAATCCTTTTACAGTTCCACTAGATAAACAAGTTTATACTATTCTCCCCTCCCAAGCCTACGCATAAAACTGAAAATTTATCAAAGATATGATTATGGAATATTTTTTTCATTTATGGCAAGAATATTGAACTTACCATGGCAGTAAACCTGAACTAATCCTGGGTCAGTAACTTACAAAAGCAAAATTAAGGTCTGCATAGACACTAGGGCCTAGGAATTCTTATACTCATAGGCCCTCCTCAAATTAAATTGTTAACTAAGCAACCATATGTGCAATACAAAATTTTCTCATTACTCGCTGACTGTACAATACTGTACGCAGAGGCGTCACTAGGGTTGGTGTCACCCGGGGCGGTAGCTCATGGTGTCACCCCTTCACGACTGAAGGGGCCGTCCATAAATGACGTCACGCGAGGTTGCCGATTTTTACCCCACACTCCCCCAGCGTCATACTTTGTCACAAAAACTTAGACCCTACCCCTTTTTTTTACGATATGACGTCACAAAGCTTTGAAACCCCCTCCCCCAAGCCGCATTTTCTCAATAAAAATTAGCATGTTGCAAATTATTTTTTGTCATTTAAATATGTATTTAGGGTAAGTCTGCACTGTAATATCGTAACACGCGTGAAGTCATTGAAAACGTAATTAAATAAATGGTAAACAATCAAATATTTAAGTGGAACTTTTATTTAAAGTTTCGCGTTTTTGATGTGACGTCACATTTCTTAAACACCCCCCTCCTCGTACCACATCGTCACAGATGCGTGGACCCCTCCCCCTATGGCGGATTAAAAAAAAGGGGGGGGGTGCTGAACGGGCTAAAGCAACCAATAATTTAAGGGCCCCCAAACTTTTTATGAATTATATTGTATAATAAAGATGCAGGCCATTATGTTTGTACGAATCCCTGAAAATGCCTTGGACAGTCATACGGCAATGCTGCAAATGTGTAGGAGGTATAACGTAAACCAGGCTATTCTTGAGATGTGCATTGTAGCTCATTATGTGCCGTGCACAGCTCATTCCTTTAATTTGGTTAGGGAAAAGAGCAGCAGGTTGTCCCACTGCGACAGATTTTTTTGTCTTCTGCAAAATCTTTATACCAGACTTGTTGCATCTACTCATCGTTGACAAGTACTTCAAAAACATATGAAATTGATATATGCTATCAAAGCCTTGCCTGACACAAGATGGTCAGCCTGACATTATGCTGTAAGGTCTCTTAATAGCTCATACCATGAGAATATCGTCTCTCATTGAGTTTGTTAAAAAATAGCATTCTTAAATTTATTCGTATGAAGACAAAGGAAAGGAAAAGTCCGTGGTAAAAACAGCGCAAACAATCTTCAATACTATCAAACAAAAAGGAAATCGTCAGTTTGATAAAGGGACATCAACAAAACAGTATTCTCCTGGAGAGAAAAATTCAAGATTGAGGTATTTCTGGTAATCATTGACAAACTTTCTTAAGCCCTACAACATTGGTTAGGTGCATATAAATACATCCATGAGAAATTTGGCTTTCTTACAAACCTAACTGAGCTCAGCACTTTCGCCACCCGATGGGCAGCAGCCAAGTTAATGGAAAAACATTCAATTGATTTCGAAGAAGGGGTCGGGTAAATCCGAAGCAACCGTTTCGCCCCCCCCCTCAATTTACGAGCAACGCCATCGAGCGGTGCCGGTTTAGGGCCAGGAGCGCCAGTACGGATTAGCAAAAAGTGCCGCGAAGAACGCATTGAACGCCTGCTCTGAGGAAACCTTCCAGTGGGGGTTGCACCCTAGGTAGGTCTTTGATGATCCCCCGGTCTGCGGTGGTCCTAACCATGGAGACCCGTGTGATTTGCCGGGATGGCGCCAAAGTGGTAGCGGGTCGTAGTAGGAAATTCCACCACCTCCTTGTGAGGGCAACTTAGTGGGAGGCATCTTCGACTGTATGTCCTGGATGCCCAGGTGGCCGCTTCAGAAGCGACCGCTTTTTTTTTGGTCCTCAGCTGTTACGTCCCTTTGGTGGCCAGATGGCTAAGGGGGGCTTCCAGGAGGACCCACAAAGAGCACTAGGCTGGGGGCCGGGGGCTTCTGATTTTCTTCCACATGTAGGTTCATGAGTGATTTCGAAGACTGCTTACCTTCAGAATTAGTCCAATTTTCAGAACTCTTAAAAAATTTATTGTCCAGCCCCAGGCTCAGGGTAAGGAAAAGGAATTAGCACAAAGCGAAGCTCAAAAAACGTGCACAGAGCTAAACATTTTGCTGCTTTTGAATGAGCTAAATTTCACACAGTCCTTTACAAATGTACACATCGCACTTCGCATCTATCTTTCAATGATGACATCAAACTGCAGCTGAGAGCGATCATTTTCAAAGTTGAAAAGAATATATAATGAGTTAGAATTTGCATGGGACGAAAAAGGCTGAATATGCTCTCTCTAATGAGCATTGAAAGGGAACTTGTAAGCTTACTCAGCTTTA
Source organism: Ampullaceana balthica (assembly GCA_944989445.1). Lineage (NCBI taxonomy): Eukaryota > Metazoa > Mollusca > Gastropoda > Lymnaeidae > Ampullaceana > Ampullaceana balthica. The sequence continues at coordinate 250,816 of CALYLW010000024.1, forward strand.
TTGACTTGATTGAAAACTTCGCCATTTGAAAAATTCGCAAACGAAAGTTGTAGGTTGAAATAATAATCATACATGTTTTTCAATAATTTTTGTTATTTCAAATAGAGAAAAGAATTTGTTACGTCATAAACATTTTTTTTTAAAATACGGAATAACGCGTAATACTATTCTTTACGGGGGCGCGTTCGTAAGCACTCAACAGCGTAAGTCGGAATCGTAACCGGAAGACTACCTGTATATAAACATGCATATATATGCTTTCACGCCTTTAAAAAAAAATAATATATATATATATATATATATATATATATTATATATATATATATATATATATTATATATATATATATATATATTATTAACTCAAGGACATTGAAATCATAATTTTCCTCAAGAAAAACATCAACAAAGAAAACCCATCTTTTGATTTTTTTCTCTGTGATAAAAATCGTATTCCCCCCACCCCACTGTGGTGGAGGGAGTCGTGAGGTGGGATTCGTTCATGCTGTCGGTGTGTCCAAGCCCAAATGGCTTTATATCTTTTAAAACAGAAGTCACTGCCTCTTTCATTCCAGCCTTTTTTTAAAGATCTCTCTGCTGCGACTATTTCTTTTCTTTTCTTCCTAATTTGTTTTAATGTTGTTCGTGTGTTGGGACTGTTTTATTATTGCAAGTTAACTGATATTTTTTTAATAAGAATTTTCGCGTTTAACGTATTTCATTGTATTTCTTAGTTTCTTTCTAGATTAAAAAATTTGTCATCTTTTGTTTTCTGACATACAATCGTACACAGTAAAATTTTAGGCTCGGGTGTCACCCCCTGATGGGTGTCACCCGGGGCGGCCCGCTCCCGCCCCCCCCCCTAGTGACGCCATTGACTGTACGTGTATTAAAAAATTATTTAAAGTAATTTCTAAGTGTTTTCTTAAAAAAGAAAGTTTCATTGTATACAAAATATGAATGGTGAGTTAATTTCCCCTAACCTATATTACATCAAATGATCGTACTATTGCTCTGTCAAGGATGCTAGAATGTCATCAGACAAATAAAATTGATGAGGAACTGCAGAAAGAGCATCAAAAACTGGACTGACGCCCCGAAGAGAATGGTTGCCATGATCAGATTTCATACTGAACGATAATTAACATTTCATGATGAAAGTCATTTACGTTATTGTCCTTACAATTCAAACTAACTTGTTTTAGCTGAATTTGATTCTTATCTAAAGGAACACATTCAGAGATAAAGAAGTCCAGGAAAAGTAAATGTATGCTACTACTCTTTGCCACTATAATAGATAAATCATCAACAAGGTGGTGGCTCAAAGTGACACTATGAGAGATTTTTATGCCACTTATGAGGAGATTCAGCAAGCATTGCCTGATGTTACTGGACGTGCACAATAACCGCCGGGGGGGGGGATCAGTTTGTTAAACAAACTCACTCATTAGAATGTCGTGCCATTCTGAGACAGGATCTGTTTGTTAAACAAACTCACTCATTAGAGTGTCGTGCCATTCTGAGACAGGATCAGTTTGTTAAACAAACTCACTCATTAGAATGTCGTGCCATTCTGAGACAGGATCTGTTTGTTAAACAAACTCACTCATTAGAATGTCGTGCCATTCTGAGACAGGATCTGTTTGTTAAACAAACTCACTCATTAGAATGTCGTGCCATTCTGAGACAGCATTTATGGACGTAATTAGGAGAGATTAACAAAGAAACAAATATCGTCAATAAAGACCTCCAGGCACCTGGATACATACTGAGTATCATCATTAAGTTTTGTGACTATCATATACTACCATTTCATGATACACACTATAAATTTGAGATGTGTGAAAGTATATGAGACAGTAAGATTACAAAGAATGTACACATCGTGAGAACAATAAAGTGTTTAAGATGAAAATGTGGATAAAACTGATCCCGTTTTAAGTATAAGTGTCAAGTGCCGAACCCTGTCTCAGAATCAGAAGAATGGCATCTGTCCGTCTACGAAAGACGATAGATTTATCTTTATTATTTGCAGCTCTTGGTGTGGCTGATGAGACCAGTCCTTGAGTGGCAGTCTCTTCTGCATGTCACACACACGAATGCAGTGGGGCAGTGTTGCCTGTCCTTCCTCCTCGCTCTTTTTTTCCAACTGCTTCTGCCCTAGTTTGCTCATCTGCTCTTAGTGATCCTTCTTTCACTACAGCCCGCCACGTGGACCTATCCTCTGCCAGGTTTTCCCAGTTTTGTATATCAATGTTGGCTACTTTCATGTCTATCCTGCATATGTCCATGTATCTGAGACATGGCCGACCAACCAACCTTTTCCCTGTCGCCAACTCGCTGTATAGCACATCCTTGGGTATGCGACCAGTTTGCACCCTCTTGACGTGTCCAAGCCAACGGAGGCGTCTTTGGCTAATTTGGCTTGAATGCTACTCATGCTTGGTTGAGCCAGGACCTCTTGTGTTGGGGACTTTCTCTTGCCATTTGATGTCTAGGATGCGGCGCAGGCATCTGAGGTGGAAGCTATTGAGCCTTCTTTCATGCCTGGTATAGGTGGTCCAAGACTCGCATCCATAGAGGAGTGTGCTCAGTACGCAGGCCTGGTATACCTGCAGCTTAGTCCTTGCTGTGAGTTTGGCATTGGACTTGATTGGACCAGACTCTTTTGTACAGTCTAGCCATAACAGTTGCTGCCTTCCCTATCCTACCACTTATCTCATCTTCCAATGATAGGGTGCTCGAGATGTTTGATCCCAGATAAGTAAAACTGTCAACAACATCCAGGTTGCAGTCGTCAATGGTGATAGTCGGGAGAGAGGCAGCATCCTGTGCCATAATGTTGGTTTTCTTTATGCTTATTGTCAGGCCAAACTCTTTGCAGGTAGCGGAGAAGCTGGATACAATGTTCTGCAGTCCTTCTGCTGTGTGGGATATTAAGGCGGCATCGTCTGCAAATAAGAGCTCGCGCAGCAAAATCTTCCTTATTTTGGTCTCGGCTCCAAGTCGGGGAATATTGAATAACGCAACCTGAAAAAGCAGTAAGACCAAATATTCCAGGCAGTAAATTCAGTAATAAAAAAAAGTATGTTGAAAAAGGTGCCGGGAATCCGTTCCGGTCCGTTCCGCCAGGGAAAAAAAAGCACTGGATGTACCTATTACTGAGATTTGAAAATGGAAGGTTTAATTTTATTTTGGGCATACAGATCTCTGTCAAAAGATCAAAACACTCAGGGCACCAATGTGTCCATTACCTCAGGAAGAGGCATTTACTGATAAGTTTCTTTTGTTTTCTCGAATTTTTGATGACAATAAATCTGTGGCTGAAATTGTTAGAGTACAGACTACACTTACTGACTTACTGATTTACTGACTTACTGACCTACTGACCTACTGATCTGCTGACCTACTGACTTACTGATCATAGATTGCGATAACTGATAAGTTTCCCAACTATAAATGTAAAATATTACTTACAGAATATATCTTTCAATCTTCGGAACAAATTCTAAAGCTGAACGTTCTTTTTCCTTACGAATGCTGATAAAACTTATTTGCATCCAATGATGGAACAAACACGACTACATGTATCCTACTACTACTTGGTAGTACTATTTTATGGAAAAGGCTGGAAAATACGTGGACGTCATATGTGACTATACTAATGCAATGAACAAAAAGTTAACATACTGTAATACTGCTCAATTTTTCATTTTTCATGGAGTTATACAATTTAAATAAATGCTTTTTCTTCAATTTCTGTTAAATTTCTCCGGTATATTTATGTTCTCAATACTTCATTTTCTGACTTTCGTATGCCTCTAAAAAAAAAGTTCGTTGGTTCTAGGGATAATGCCTGCCTTATGGAATAGACGGCCCTGGCTCTAACAGGTTGGAAGCCTTCAGCCTGTGTCAGCCGTACTTAGTACAGCTGCCCCCCTCCCCCCAATACCAATGACAGGTCGACTGGAATGTTGAACACTTCTATAACTTGATCCATGACCGAAACCTTTAATGTTGATGACGTTAGATCCCAGTCAGATCGATGTGTCAGTCAAACAGACTGCAGGACCCCGAAGTAATTCATTATTGATGCACTGTGGCGAGTGGTGACCTAATTGCATGGTTCGTTTTGTCAAACCACATGATCTGGTTGCACGGAATAGTAACCTAATTTCATGATCATTGTGATAACTTATTTGACCCAATTGTGGGGAAGATTAACTTAATTACATGCCCATGTGTTGAATTGCTTGGTATTTGACCTAATAATCAAATAATGAGAAAGAGTAAACAACCGTAGACCAGCAACAGATGGGCCAAACTTAGTCTAGAGCCATTCCATCAACAGATGGGCCAAACTTAGACTAGAACCATTCCATCAACAGATGGGCCAAACTTAGACTAGAGCCATTCCATCAACAGATGGGCCAAACTTAGACTAGAACCATTCCATCAACAGATGGGCCAAACTTAGACTAGAGCCATTCCATCAACAGATGGGCCAAACTTAGACTAGAACCATATAGCCTTCCCATGGCTCAGAGGCGTCGCTAGGGTTGGTGTCACCCGGGGCGGTAGCTCAAGGTGTCACTCCTTCTCGACTGACGGGGCCGTCCATAAATGACGTCACTTGAAGTTGCCGATTTTTACCCCCCCCCCAAGCGTCATACTTTGTCACAAAAACTTAGACCTCCACCCATTTTTTTAACGATATGACGTCACAAAGCCTTGACACCCCCACCCCCACAAGCCGTATCTTCGTAAATAAAAATTAGCATGTTGCAAATTATTTTTTGTCATTTAAATATGTATTTAGTGTAAGTCTGCACTCTAATATCGTAACACGCGTGAAGCCGTTGAAAACGCAATTAAATAAATGGTAAACAATCAAATATTTAAGTGGCACTTTTATTTAAAGTTGCGCGTTTTTGATGTGACGTCACATTTTTTTTAAAAACACCCCCCTCGTCACACATCGTCACAGACGAGTGACCCCATCCCCCTATGGCGGATTTAAAAAAAAGGGGGGGAGCTGAACGGGCTAAAGCTAGTGGCCCCAATAATTTAAAGTCCGCCAAACTTATTATAAATTATAGCGTATAATAAAGATGCAGGCAAATGTTTGTATGAACCTCTGAAAATTTCTTGGACAGTCATAAGGCAATGCGGCAAATATGAGTAGGAAGTATAACGGAAACCAGGTTATTCTTTATGAGAAGTGCAGTGTTGCTCATTATGTGCCGTGCACAGCTCATTCTATTAATTTGGTTGGGAAAAGTGCAGCAGGTTGTCCTGCTGCAATCAGATTTTTTTGTCTTCTGCAAAATCTTTATACCCGGCTTGTTGCATGTACTCATCTTTGACAAGAACTTCAAAAACACATGAAATTGATACATTTTAACAAAGCCTCGTCTGACACAAGATGGTTAGCTTGCCATGATGATGTAAGGTCTGTTAATAACTCATACCATGAGAATATCGCAGCACTGGAAGAATTAGCAACAAATGAAAATCAGTCACGTGACTGTCGACTTGAAGCAGAAGGATTTCTAAAGGAACTTGAACAACTGGAAGTCGTTATTTTACTTTGAATTTGAGTTTCTTAAAAGAAAGCATTTCTCAGTTGATTACTATGAAGACAAAGGAAAGGACAAGTCCGTGGTAAAAAAAAGAGTATAAACAATCTTCAATGCTTTTTAAAAAAAATATTAAAAAATAAAGCGTCAGACAAAAATTCAAGGTTGAGGTATTTCTGTTAATCATTGACAAACTTTCTTAAACCCTACAAAATCGGTTATGTGCATATAAAGACATCCATGAGAAATTTGGCTTTCTTACAAACCTAACTGAGCTCAGCAATTTTGCCATCCGAAAAATTGGCTGCTTTTGAAGGAGCTAAATTTCACAGTCCTTTACAAATGCACACATCGCACTTCGCATCTATTTTTCAATGATGACATCAAACTGCAACTGAGAGCAATCCTTTTCAAAGTTGAAAAGAATATAAAATGAGTTAGAATATGCAGGGGACAACACAGAACTGAATTTGCTCTCTCTAATGAGCATTGAAAAGGAACTTTTGAGCTTCCTTAGCTTTACTGACTTGTTTGAAAACTTCGCCATGAGAAAAATTCGCAAACGAAAGTCGTAGGTTGAAATAATATTAGTATATTATTTTTCAATACATTTTTGATTTCAAATAGAGAAAACAATTCGTTACCCCATGAAAAAATATAAAAAAAAATTAATATGTTTAAAAATACGGAATAACGTCTAAATTTTTTTCTAAAGCAGACTCTGTCGTAACCACGAAACAGCGTAAGTCGGGATGGGGCCATCGCAACCGGAGGACTACATGTATATAAACATGTCTATAACTTCATGCCTTTAATAACTATATATATAAAACAAAAAATTAACTCAAAGATATTGAATTCATAATTTTCCTCTAGAAAAACATCAACAAAGAAAACCCATCCTTTGATTTTTTAATAATATTTTGGGGGAGGGGCGGGGGTTAAAAATTGTATTTCCCCAACCCCACTGTGGTAAAGGGAGTCGTGAGGTGGGATTCGTCCATGCGGTCGTTGTGTCCAAGCCCAAATGTCTTTATATCTTTTAAAACATAAGACACTGCCTCTTTCATGTCCATCGCTTTTTTAAAGATCTCTCAGCCACGACTGTTTCTTTACTTTTTTCTCCTAATTTGTTTTAATGTTGTTTGTGTGTTGGGACTCATTTATTATTGCAAGTTAACTGATATTTTTTTAAATAAAAGTTTTCACGTTTAACGTATTTCATTGTATTCCTTTATTTCTTTCTAGAAGAAACTTTAACAAATGTAATAGAGATATAAAACTAAAATGCTACCTCACTTTGGTGAGACCTGTACTAGAATATGCATCTTCTGTATGGGACCCATCCACCAAAGAAAACATTGATAAACTAGAACAAATTCAAAAAAGAGCTGCCAGATTCATTACTGGAGAATATTCGAAACTGACAAGAATAACACCATTAGTTAAATCATTAAACCTTGAAACACTAGAGGATAGAAGAACCAAAAGCAAAGTAGTAATCATACATAAAGCAATTAATTCTAATTTAGAAATACAACACAAAGATAACTTAATACAACCCTCAGATGGACATAAGGATAAAAACACCTTTCTTATTCCGTATGCAAGAACAGACACATACAAGTTTTCCTTCTTCCCATCCGGAATTCGGGCGTGGAATGGGTTGCCTGAAGAATCCAGGAAAACCAACACTTTATCAGCATTTAAATCTCTAATAAAAATGCAGGACTAAACACAAACCATAGATAAGCGTAGGACGCAATAATCTTCTGTATAGAAGGAGCGTCTGTAAACAGATAAGATAAGATAAGAAAGAATGTGTCTTCTTTTTTTTCTGACATCAAAATCGTACACAGTAAAATTTTAAGCTCGGGTGTCACCCCCCTGATGGGTGTCACCCGGGGCGGCCCGCCCCCTCTCCCCCCCCCAGTGACGTATCCTCTATGTGGACACCACATTGTAGCCAACCTCTGCCAACCTGTGTTTCTATTCCCTCTCGTTCCAGCCTAGAGCAGGTCAACAACCTGCGTGAGATCCAAGCGATGAAGCGACTCGCCCCTCACCCCAACGTCCTGGAGCTGCAGGAAGTCATTTTGTAAGTCAGAAATTTGGAAATCATTGTTCAGTGGTATTTGTGAGATGGTCTCTTCCCTTTGTTCACTAACCTTACTTTCTATTTGTTCACAAACTTGCTTGCTTTATGTTCACTAACCCTACTTTCTATATGTTAATTAACCTTACTTTCTATTTGTTCGGATGTTCGTAACCTTACTTAATATTTGTTCACCTACAGTACTTGCTATTTTTTAAATAAACTTACTTTCTATATGTTCACGAACCTTACTTTCTATTTGTTCACCAACAACACTTGCTACATGTTCACTAACCTTACTATCTTTATGCTCACCCAAACCTTGCTTTATATTATATATGTTCACTAGTATTTCTTTCTTTGTGTTCACTAAACTTTCTTTCTTTGTGTTCACTAAACTTTCTTTCTTTGTGTTCACTAAACTTCTTATGTTTTTTACTTTAACCATTTCCGCCCTCTTTTCGCAGCGACAAGAAGTCGGGAACCCTGGTCCTTGTTTGTGAGTTGATGGACATGAATATTTATGAGCTCATACGAGGTCAGTCTCAACTTCAATTTTCTATCATTTATTTTAGAATTGAATGTTAGCGAATTTATATTTTCTGCACACGGAGGTGGGGGGGGGGTGTTGAAAGAGAGGGGATAATACAGTCAAGTCCTGACTTCCCTCTCTTTCTCCCCCTCCTTTCTGGATTTGAAAACTTTATGCAACCAGGGGCGTGACCCCGCTACACCCTCCCCCCCCCAGCGAATGGAGGCAACTTCTCCCCCCAACACCTATTTTCAACAACTGACCTTGGTAAACAAAACGTGCATAATTGGCTTGCACGTTTTCTTTTAACAAAATTAGATTTAGGGGTTGGGGCTCGTGCCCACCTTTGGCCTGATTTTGTGGCACATGAAGTTATGTTAAAAAATGTTTGTGCAACAACATTGACGTCCAAAACAACAAAATTGACACTCAATACAACATTGACACTCAATACAACATTGACACTCAATACAACATTGACACTCAAATACAACATTGACACTCAATACAACATTGACACTCAATACAACATTGACACTCAATACATCAAAATCTACACTCAATACAACAACGTCGACACCCAATACAACAACACTGACACAATACAACAACATTGACCCATGTTTGAATTTGTAGGGTTTCAACTTTAAAACGCTATATCGCTGAAACTTGAATTTGGAAAAAAAAAGTTTTAAAAAAAAACATTGTTTAGAAAAAGACCAATCTGGCAAGCCTTGCGTGTGAGAGAAAAGGTTTGCTTTATACTCGCGGTGGTGCTGCATTTCTTATGCCTATTGATTTTGTGTTCCATTGAATTATAAATGATAGTGATTGAATGCTGGGTAATCGTTTCAATGTTGGACTTACCTCCCTTTCATCCACCCCCCCCCCACGTGGGCTTTCTTTCTGATCATTGTATTTATAGAAATATGTTGATTGATTGCTTGTTTCGTTATTAAAAGTCACGTAGCACCGATAACCCTTATACACCAGACCATTATATATCAGACCCGCTAGTCTGGTGCTAGATAGTCTATTAAAGTCTATTACAATTCAGACACGCTAGTCTAGGACTAGATAGTCCATAACAATTCAGACCCACTAGTCTGGTGCTAGATAGTCCATACAATTCAGACACGCTAGTCTAGGGATAGATTGTCCATTACAATTCAGACACGCTAGCCTGGTGCTAGATTGTCCATTACAATTCAGACCCACTAGTCTGGTGCTAGATAGAACATCACAATTCAGACCCACTAGCCTGGTGCTAGATAGAACATCGCAATTCAGACCCACTAGTCTGGTGCTAGATAGTCAATCACAATTCAGACCCACTCGTCTGGTGCTAGATAGCCCATTACAATTCAGACCCTTACCTACATTACTATCCGGTACCTAAACCTACTTTACGCCCCCCCCCCTTTTCCCTCCCCACCCTCAAATCATTTTCCAGAAATTATTTTAAATAGATTTAAATGTTAAAAAAATCCCTTCCTTTTGTCTATGGACCTCCTGCTGATACAATAGCTGCGGGAATGAGTATCACATTAATGGTCTGTTTGAGTTTACGCTCGCAAATCACCCCTCCCCTCTCCTCACCCCTGAACCAGCGTATAATGAATGTGTGTGTGTTGACAAATGTATGGTTTAAATAACGTCAATGATCGGACCCAGACAGGTCGCCTACTGGCTTTTCGTAGTGAATAATGCCTACGTAACGGAAAGGAGGGGGGTGGTGGTAGGTGGAGTAAGAGGTGTGGTGGGAGAGGTGGGGGGGGGTGAGGGTTTGAAGTTTGAACACGCTGTTAAGTGTGAAAAATGCTTCTCTAATAAATAGAGGTAAAAAAAGATTTTAAAAAACACGTTTTTATAAGTGTACTAAAAAGAAGATAATAATTTAAAACTAATAAAACTAATGTTTTTAAAAATCTTTTTTTACCTCTATTTTTTAAATTCTTTTTAGCCAACTTACAAAAACGTGATTTTAAATCCCTTATATTAACTTCACCGCCGTCTCTCTCTGTCGTTCTGTCGTTATCTTATGGGCGGGCGGAAAAACAAAAGTAAAAAATGACCCACTTCCCGTGATGCGATCGAGCTCAAATTTGGCACACGGACCCGTCTAACCTAACAAAGCATTGTATCAAAATTTCAGATCTATCGAACGTACCGTAATTAAATTAATGCATTTTTAGTTTATCTTTATATAACGTATGTAATTCAAATTCACTGTATGTTATTGTTTTTTTTCCACGTGAAAGTTTGAGTTGACGCGTTGAGGCGACCCATCGAAGTACGGGGTGCTTTTGTTTACATTTTACGTGTCACACTGAGCTCGGTCAAGCGATCGGTGACCATACTCAGGGTTATGAAGCAAAGTTGAGTTCGGTGCTAATCATTGCACAATCAGTGTACAAGTGAGGATCCTTATAAACCTTTGAGGTGGTGTGTTTATCTTTGAGGTGTAAGTAAGATATTTATGAAGTGTAGATATATGAGATTTTTTTAGCTCTATGAGGTGTGTGTAAATCTATGAGGTGTGTCTATAAACCATTTAGATTTGTGTGAATCTATGGGGTGTGTCATTTTAGGATGTGTGTTTGTGTGTGTATCTATGAGGTGTGTGCGTCTGTAAATCTATGAGGTATGACTTTAATAGAAAGGCGATGCTTCTTAACAACTCTGACTATGACGGTTCTGCACACGACAATGACGTCACTGCATCACACGACCATGACGCCACTGCTTCACACGACCATGACGCCACTGCGTCACACGACCATGACGCCACTGCGTCACACGACCATGACGCCACTGCACCACACGACCATAACGCCACTGCGTCACACGACCATGACGCCACTGCATCACACGACCATGACGCCACTGCATCACACGACCATGACGCCACTGCATCACACGACCTTGACGCCACTGCATCACACGACCATGACGCCACTGCATCACACGACCATGACGCCACTGCATCACACGACCATGACGCCACTGCATCACACGACCTTGACGCCACTGCATCACACGACCATGACGCCACTGCATCACACGACCATGAGGCCACTGCACACGTTCATTGCATAACTTCCCCACCTCTCCCCTCTAGGCAAGCGGCACTATCTGCCGGAGAGAAAAGTTAAAAACTACATGTTTCAGCTGCTCAAGTCCATAGACCACATGCATCGGTAAGCTATAGCCGGAGACATAACACTAACTAGAAACTCTAGCTGCTTGCTGTAGGTGATGCACACACAAAAAAAAACAAGCCATGTCATAGAACCGAGCTGTCAGCTTGTCCAAACCAGCCGTAGAGCATAACTTTTGTAGTCGCTTTATTTTAACAATCCATACTCCACTGCGCATATCTCTTACTCAATTATTTTTTGTCTTTTAAGTAACAAAGTTCTCGGATTTAGACTGCGCCATTGGCTCTCAAAATACTAATTCACGAACGTATTTATTTAATCTCGAATACTGCCTGTCTAAATGGGACTTAGGAACAATGGATCCAAACATGAGCCGCGGGCTTGATTCATTGAGCCAGTTATCTCTGTTTAAACTGGCTCATCAGAAGAAATCAATTGAGCCATTACTTAATCATGGTTTGTGTTGGCTTTAGGACGACCGTCATCTGTGGTGGGGTGGGGGTGGGGGCTATTTCCAAGTCTACAGATTAATTCATTTACAAGATACGATTATTCGGTGGTAGAGGCGATAATTGCTTTCTGTTGGTACCACTGACCCGTTATAAAATACACATTTCGGCCGTGCCTGGTTCCATCCTGATGGAATAAGTTGAATACTGATAGAGAACAAAACTAGAAACGTTGAAACTTTCTTAACTTGGGTTTTCTGGCCCGCTATAAAGATGAAAGACTGAGTGTTGTTTTCATAATGAACACACTTATAAAATAAAAATTAAGCATCTGTATGGCATCATCACATATCACACAAATTGATAACGTAACATAAGACACTTTTCATTCAGCGGGGTTAACGTTGAATAGTGTATAATGGTGTTTAAGAAAATGCTATAACATTATAGCCGTTTATCGCCTGAACGCGGTAGATCTTCTGTCAGCAATCCCAAAGTATGTTTATTTTCCCCATGCTTCAAACCCGACGTCTTTCAATCATGATGTACCATTGCATGCTACAAAGTCTCGCTTTTATTCCGTTTCTCTTATTTATCGTTCTGTTTAGAGCTGTGTAGTCTAGTTTGACTTATAAGTCGCTGGTAGATTGTTAGCATTCTGTAATCCAGTTAACCTTCTTCTAACAGTTATTATCTTCCCATTGTGCTCCATCCTTAGTATGTTATGCTTTTTTTTTCAATTTTCAATTTTAAATATTTTTTTATAGTTAGATATAATTTGCTCGCTTCCTATAGATTACATTTCAAAATTCCCAATTTTCAAATTTATTCATTAAATCCGATAAAAACCAAGATGTTCCGAGAACCCATAGAATTCGAGACTGACCGTGATCATAATATGTTATGCCTCTTAGTTGGCTCCAATGAGTTTATAACTATTTATGGCATGTGTTCACCCCTCCCTTACATTTCTTTACAGCCCTGTCCTTGCTTATTAAATTACATACATTATTATACAAGCACTTATTCATTTATACCTACGCAAGTAATTATATAAATGCTCATGTTTCGATTATGTATCAGTAGTGTTGCATTTTTATTAGTAAGAATCAGAATATTAGATTATACACCAATACACACAGGACTGATTATTTACAGGAATAAAAACAACTCATTTTGTAAACAGCACTGCACACTACACAGCAATACACAGATTTAACCAAAGCAATACTGTTTTTTTTTCCAATGGTGAAATAAAAAATACATTTGAAATACTTCATAATGACATATGTGACGTAGATTTTAGCTCACCTGGTCTAGATTTTAGTTTACATGGAAATAATTTGAACTTACATAACCTAGATTTTAGCTTATATAAAAATATATTTTAGCATATGTTACCTAGATTTTAAGTTACATAAACTAGCACACATTACCAATATTTAGCTTTATATTAAATAGATTTTTAGCATACATGACATGGCTTTTAGCATACATTACCTAAAATTTTGCTAATATGCCCTAGATTTTAGCACAAATGATCTTGTTTTTAGCACAAAAGGCCTCGATTTAGGCTTACATGGCCTAGAGTTAAGCAGGCAAAATCTAGAGTTTATGATACGTGATCTTGATATTAGCACACATGGGGAAGATTTTAGTATATATGGACTTGGCTTAAGCACATGTGACCTAGATTTTAGCATACATGATTCTAAAAGATGCGTGATCTATATTTTAGGACACGTGACCCAGATCTTACAATACCTGACCTTGATTTAGCACTCGTGCCCTAGAATTTATGATGCACGGTCTGGATTTTTGCATCTATGGACGATACCTTCTGCATTATTTCAGAGTAGTTTATTTAATTTATTTCAACAAATATATTCTTTTAAATGAGCTGCTCAAACACCACACTTCGCGGAGTGGCTACAAACACCACACTTCGCGGAGTGGATACAAACACCACACTTCGCGGAGTGGCTACAAACACCACACTTCGCGGAGTGGCTACAAACACCACACTTCGCGGAGTGGCTACAAACCTCACGTGCCTGGCATCCCACCACCCTCCCAAATATAGTTCTGACCAATGTCAACTAATTGATTATTCACAGGCAAGAATCAGGTGCTACCGGAGGAAAAGGTCAAAGGTTACATATATCAACTGGTCAAGTCCGTTGACCACATGCACCGGTAAGGTGTTGGGGGGTCACCCGGAGTGTTGGTTTGGTGTTGGCGCATATCACGTTTTTTCTCTCTAATAAAATACGAGGTCTGATTGAGTCAGTCTTCTGGCCAGGGCGTCTTGATTCAAACATTGCCATTTTGTACACACACTACATTTTACAGCTCAACATTATATATTTTTTTATTGTTTGTTTTGTTTTGCTGTAACAGTTTCGTCAGTTGTGAAATACACCTGGCTTATCATTTTAAAAAGAGTTTATCCCGCCTAATTTATTTAAAAAAAAACAAACTTGCTGCTTCACGTATCACAATACCTTGTCCACAAAGAAGATTGAGTGTCTGTTTTTTTAAAGGACCTAAAAACCAACCAAGCCACTTGGACCACCCGAGATCATGTCACCTCCTAACAATCAAGTCTTTATTCTAATCCCCGAGCTGCACCAAGGAATACTCCCCATACCCTCCTAGCTCATAGCTCAGATACAACAGCAGTGAGATAGCAGACGTCTCGGCTTATTGGGGCCATGAAATCGATCCCTGAATGGAGATTACTGTCCCACTTTACGACTTCATAACACACTTAACCACATGACTTTATAACACACTGAACACATGAGATAAATAAGAACTTTTAAACAAGGAACAAAGGGAATGGTGGTCCTGGGATAGTGAACAACATGACATGAGCTAAAATGACAGAGAATATCCAAAATGGCTACGGGACCATACCGGACTAATATTAAATATGTTATGTATGTGAATGTTGGGTATCCTATTACCCATCATTAAATGTTGTTTCACTACTAACGTCACCACAAACACGTCTTTCTCACAACTTATCCACCACCGTAAATAGTGATACTGCTTCAAAGTGTTTTTTTAATTAAAAAGAAACAACAAACACAAATGAAAATAATTTGAAAATTCTCCTAACCTCCAGTTAGTCACATGATAAGTTGGTTGACATGCCAATACGCGGAATCAAGTTAAATCTTTAAAAAATGCAATTACATGTAATACTTGTGAGATATGGTTCATCCGTAGAAATGCCTCGCTTGTGTAGCTCAAGCTGTAAGGTGAAATATAAATGTAGATAAATGATATATTTTATGATTATTTCTTTTTTTCAATGTTTTCATTTTAAAAAATTCTAACCCAGGAAACAACTTGTATTCTCATTTATACTTCTTTTTGTGTGTGCTTTGTTCACGTGTTTGTATGTCATATGCTTGCTTTCTTGTTCTGCTGAAAAAATACTTTACTAAAAAGCATTAATGGAATCAATAGCAATATTTATACTAAAAAATACTCTTGGTTTTGAAGTTATTTGTTGATTTTTATAATGCTTTCCACATTGAATTACATTGATTAATTTAAAAATTAAGTCTTTAATGATGTTGAAAATTCCAGTTTTATAATTTTAACTTTGTATTAATCCTATTTTAATCCTATTTTAAATTCTATTTTAATAATAAGTCATAGTTAGTTTTATGATTAAACATAGTAAGTTCACTTGTTTAACATTTTAAAACTCTATACATGTAAATAAAAAAAACAAAAAAAATATGTTCACCACACTGAATCTGAACTTTAGCATAATAATAAAGACGAATAAAATTAATTTTATTTTATCATTTTTTTGGTCAGGACATAGAAAATGTTAAACGTGTATTTATATTTTTAAATACGTGTAGTTGATTTGAAAGATATAATGAGAAGTTAATCTATGTTGAGGAAATTCTTGCTTAAAGGAATTATTTCTCTTGACCCCAGGAATGGAATATTTCACAGGGATGTTAAGCCCGAGAACATTCTTATCAAGGTAAAACAAATGACGGCCTTGTTTTGTCAGCTTTGACAATGTGTATTCTTTGTCTGCTATGACTATGTGTATTGTTCGTTCGATATGACAGCCTGGATTGTTTGTCGTTTATGTCATCGTCCATTTACGTGAGTTCAAAAAATTGATATGATAAGTAAAGTTTAAAAAAATACAATGTTCAAGAGAATTCGTTTTTTTTTAAAAAATGGATGCTTGAGATAATTTTAGCTGGACAGTGACAATGTCATAAAGACTCCTTGCGTCAATGGAGGTAGTTGAAAGATTTGTTTTTTTCTCATAATAATTATTCCTTTGGCTTTCACCCAAGTTAATCTTTATATCTTTCTTTGTCTGCTGTTGTAGACTTTTTATTTAAACATTTTCTTTGTTCACCTTTGTGATCTTTCAGGTGTTCTAACCTCTATATGCTGTTTTATCATTATCTACAAAACCTTTGTCTCCATGTTCCAGGAGGATCTGCTAAAACTTGCAGATTTTGGTTCATGTCGTAGTATATACTCAAAGCAACCATACACAGAATATATCTCTACCAGATGGTGAGTAAATAAGCATATATGTCTACCAGATGGTGAGTAAATAAGCATATATGTCTACCAGATGGTGAGTAAATAAGCATACATCTCTACTAGATGGTGAGTAAATAATCATATATCTCTACCAGATGGTGAGTAAATAAGCATATATGTCTACCAGATGGTGAGTAAATAATCATATATCTCTACTAGATGGTGAGCAAATAAGCAAATATCTCTACCAAAATCTAATTTATTTGCATTTTATATCTACCAGAAGTTATTTAGAATATATTTACTAGATTGGTTAGCAAATATCATCACATTCTACTTGAGTCAATCTCATAAGAAATTTAAACTTGCAAAGTCCTGATGTATGAAAAGTTTACCATGGGCACTAATATATCATCAATTATACAGCAAATAAATATCCTCCCATTAGCAGAATCGAGGCTGGGGTGGATAAACAATGATAAACGTCCTTTATTTCTTACTAGTGAATCCTGAATCCCTCCTCCCGAGATCATTGTGACCGAAATCTAGTGTTTTTACTCCATCTACAGGTATCGTGCTCCTGAATGTTTGCTGACCGATGGCTACTACACCTACAAGATGGACATCTGGAGTGTTGGATGTGTCTTCTTTGAAATTCTCAGGTATACACTGAGCCTGTCACATAATTCAGCATGTGAAGTAATCAATCTGTAAAAATAAATACTATTCCTTATGCTTTGGTATGCATGTGTTTATTACTCATGAAATGGTACCTAATCAGTGATATGCAATTATATTTAATATTCATAATTAGGTTTGCAATATAGAAAATGAATATTTCGAGAGGTTGATATGCTCTGCACTGATTTATTACTTTATTTCCAATGTAATTTAATGGGAAAATATGTACATGTAATTTATAAATGTATTTATCACTTTGAAATTGTATCAGATAAGAATATTTAAATGAGTTATACAACATTGGGACATTGGAATCCATCTTAATCTGTTCAAGAACCCAGTTCAAGTTCCAAATATCTTCCACTTCAAAAACATTATATCAAAATATGATAAAAAAAACTAGATGAATTGCAAAATCTATGGATCAGTGTCTATTTTAAATCTCTGAAACCACATTGGCTTTAAACGTTTCATTTTGCACTCTCTTTTTTTGGCATACTTTTCACCATTGTCATCTCAGACTCAAATAACCAGCCAGAGTGTTTGTTTATTAATCAAATCTTAGAGAAATGGTAATAATTATTTATCTCCTAGAGGTCAGTGTTGTAATTCCCCATTGGCTGCTTATTTTCCAAATAGTTAAGTTAGCATTTTGAACCTTTTAGCTACGTCAATCAAGCTGGGCTGAAGATGTTTTTTCCTCTTAAATTTGTTTTTCACACTACACTTTTTATGAATTATGTTGAAATCACTTAGTTATTATTATCATTTACAAGAATAACACCCCAAAAATGTACAAAAACAAAATAAGCAGTAAAAAATTCCATGTAGCCTTCACTACAGTATGAGAATGTCCGATAACAATAAATAGAAAATTTAATTCTCCTGTTTTTTTCCCGATGCCAGTTTACATCCACTGTTCCCTGGTTCTAATGAAGTTGACCAGATTTCTAAAATCCATGATGTCATGGGCACTCCAGATCCAGCAGTTCTCAATAAATTGAAAAAGTAAAATTTGATTTATTATGGTAACTTTATCTCGTCATTTTTAGAATTCTTTGTTGGAAAATATGATTATATACACACAAAAAAACAAAAAACAACCTAATTGATTGAAATGTTGAAGATGAAAATATAGTTAACCTAAATATGCTAAGCTACAAAATTGTAATGAACAACAATTGTTAAAACAGATCTAAGGGCATAAACTTCAACTTCCCACCTAAGAAAGGGACTGGGATTGAAAGGTTACTCACCCATGTGTCACCTGAGGCCATTGAACTTATCTATCTGATGTGTACATACGACCCAGATGAGAGAATCACAGCGCGGCAAGCACTCAAACATTCCTATTTCAAGGAGATGAGGTGAGCAGTGGTAGCAAAATGTTAAATGAACCAGAAAATGGGTGGAAGGAACTTTGATTTTAAAATTCATATTTTGGCTTATCAATAGAGTATATTTGAAAAAAATATTATGATTGGGGCAACAATTTTTTAAAGCTGCGATATATTTACTCTTAGTTCCATAAATCGTCTAAAAATATATTGTGATAGACACAAATTACTGCTGATTGAAATTTGTAAAAAGCAAATGATAAAATTTAAACATTACCCAATCTACAGCTTTATTAAGTAAACTACTTTTTCAAGATCATTATTCACAAGTTAATAATATACATTTTTACTTGCTAATGGCAATGATGATAAAATGTTGATCAACTAAGTTTAACGTTTCCATGGTCTTCTAAATTAAATTTAAAAATTGATTTGTGCTAATATTTGTGTTGAAATGTTCAGAGAAGCTGAGAAAAGGTTAGCACAGCAACTCAAGCAGCGCAACAGCCAACCTGGCCAATACGACAGGGAGCCGCCACCTCCACCATCTGTCAGAGACGACAATGAGATTTCAGAGAAGATAATCCAGTATGAGGATGATCCCTCCTCCCCCTTGAAGACCAGAATGACAGAGATCACCATGTACCCGACCCTGCCCAAAGCTCAGTCACACCCGACTCATCCGTTCAAAGACAGGCGGAGGGTGAGTCCTAATAGACAAGATGATGTATAGTTGTCAGCTGATGTAGGTGAAAGCTGTTTACCACACTTGAGCAAATAATTATAATAAGACAATAATCTACTATAGCAGGGTATGGCAAGGGTTATCTTATCTTATCTGTTACAGACGCTCCTTCTATGCTGAAGATTATTGTGTCCTACGCTTATCCATGGTTTGTGTCTAGTCCTGCATTCTTTTTAGAGTTTTAAATGTTGTTTTTCCTGGTTTCTTCAAGCAACCTATCCCACGTCTGAATGCCAGGTTATGTTGTACTGTTCCAGAGCAGGATTTCTACAACAACCTAAATGTCAAGAATCATTAAAATTTATTTTTATTTGTTCTGTTTGCCATTGAAAATAGATCAGCATAAACTCTGTACTATTGTATGTGCAATAAAATGGAAATGTCCGCTCTAAAAACTACTCAAAGTAAATATGAACAGTGCTAAATTTTAAGTATATTTGTGTTTTGTATCAATAAAACATAGAATTTTCTATAACAGAAAATCTTTTTTTTTGCTTGTATTATTAGCTTAATTTCTAATATGAATTCTGCAAAACAAAAAAAGTACTTGGTAGTTAGTTAGACACATATATTAATAATTTTGTATATTTATTGATAGTCATATTATATATTGATAATTATGTATGTGGTTTCTAATCTAAATACCAAGTTTTACTTTTGTGACTCATAATTTGAATACTTTAAAGCTGAAGATCAAGAGAATAACAGAGTCCCAGCACTACCCTCACCACACTGGCCTCCTACCTCGTGTCCCCATGCACCCAGCCACCTTCAACCCAACGTTTCACACAACAAGCTTCCCCACATCATTCAACAAGTTGTCAGGTGCATCTACAACCCAGTCCCTCTTACCCACCATCAACAATAACTACAAACCCCAAAAGGTAAGATGAGTGTTGGAATCTTACTGGCCACCTGAAATTGATACGATGCAATATTAAAATATCCAAAATCAACTAATTTTAATCATAGAAGGTTATATTTATAGTTTTATAATATAGTTTTTCATAGTATTTTTTTAAAAAAGATTAAAATGCATGTTAAGTGAAATGAAGACAAAATCATTTAGGAGTTATGAATATTTAAAAACTAATTCTTTCCAATCAATATAAAAAATGATTTCATATTGAAGCACCTATATAAAAAAACTTACTATAGTACTTTGCCCCAACATACACATGTCTGTATAACATTACCAGCTTGCTTATTTGCATTAAAACTTCTCCTGTTTATTTAAAGGTCATAGTTTAAATTTTGAGACTTTCAGGTTAATGCTTTTAGACCTTCAGGCTAATGCTTTAAAACTTTCAAGCGAATGCTTTCGCATAAAAAAAAAGATTTCAATACTATATTGTTTCTTCAGTCCCCTACAAAGACATCCAAAGGTATTTTTACACAGTATCAGTACACGCTGCCTTCATTGGATCAACGTAGATATTAAACTCTGAGAGGTATTCAGAATCTAATACCAGACATCAGGTGAGATTGGAGTGTCTTAGTGATGACTACATTTACTTGGCTTGAATGCACTGACTGTGATAAGATCTTTAATTTGTATAATGTGATAATGTAATCTGATGGTTTTCCTATTATATGATAATGTTATAGGTCTGTGTCAAAGATTGTGCGTGTTAATGTTCAAGGTCATTGACCTTGTTTGATTCCATGTGTGCTGAATGCCTGATACATGGGATTTTAACTTTCAAAATTTTTGTCACCACAGAATTGAATAAACTCTTTCTTTAGAAATATTTTAAACAATTATACAACATTTTTGGAAAACGTTAAGAAATGGCACTCATAATTTAAAAAATTTGTGTAAAAAAAAATGTCATTTCAATATTTTTTCCATATCAAAATATTTAAATCATTACAGAATTTGATTATGTTTTGCATGAAATATTAAAATTTTTGTACCTTAAATTTGTAAACAACAAATCATCTGATGTTTGTTTGTTTGTATTTGTTCTTAATTTATTTTACAGGGTTTGGAAAAAATTTATTGATCATTTTTTACTATGTACCAATTATAATGTATTTAATTTTTTTTTCATTTGTTGTTCATCAAATTAATATGTAACAGAGAATGCTACATTAATCTGTGATACTTGGTGCATTACTTTAAGTTAACATTAATTCCTCAGCCCAAATGAAAATATAATTCCACTTCAATTCAAATAGAACTCACTTGTCATTACTGCAGGCCTTAGTTCTATTACATTTAAAGTTTATATTTTTCAAATTTTTTTTACTATGTTGAACTTTTGATTGTGAAATAAAAATGTCCTTTTTCAAAATTTGGAATTTTAAAAATAAAATGACTCAAACAAAATGTAATTCTTTTTGAATACAAGTGAAAAAGGGAAGTTTGAATCATATCATGAGACAAAACACTTAATATTACAATAAATTCTGCAAAATATTATAATAAATTCTGCAATCTTAACTTTAAAAAAAAAGGTATTCTATGATACTGAAATATCAATGAATCACAATTTGTTGTTTGATATCACATGCCTTGAGTAGATTTAGATAGATTGTAGTTTACATTTGCTCAATGCAATTTTCAGCATTTTCACAAATACATTTGAAAGTCACATAAGATAACACTTTAAAAAAATTTCTTTCAAATATTGAAAGTATTTGTTTTATAATTTTTCACATTTTTCTTTGTATTGTAAATAAATAAAAAATATTGAAAATTTAAATGTTTTGTTATTGTTATTAATTTTTGTGTATTTAGAGATGCTTATCTATACATATAATTCTCTTCATGGGACCATGCGAGACACCACGATGCAAGTATGTGCAACCGAGCGTGACAAATGACCCTCGCTGTGGTCGATCAATGTATTGAGACCAACAATGGTCCTTGCGTTTCACTTGCATTGTTCCTTCACAGAAAACGTGAGATTTGTAGTGTACTGGTTATCACGTCCACCTCATACGGGGAAGGTCCTTGGTTGAAGCCCCAGCGAAAACACTTTTTAAATTTATTTTTTTTAAAATGTGTTTGTGCTCGTTCTTTTACCCCTTTATTGCCAACACTAGCTGACCCACGGCGTAGCATATGCCGCTAATGATTTAGTGACGGGTGAAGACTTCCTGAAAGACACAGTTGTCAAAATGGGTTAGGTTTGGGCAAACGACTGTGAGTGAATGAAAAGAAGGAACTCTGAAGAAACCCACGGCGTAGCATACGCCGCAGACTTGCTCATCATAGACAGTGCAAAGAATGGTTGCGGGGGTTAAGAGTACAGACACAAAAAGCAGCACTAAGTAAATAAAAAATAGCGAGTAAATGTGAAGACATGCACAATGAGGTTGTTGTTACCCGCCTCCCATTTAATACTACCATCCCTTAAACATAAACTGTGATTGGCCGACACTAGCGAGGTTTAGTCATATTTAGGGTTGTTAATTGCGTGTTGTTGTTTTTTTGAAAACCGATTATCGATTATGTAACTCCGATTTTAAACCGATTATTGTTTTATAGCTGACTTCATAGAAGTTAGGGGTGTACCAAATTTCACCTGCAAATGTCTCGAAACCAACAATGAGTTGGCAGTTCCCAACGACGCTCACTCGCGTTGTTTTGATTTCTTCGTGCTGTAGTTTGTGTCCGTTCTTTCTCCCCTTTCTTTGCACTCTCCATGAGCAAGTCTGCGGCGTATTATACGCCGCGGGGCGTCTAGTGTGTTCATATTTGCATACCTTTACTGCTCTTAGTTCATATATTCTGATGCTTACGGCTCCTGGTCGCTCATATTTCTTGACTTTAACTGCCCATGTGAGGGCATATTTACTGAATCTGATAGCTCCTGGTTGTTCAAACTTTTAATTGAAATTAATTTTTAACTTGAAAATATTTCATTTAATTTGGTTGAAATAATGTTAATCTAGCAGAAATAAAATTGCTGTCAGAAAAATAATTTTAAATAACCAGTAAGCCTAATGATTATTTCACATTCATGGCTTGTTTGTTCTATTTTATACCAAGTTCATTAGAAACTGACTTAAATACTGAAACTGAAATCATATCTGTATTAAAAAATCTCTCTTTAAAATTTTGCCGTTTAGAGAACTGGCAATTAAAGGAAAACAATAATTTTTTTAAAAGGGCAAAATGGAAACAAATCAAGTTGTTTATTTTGATATTTTAAAAAAATACAAAAAGCAACAAATTTCTTTATTTAAAAAAAAGGGTAAAAATCATTTTTTATTTTTAGTGGCACAAAAGATGTTTTACATTTGCAGATAAATTCATCACAAAATATTTTTTGGCTATAAAAGAATCAATCAAATATTCAACTGATGTGTAAACTCACTTAAAAATAAGATATGGTAAAAATATCAATTTATATATAGGCTTTTATATTGCATGTCATTTTTTTGCAGTAGTTTGGCATATTGGTTGTAGAAATAACAATATTATGTAGCTGATAAAAATATTACATGCTGTAGAAAAGAAATTAAAGATTCACAAACAACAATGAATGACACTGTAAGATACAATTATATAAATAGACTCATTCACTTCACTTATTCATCACATCATCTCTCAAGACCATAAATTGTCTGAAATTGTAAAGTGTAAAATAAATGAAATAGCCAGGCTATTTAAAGGCTTGTGGATAAAGTAATTGTTGTGATGCATAATAAGTTAAACATAAAATAAAATAAAAATGTTGTCAGCAGGCAAATCATTGAGGCACAGTCAAAAGAAATAATGACAATAAACAAGGAATTAATAAGTAGAATTACAATCAACGCTGAAAGTTATTGATGGCCTTAGTTAATCAGTTTGAAAATTGTGACAGAAACCACTTTCCCCAAAACAGGGAATTCAATGAAATTATATGAGAAGCCACTTTCCATATATGTTACAGTTATCTAAAATTTTAATAACTTTATTTATTAAATTTTATGGACTGAAAATTTTCTTTCCCTTTATTTGAAGCATCTTGAATTTTGAATTTCCAAGAATTTGTCTTGCAGATTCCTAAAAAGTGTTTTTATAAGTGAAGGGATAAAATTGGGCCATTTTTGGTGTTAAAGTTCATGACTTGGAGATACAACATAACATTCCCATAGACTCAAATGTTGATAAAATGTACACATTAAAATGAGTGCACATCTTCGTATCGGGACAAGTCGAAAACACTTGTTTATTACCCATCACAAATGAGCTGTCTAGGGACACAGATTTTGTGCACAAACTGGGACACCAAAATAAATAAACTCCTACAACGAAATCGTTTTTTTTTATCAATGATCTTCATCATCCATCTCTTTAAGTTTTTCACTAACGTTTTTCTGGAAGGGCATCTCATAGTCGGGGAAGTCAACCTCCCAGCCGAATCTTTCTCGCTTAATCTCCTTGTCTCTGAGGAGCTCAGCGGTGGTCTTCTGTGTTGTCCAGACCTTCTTGGGGAAGTAACGGATGTCCTCCTGCTCTTCGAACCCACCGGCAAGAGCAGAGGCGGCCCGCAGTATAGAACCTTTACGTGGTTGTGGTAGTGAGTCTTCATCTGGCATTTTGACCTTCGTGAAAAACAAATTTGATATGAGAATCAGTTAAAATCTTTTGCAAGTTGAGATACGAAATGTATCCTGACAAAAGTCTTCTCATTTCCAAGCTAAAATTTACTAAAAACATTTATTTTGTTGTCCTATTAAATCTTTGGAGTAGCATTCTTGCAAACTTTCCATACACAGTGATTCTTATTGCTAGATGTGATACCACTATTTTACCTTTAATTCTGTAATTCCCTACCTGCTCAATTTTGAATTGGTCTTGGGTGCCAGATCCACCTTTCTTCTCCTTTTTCTTTGGTTTAGCTTTGGCCTTCTTGTCATCTTTAGGCTTAAGTGTGTCCCACTTAGTTTTGACAATCTCAAACACACGTGGGTCAGCCCAGGCATAGGCCAGGTCCATGGGAGTCAAACCTGGGAGAGAATAGTACCATTGCGTAAATAAATTATTATATCAAGGAATACACACACTCAAATCACTAGGGCTATCTTTGACTTGTTTTTGTGACCATCTTATGGATGTTCTTTGTAATTTTTTGCCTTTTTTCTGTAACTATCTATGGAATGCTCTGTGACTATTTAAAAAAAAACTCATTGAAATGCCGTACGGTAATTTTGGAGAGCTCTAGGCACATTAAATAAACTTTGCAGAAGAGTTTATATGGCAGAATGATGAGCATTTTAGTTGGAAGCTCCTTGAAAGGAGAAGGCTGGTGAATGGCTAAGAAAGTAGAATATAATAAATAAAAAGAAAAAGATTATGGTTGCCTTTCTTGTTTTCAGTCTGCATCTTGCACCCTCGATCAATGAGATACTGCACGACTGTGTCCTTGGAACTCTCAATGGCACGGGTCAATGGGGTTCCCCCATTGAACGAGACGGCATCGATTTCAGCTCCATGCTCCACCAGGAACTGAACTATATCCAATTGACCCGTGTGACATGCATGATGAAGGGGTGTCCATTTAAAGTTATCTCTAGTGTTCACATTGGCCCTGGAAAAAAAAGAACAAAAAATAACTGTTTTACATGATCACAAAATATGAAATTACAAACATCATATGAGGGTGACTGATTATAAAATAATAAATTATTCTTATATGATGGTAATGAAATTAATTTGTAAGTGTTTAACTTATGTATAGAAGGAGCGTCTGTAACAGATAAGATAAGATAACTTACAAAAACAAAATTATACAATTTTAAGTTATGGAATTTATTTGATCTCAGGCTTTAAATAACTGGAAAATGAAATCTCTGGGTTCTCAGTATCTACATTATCTAACAAAGGATATAGAATTTTAAAATATTTTTGAGCTTTAAACAATGCTTTAGCACAGTCCTTCTCAAACTTTTTAGTATGGCGGACCGGCAGGAATTTTTTCCAAAGCACCAAGGACCGGTGCACTATTTTCCCTGCACTGACAATTTTTTCCTGTCCTTTTTTGACAACTTCTGCGGACCGGTGGCAGATGGCCCACGGACCGGCACCGGTCCGCGGACCACCACTTTAATAAAGAACTGCTTTAACACACAAAAGCTAGGGGTCAATGGTAATGTACAAATTGATAGTAAGGGTAGTTTTAATGTGTTAATTGCAAGACCTCAAGTTATTTGTATAAACTGTAAAAGTGATCACCACTTTTTTGAAACCCTGGAGTTCCATCAGGTGAACCCTTTTGTTGTAATATCTAATTGTTATAACGTGTTGTGGGGTCTGAGTGTTTGAAATTTGGATGTTACCTGAATGAGTTTCTCATCACAAAATGCCTTACCAATTTTTATAGAGGTATATTAACAATTAATGAAAACTAACTCATCTAACTAAAGAAAAAAATCCCTACCCATTTTCAATAAGGAATCGAACCATTATGATGTCAGCAACTTCACACGCAACCATTAGGGCTGTCTTGTAAAATTTATCCCGCGTATCGACTGGAGTCCCTCGCTTCAATGCATCCTTAATTGATTGGATGTCTCCATTCTTAGCAGCCTCACAGATGTTTATATAAGTTTTGGGTGGAGCCTCAATGTACCAGGCTGAGGAACACAACAGATTTTTTTAAAAATGGGTTAAAGTCAGCATTTTGAAGGGAAAGGGTAAATTAATATTTTTTTTCAAAAAGATTTTTTTTTAAAAATTGGCTGAACTTTTCCAAAGTTATCTCATAAACCATAAATTTCATAAATATTATTTCAAATTTTTTTCCATTCAAAAAATTAATTTTTACATCTGCAGTATTAGAAATTTTAAAAAATTATTATTTAAAGATATGCATTTCAAATTTCTATTAAGTTCATCAAAAAGAAATGACACACAAAAAATAAAATACAAACTATCAAAGAAATGAGAACTTTAACATAATAATTCAAATGATTTATTGACTGTAGGGAAAGTATTAAAATGGTTTACTTACCCGAGTCATCTTGTAATGGATGTTTTGGTGGTTTGTCCCTATCAAATCTGCCGGTGTCTGTGTAATGGATGTGCTGCGGAATGTAAACTAGGGGAGGAACTCCTCCAAACTGCCGTGGACCTTCATCCTGGATGCAAATGGGCATTATAAGCTTGAACTTGCCCTTTTTACCACCTTTCTTCTTTGATTTCTTCTTTTTCTTCTTTCCTTCAAAGGCCTCGTTGACAAAGTTTTTATTGACCCACTTTTTAGCCAGGAAGAAATCGTTATAGTCTATTCTACCTTCTTTGTTTTTGTCCTGCAATGTGAGGACTTGTCTCAAAGATTCCTCATCTGTGGTACAACCTTTGCTTGTCAGGACATCAAGGAAATCGTTGGTGGGTATTTTGCCTGTTTCCTCAACATCGATTGCTGTGAATGCAGGGAGAAGGATGGGCTTGCGGGTTTGTACCCAATCGTAAAGTTGAAGAACCCATGGGTCATTATTTTTTCCCCCTTTACCGTAAGTCTTTTCTGCTTTTCTAAGCTCTGTCCCGGCTGCCTTGTTGCCAGCTTCCTTTGCTATAACTTTTGGTAGCTGACCATGATTGTTCTTTGTCTTTGGGTTGCACCCTGAAAGAGAATCAATGACATGTTATAAAGTCCCATTTTGAATCAGATATTGAAATTTCATTGCATGTTTTAGTTAAATAATAAAATAAAAACATTTTAAAATTCTATTAAAATACAAATGCTGAATTAAAACAAAACAAGAGTATTGTTAATTTTTGTCTTAACAGAGTACAGTGGAACCTCGGAATAAGTCCTTAATCCGTTCCAGACCTTTGGACGCATACCAAAAAGGACGTTTACCAAAAGTATTTTTACTATAGGAAATAGAAGAAAAATGATTAATCCGTTCCCATGGAAAAATATCATATTGTTATTTACATATTTATACATTTATTGATGTGGTTGTATAAAATAACTTAAACACTGCTTAATGCTAAAGTACATAAATAAAAAAGAACTAGGACAAATTTGTTTTATGTTTTCCTGTTATCCAGATCAAAAGCAATTTTTCAACATGCTCTTATTTCCCTGACCTCTGTTTTGTGATCGTTTTCCTCCCATTTGCCCAAAAAACCAAACTCTAATACTTAACAATATTTTTCATTTAATACTTAACAGAAAATAGTAAACAGAATGTAAATGTGTTCAGGGCCGGTCTTAGCAATTACGGGGCCCTGTGCGGCTAAGTATGCAAAACGGATTGCACGGGGCTCAGTTTGGGTAGGGATAAGGAATTTAAAAGGATAATAAGAGAAAATTAAGATAGGCGGGGCCTATGAAAGAGCGGGGCCCACTGCGGCCGCATAGACCGGCCCTGAATGTGTTAAATTATTATTTTTTACATTTGTTTACACTTTAAACAAATTTATATTCCTAATTGGTCATATGCTGTTATAGAGTTTAGATTAAATGTTCTATTGAATAATTAATAATTATCGTGTATTATACACAAATTTAAGTGATGCTAAAAAGCAGCTTAGATAAATGAGACCTCAAATTACATTTACCAAAGTCATTATTTTATTGGTTTGTCACTGACCTATTATGTAATAATGTTCATTTGACTAATTGTGCCAGTTATAAATATTTAAAGTATAAGTTTTAAAATTTCAAGACTATTACCACTAAATGTGTGATCTAAAATGTTTGTACAGCTTTGTGAGCTATACATATTTGTTCGATAATTTTTGGATAGGTGAGAATCGCCAATGATCCGAGAAGATGTGTTGCTGAAAAATCAGAAGTCTTATTTCTCTGTACAAACAATAAATACAATATACATTTTTTATATTGCAATATTTTAATTCACTACGATAAAGTATTGAATTTCAGATCTACAATAAGTGAACGTGATCTCAAAATTATGCAGTAAATTCTCATGTATGTAAAAGTGTTCAAAGAAAGATGTTGCTCTATGTTAAATTATTTAACTTAGTCATATTGGACGACCCCTTACAAGTTCAAGCTAGAAGGTCGTTTTTCATGCAAAGGTTGTATACCAAGCAAAATATTTTGCATCCAAACAGGACATATACTGAGTTGGACTTATACCAAAGCAGACATATACCGAGGTACCACTGTATATATATTAAATTAAAAAAATTCTTAAATATTATTTGAAGGATAAATTATTTCTAAAAAAATCCGTAATAGTGTCTTCCGGGCAAAAATGAATTTTGCCAAAAAATGTTAAATGCTAAAAAGTAAAATTTGAAAAAGGTTAATATTTTCAGGGATTTAAATTTTATTTTAACAGTTCCTTAAAGAAAAACATAAAATTAGCAAATTATTTCAGCAATAAATATGTTACCTCGCTGTGATAAAAACTTAATACACATAGCTTCTCCCATCTTTGCAGCATAGTGAATTGGATTTCCGCCATCATTGGCAACTTTGTTGAAATCTGCTCCATACCCAGACATTAATTGAAGAGCTTTGAGGTGGCCATTCATAGCTGCGAAATGAGCAGCACAATTTTTCTTTGCATCTATAGTATTAGGATTGGCCCCAGCAGCCAATAAAGCAGCCACAACTTTGATACCACCACTTGATGCTGCTGCCATGAGTGGAGTGCGACCAGATTTCTAAACAAATAAATTGGAAAATCAATTCTTATTAACACTTCAACTATTTTTTAGGCTACTAGAAATTAAAATACAACAATACTATATGCATTTTAAACAGGAAAGAAATGATATTTTCCACAGGTTAGTCTTATTTTAGAAAGGACTTTAAATTTATACACAAATTTATAGCTATCAAAATATCCTCATTATATAACAATCTTAATTTTAAATGAAAACATTGTCTCCAAGCAATGAGATTTAATAGTACAGTTGTTTAAGATGAGCATTCAAATTTCAATAGTACAATGAAAATGAATTATCATAAAGCATGTAGCATGTGCCTCTGAAAATCAAGTCTTCTGAGAAATTTCTGTTTATCATGCAAATGACTAACAATGTTTCTGGAACTAGGTAGATTTTTTCCCCGGATATTGGGTAGATTAAAAAAAAATGGCTCCAACAATTAATAGTATGAATATAAATTGTAATAGATACCAGTGCAGTGCTATTAGCATCAGCCCCATGGTTTAGGAGAGTCAGACACAGCTTCTCATTGTCAACTGCTAGATTGCAGGCCTCAACAAAAACAGGGTTACCCTCCATGTCAACAGCATTTACATCAGCTCCATGTGAAAGAGCAAGCTCAAGACATTTGCTATGCCTTTCAGTTGGTGTTAGCAAATAAAAGATTATACCTAATGAAAAAGAACAAGGAGTGTCATTTAAAAAAAAATGTATAAAAGATAAGTTAAAATGATGTATTATAACGATAAAATACTAATTTAGTCCTTTGTATAATTCTTCATTGAAAAAGATAGTTTACTTACACATTTAGTTAGTCACTTGTATAATATAAAAATCTTCAAAACCATTTGAGATAAAAATTAAAAAGTGCAGAGGATTATTAAAATGTAACATACTTTTTAAACTATAATTAAACTGTCTGATTATAAAACAGAACTGTATGACATTTTACACATAATAATAATAATAACCCCTTTTCAGACCATGATGGCCTATGGGGCAAGTGAAGTAGCGTTCACAAGTTTCATTGAGCCACCACTAACAAGCAGGGGAATTTGTGGCTAGCACAATGCCCTGGAGGCCTTGCCAGTACCGAGGCTCGAACCCGCGACTCGATTTTTGCCTTGGTTTGACAGTCTAGCGCGCTACCACTTAGACCACCGCGCCACATTTGACACATAATATGGTTATTATTTTATTATAGATTGTGTCAAAGTTTCCACCAAAAGTACAATTTTTCATGTGTGTAAACAAAGCCTAATAAATTTTTTTAAAAATCACTCACTTTTTCCTTCAATATCCTTGAGGGTCATATCAGCACCAGCATGTAATAGCTTTTCCATACATTCAACATTGCCAAACTCTGCTGCCCACATTGCTGCTGTTTTGCCTTTCAGGTCCATTACATCAGGATGGGCACCCAGCCCCAATAGAAAATTAACCATATCCTCATCATTGGCTTTGGCAGCCACAATTAGTGCAGTCAGTCCTTGCTCAGAAGCATTGTAGTTGATGAGATGTGGAGTACCTTTCAAAATTAATTTCTCTATTTGTTCCTTATCTTTTTCTCTGACACATTGCAACAATTTGCAAACTTGCAATATTTGCAGACGAGCTTGTGCAACAGGCATGATTTAATTTATGTTCATGAGATCTTCAGTTGTTCAAATACAAATTCAAAATTTAATGATAAACATGACTTTTTGTAGCAGAATTGTGAAAAAAGGAAAATGCACCTTCATTGTAATATAGTTTTCTGAATAGTAGATTTAACTATGGGATTTGGTTGCTTTTTGATGATGTTTTATTTACTAATTGTTTAATTTCACACTTGTGACATTGACAGTAAGTTATACTCAATGAAGCTATGACTTATAAGTAAGTTCACTATGTTACTATGTTGGCTATAAATAATAAATAAGTAACAAATTTGAAAAGTTGCGATCTTGAATCTTGTTCGTTGGCAATTAATCATCAATCTTCTAGTGAAAGTGAATATTAACTATAGACTCTATAGAGTTTATAGACTGCTAGGCTATAAATAGCATGCTACAATTTTTTGCATTATTTAAGTCTACTCTGGCCTTCGCTACTTTACTAAAACAAAGCCTCGCCTTACTAAACTTGTCTTAACTAAACTATTTTTACTAAAACTAAACAAATTGAGGCTTGATGATCACATGCCTACATTATTTTTTCTCTTGTAGCTTTGGTTAAGAGCATTATTTTTTAAATTCAAATTTAGTACTCCTAGGTTTATATGATGAGTATCGAAGATACAATTAAATGGAAACTTTCAATCTGGGAAAGACATGATGTTCCTCGTCCCCCATTTTGTCGCCACTTAGTGTCCAAGGAGACAACCAATAAAAAAAATGGATCATGTTTTTTTTTCCTGTTCAACATCTTTACGTATCAATTATTAATGTGGATTGATTGCATGACAGCTAACAAGGGCAGGTATAAATCAACCACACGCAATGTCTTCAATCAACTTATGTCTAGCAACTTACAGATTAAGAAACAAATACATGTAATCAAATAAAGATATCTCTATGAAACATGAAAATCTATTTCTATCATAACTGTTGCTATACTCTGACTTAAAACGTACAAACTAGACAGAACTCACGTTAGAAGAATATTATTATCTATTTATTTTAGTTACAGGAAATATTTTAAAAAATATTTATTTGAAGAAAAAAATTAGCACCAAGAATACATATGTCTAGAAAATCACAATTTATGTTATAATCCGTTGTTAAGAATGTTTGCATCTATTCAATTCAAAACGTTGCCTTTGCCGTCTCTGGATAATTGGTATACATAATAATATATCATTCACGCCCGCGCTTTCTTTCCCGTATTTAATGATTAACTTTCCCCCTTGAAAACGCCCCCCCCCCTCGTCACGCCCTCGTGCACATTTACTTTTTTTATTGCTGAACCCATCAAACTTTCCTACAAACCTTCATCTATTAACTTATTCTCTAGTTTCTATGTCATACAGAATTAGACTGAGTATCAGAGCCGTCTTTACACCATTTTGGGCCCCTGGCCAAAGAGAGATTGCTGCCCCCCCCTTTTTTTTTGCAGGAATAAAAAATAAATGTTTGATAATATTTAAAAAAATGTATTATTTATTTTTTTGTCACTATACTAATTTTTTTAAAATGTTGTTAAAACATGCTGTACAGCTGCAACTATAATCAACATTAAACATGAAAAACAGAGAAAAGATATTTTATTTAAACAGATATTTACATATGTTTTTTAAAATAATAAGCAACATAACATATTACATCTATTACACAAGGTCAAACAAAGGTATTAAAATTCGTAATGGAAAAAAATACTTAGATTAGAAAAAATTTCAGTACGGTACTTTATAACAAGCGTTTGCGACATTTCTTTTCAGAAAATGTTTTATTATTGGCTTGAAGTCAATGGTCTTCAGGATGTCATTTTCTATGCTCATGAGTGAAAGCCAGTTCAAACGATGCTGTCCCATTGGACTACGAAGCTGATTTTTTATAAGTTTAAGTCTTGAAAAAGAACGTTCTCCTGTACAGTTGCTCACCATCATGCACATGAACACTCTGAGTGCAATTTCAATGTTCGGAAAAACAGATTTTAAATTGTCCGAAATTATTTTTCTGTACAGTGCAGGGAGAGTCTCGCAATTTTCATCAAGAGCCATGTAATGTTTGAGATGCTCACATTCATTTAAAAGGTCGTCATAACTCAAGTCCTTGTGGTACGTACTGGCAAGATGTTCGCATTTTTCTTTAGTGCATCAGAAGTAATGGTTTTTAATTCACTCAAGAAAGAAAACAGATTTCCAATTTGTGAATACGCCTCTGCACGTCTTGTTAGTTCAACGATTAAAGTGTCCAGAATAGGGAGGAAAGTTTCTACCTTGAACTTTTCGGACTTATTTAGAAGTAACTCTTCTCCTGGCCTATCATACCTACTAAAACGCACACTTCGGGTTTCGTTCCCGTTTTTTTTCCATCATAGTAATCGGCATCTGGACACATACTCCTGGCTTTGAATTCATATTCAGTGAATTTGTCTCTAGTTTCCTGAAGATAGCTTTTCAGCGACTCAAGAAGATTTGTGGCAACTAGGATGTTCACATCCTTTGATTGTAAAACTTTGCTTGTTGTATTCATCCTTTCTAGAATGTCCTTCCAAAGAATTGTAAGAAAGATTGTTTCAAGGTGTTTCCATTTTTTTGCTCAAACCTTCCGCCTCACGCCTTGTTGTCACTTGCTGTTCATTGTCACCTGATATAGAATCCAGTGCATGTTTTATTTTGTCGAAACCCCTACACAAAGCATGAACAGCATCAAAATGTGCTGACCAACGTGTGTCAGACAGACGCTTGACCACAACATCTTTTTCTAAATATGATGTCAATACATTCCAGCGATGAGTAGAACCAGCAACAAAATGTATACAGGTGCTCGAACAAAGTAAAAGCAACACTCTGCAGATTTTACTCCCACCAAATTCAGGCTGTGTCCTGCACAGGGGACATAGATTGCAAACTCATTGAGTTCATGAATACGTGCCTGCAATCCAGTGTATCGTCCAGACATATTTGACGCATTATCGTATGATTGGCCACGGCAGTTTGATAGTGGAATTTTGTTCTCTTTAAGAAAATCCACAACAGTGTCTGTTAAATCCTTTGATCCATGAGAAAAGATCGGGGATGAACATCAAGAAACGCTCCACAGGTTCGCAGCCTTTAATGTCTCGGCAATAAATGTCAGTTGATCTATGTGTGAGATGTCTGGAGTAGAATCTACACTCATTGAATAATAATTTGACTCTTTTACTTCTTCAAGAATAGTACCAATAGCTTGTTGTCCCATTAAATCAATAAATTCCTCACAAATATTGGCAGATAAATATGACGTATTTCCTTTTCCAGGATTTCCGTACATTTTGAGATGTTCCTCCAGGAAAGGATCTAATTCACTCAGTAGATCTAGTACACCTAAATAGTTACCATTATTTGTTGATCCAATAATCTGATTTTCGCCACGAAATGGCAAACCTCTGGAAGCAAGAAAACGTATTACAGAAACCAAACGTGTCAACACTTTATGCCAATATTCCTGCTCTGAGCGATGATTACTTAAGTAATAAAGAATCTACACTTCCAGTTTCTTTATGCCTTATCAAATATAACACAAAATTATGAGATTTTTTATAAAATAATAATACATTTTATACGGGTTTTCCGAAGCCCTACAACATATTCGTATGGGGCCCCTATGCTCGTGGGCCCCGGGAAAATGCCAACAGGCCTATGCGTTAAGACGGCATTGACTGAGATAAAGCCTTTAAATATACTATAGGACAATGGTGGCGAACCTTGTTGGGGCCGCGTGCTCAAAATTCTACAAAACCCCACTTATATATAACACAGTGCCAACACTCCAATGAAACCCGAAAATGGAGATTTGGCGTAGCTGGTTTGATTAAGGAAGTGGAAGTACTATTTTAGTCGGTTGATGAGGCTCTGCGTGCTTACTGTGGCATGCGTGCCATAGGTTCGCAATCACTGATATGAGTTGTACAAACAAATTGTTTGAATAAAAGTATAAAGTAAAGCTTTATTAATGTGCAAATACATATGCTAAATGCAGTGGCGTAGCTAGGGATTTGTAGGGATTTGGGGGCCCGGGGGGGCTTGGCCTCTTTGGGGGGGGCCTGCATACATGGCGGTGGCGTAATATGTTATGTAAAAATTATTCGGACACTCCTTTGGGACACCCCCCCCCCTCAAGTGGGGGTCCGGGGGACGTTTTGTCGGTGAACCGTGGTCACTCATAGCCGTGGCCTGAGAACACTACGTCACTTGCGGCAACTACTAAGAAAGGGACATGGCTCTCCCCATTTCCTTCTCCAGATCCTATAAGGTTGTGCGATATGCCAACCAACAATCCATGGAAGAACCAAAGAAAATACAAGATAACAAACGATTTTTTTCTCTTCTTTTATCCTGTATTTTTGTTAAGTACTTAAGGTCATACTTCTTCTTTACATACAATTCAAAATCACTTCAAATTTATTTGTACTCATTAAGGCATTTATCCAGTGGCGTAGCTAGGGAGGGGGTCCAAATTCGAAAGATAATGAGTATGACATATTGACACTATTGTTTTTATTTATAATACACGTTACTTCAAGTTTTGCTGTATTCTTTATTAACTCAACAATATACAGTTTTATCCACCAATTTAATTGGTATTATTTAGTAAATAATAAACTGCAAATTAGTATTGTTCCTGTCTTATGCATTTTTTATAGTCAAGTTGTATGACTGTCACTGTCAGACAACGTAATTATTGTCATAAATAAAATAAGATAAATTCAATTATTTTTTCTAACAAATGAAAAAATAGCAAAGCTGAAACTTGTCAATTTATCAACGGCGCCAAAAATAAATTAGCCAAGGGCCTAGTTACGCCTCTGATTAACGCTGTGTTCTATTTTCCTTACTTGAACAATTCAAAGAACCAAAACCTATTTGTTTTAAATGATTTTTGCAGAGGCGTAACTAGGTTTTTGGCGCCCTTGGCTTTTTTATTATGGCAAAGGCCATAAAAATAATCAAAAATATTATAATGGTTTAAATGAAATATTTTTTAATATAATTAAGTATTAACTTTTTTGTTATCGAGAATAAAATTGAAATATAGTCTAACCTGGCTAAGTCGAAATTCCTTAAGTCCAAATCCTCCCTATATTGAGGGAGCCTACATCGAATTGTTAGGTCCCGGCGAAATTCCATAAGATTAATGTATTTTAGATTTTTGGTTTTCAACCTCTCTTAGTCGAATTTTCCAAGGCGTTTGGTTTATTATTCTGGAGTGACATTTCAGAACACGTGTTCCGTAAAGCCACGTAAATGGACGTAAATTCTTATTTTAGTGCATTCCACGAGGGATTAAGTGACCCTTGCAAGTACAAAAAATGACAAGGACAAGAAAAAGGAGTGGTAACTATATATAATTCGCGTCCCTTTTCTGCATGCTGTGACTCTTTTTAAAAAGGATAATCTTACTCCCCCCATCACACTGACGAGGGAGTAAAGTGTGGGGGGGTGGGTGAGGGAAGGTGTCTCCTCTCACGGGCTTGTGTGGGCATGTCAAAGCAAGTTGGCTCCTTTCATATGATACATCAGACACTGGCTCTCTTTCATGTCAAGCCTACTAGCCGGTATTGATGTTCCCCCCACCTCTCAATATCTACATTGTCCTTGATTAATCGGCGCCTATTATGCCATTTTCACTAACTCAAAAACTCTGCAAGTCGATTTTTTTCGGGTCCTTTTGAGTTCGACTTAGAGAGGTCCAACTGTATTTATTTAAATACAAATTTAAAAATTAGAGATTTAGTGGCGCCCTTTTGAGCTGGCGCCCTTGGCAACTGCCATGATGCCAACCCGTTGTTACGCCACTGGATTTTTGTTTGATGTTTCAATTAAAAAATGTATCAAAATACATGGTAGTTTGTCGAGACCGTGTTTTTTTTTCCGGTTGAAAGTTATTTCTTTTTAAGTGCTTTCATGTTAAACGTATTTCACAATTTATATTGCAAACGAAAAGTTTTAATTTGATAAATTATTCGCGAGCCAAAATGTGAACACAGAAGAGCCGCAATTCCAACACCGTTGGTTTAGGGGCCGTCCATAAATGACGTCACGCGATTTTTGACCCCCTCCCCCCCCTCGTCACGCGACGTCACAAAAACTTAGACCCCCCCCTCTAAAAATACGTCACAAATCTTTGACCCCCCCCCCTAAAATTTTTATTTTTTTAAAATAAAATAAAATAACAAAGAAACAAAAAAACAACAAAAAAACTTTATTTTCTATTTGAAAATAAGTATATTTCAAATAACTTTTATTGTCATTTAAGTATTTATTATTTATTTAGTGAAGATCTAAATTGTAATATCGTAACCCGCGTGAATCATTTTTAAAAATCGTTTAACCTGCCTTCAGAAAACGAACTGTGTTGACATCCTTAGCTTATATTTTATTTTAATGAATACAAATTAAACATTGACTATTGATCATCACGGTTAACGTCTTTGTTTAGAAAAAAAATTATATAAAAATAACATTTTTAAAATGTATTTTTTAAAAATCCCTCAATTGACTGACGGGCATCCCGTAAGACAGAGGTCGGCGAACAGGGGTAAATAACCTGAACTGGGGTCAAAAAGTGAATTCTTGGGGGTAATGCAGACTCATTTGGTACATATAACATCCGCTACAATCCACTAGATATATTAAAATACGTCATGTGTACGTGTACGCTTGGAACATATGCCCATTATTAAACAGGTTCCTTCCAGAAAATGCATTTTTAAAAATTAGACAACTATGTAGATTTCTTACCTACGCATTATATGAAGACATCTAAATCTACTCTACTTTCATTTATATTGACACGAGTGACAATAATCTTAATCCACATGACTTGTCTTTATCACGTATCATTTCTGTGATATTTAAAATTAATGCCTTAAAAACTGAACTAAGAAGAAAAGTTGTTTTGTTCTCCTCTCGAATTGCAATGTCAAGAATTTGATGCATTCAATAAAGTTAATGAATACTTGACTAATTTTAAATGGGCTCATTTACCATTATATCTAGAACAGTGCTTCTCATACTTTTTAGTATTGCGGACCAGCAGGAATTTTTTCCATTGTACCAGGGACCGGTGCACTATTTTCCCTGCACTGACAATTTTTTCTGTCCTTTTTTTGAGAACATCTGCGGACCTGCAGCGGATGGCCCACGGACTGGCATCGGTCCGCAGACCACCACTATGAGAAGCACTGATCTGGAAGACTAGAATGGCCAGGGGCGTTTTATAAAAAACCATCGAACATTTATATCAAACGTAAAACGTTTTTAATTCTATCAAATAGATTCACCCTCCCTCCCCTTTTAAAGAAAAAGGATATTCCTTGTCGTTTTGACTTAAAATATCTACACATAATCCTATTCAAATCATTTTTAGACACTTGTCATGTTTGTAAAACTCACCAGTAGCATTTTCGGGGGTGGAGGGGTGGGGGTGCTAAAGACGCTCCCCCAAATCCCGAGTCACGTGAGCAGGACCTAGAGTCTGTAACGCATACATAAACTTGTATATTTTGTGGTAACGGGCATGAGAGAACCAAACGGAGCTGCGGTTAGATCACAAATGCTTTGATGTCAACATCAAACGACGCAGTGTAACAATTTCATATGTTATCTTGTGGATTCTCAAACTTAAGGATTATAATTAGATTTAATTTTCGTGTCTTGATAGCATACGCCAACCAGCGTCTGATGGCCTACCGACCAGCACATTGAGAAGCACTGATTTTTTTTTAAAAACGAGAAAAAAGTCATTAAATAAATTGTAAGTGACCAAATATTTCAGTGGAAGTTTTATTTAAAGTTACCGCTTTGATGTGACGTCACATTTCTTCAACCCCCCTCCCTCCCCCCTCGTCACGCAACGTCACAAAAGTGTGACCCCCCTCCCCCCCCTAGGTGCGTGACGTCATTTATGGACGGCCCCTTAGACATTGCAGTAACATTTTCACGGGTACCCGGGCGCAATTTTACTACCCGGGTGTTTGCTCGGCAACGGGTACCTGGGTTCCCGCTTACCCGTTGACAGGCCTAGTCAAAACGGCCCCATGGTCAAAACGGCCCCGTTCAAAACGGCCCTGGACTAAAAAGATGGACTATTATTAATAGTAAAGATACAATCAAATATTATATTAGGGGACGTCCATAAATGACGTCACGCTATTTTGGCCGATTTTTTACCCCCTCCCTCCCCTCGTCACAAAAAGTTAGACCCCCCCCCTCTAAAAATACGTCACAAAGCTTTGACTTTTTCCAAAAAAAAACCACAAAAAAACAACCGTATTTTCTATTTGAAAATAATTATGTTTCAAATCACTTTTATTGTCATTTAAGTATTTATGATTTATTTAGTGAAGATCTACATTGTAATATCGTAACCCGCGTGAAGCATTTTTTTCAAAACGTTTAACCGGCCTTCAAAAAACTAACTGTGTTAACATCCTTAGATTATATTTTATTTTAATGAATACAAATTAAACATTGACTATTAATCATCACGGTTAACGTCTTTGTTTAGAAAAAAAATATTTTAAAATAATTTTTTAAAATGTATTTTTTTAAAAAAATCCCTCAATTGACCGACGGGCATTCCCGTAAGAAAGGAGGTCGGCGAACAGGGGTAAATAAACTCATCTGGGGTCAAAAAGGAATTCTTGGGGGTAATGCAGACTCATTTGGGACACATAACATCCACTACAATCCACTATATATATTAAAATACGTCATGTGTACGTGAACGCTTGGAACATATGCCCATTATTGAACCGGTTCCTTCCAGAAAATGCATTTTTTAAAAAAATATGACAACTATGTAGATTTCTTACCTACGTACTATAGGAAGACACCTAAATCCACCCTACTTTCATTTATATTGACACGAGTGACAATAATCTTAATCCACGTGACTTGACTGTATCAAGTATCCTTTCTGTGATATTTAAAATTAATGCCTTCAAAACTGAGCTAAGAAGAAAAGTTGTTTTGTGCTCATCTCGAATTGCAATGTCAAGAATTTGATGCATTAAATAAAGTTAATGAATACTTGACAACTTTTAAATGGGCTCATTTATCATTATATCTAGAATGGCCAGGGGCGTTTGACCAAAAACCAACCGAACAATTATATCAAACTTAAAACGTTTATAATTCTATCAAATAGATTCCACGCCCCCCCCCCATTTTTTTTTAAAGAAAAAGGATATTCCGTGACGTTTTGACTTAAAATATCTACACATAATCCTATTCTGATCATTTTTAGACACTTGTCATGCTTGTAAAACTCACCGATAGCATTTTTTTTGGGGGGGGGGCTAACAACGATCCCCCATATCCCCGAGTCATGTGAGCAGTACCTAGAGTCTGGGGGTGTGGGGGGGGGGTAACGCACACATAAACTTGTATTATTTGGGATAACGGGCAAAAAAGTTCGCCGACGGAGCTGCGGTTACATCACAAATGCTTTGATGTCAACATCAAACGACACAGTGTAACAATTTTATTCGTTATCTTGTGAGTTCTCAAACTTAAGGATTATAATTAGATTTCATTTTCGTCTCTTGATAGCTTACGCCAACCAGCATCTGATGGCCTACCGACCGGCACATTGAGAAGCCCTGATTTTTAAAAAAAAGATCATTAAATAAATTGTAAGCTACCAAATATTTCAGTGGAAGTTTTATTTAAAGTTACCCTTTTGATGTGACGTCACATTTCTTCAACCCCCCTCCCTCCCCCCGTCCGCATCGTCACAAAAGTGTGACCCTCCTCCCCCCCTAGGAGCGTGACGTCATTTATGGACGAACCCTTACAATGTAGTATTGCCTATAGCCTATATATACAATTATGTATACAGCCATATTCCACCATTATTATTGGTTGTCAATTATAATTTTACAATGATGAATATATTTAAAGTTTAATTTTAAATATTATTATTTTAAATAATATATGAACATCTACCTGAAACGGGCGTAAATTTTCAAATACAATGTAGATTCAAATATTTGATAGAAATTTTACCACAGATTCATGTGTTTACGTGTGAATAATAAAAGAGCAAATAAGAACACAAGTGCCATAAATAGATTAGATTACAAAAAAATAATAATAACAATATTTGCCAGCTAAGCCAGTTAAACGAAAATGAATAATATAAATATGCATGTCATGTTTGGGATACACATTTCTTAATTGTTCAAGATGCTTAAATTTATAATTATTCAAAATAAATTATTTAAAAAATTTATTTAAAAGAAGATATAAATCAAATATTTACATCTATTGACATTATGAAGTATCAAGTTTTAGTACGTGATTTACGTAAAAATCTGAACGGAAAAATATCAGCCCCCGATTACGAACCTCATCAAGGGCAAGAAGGCGAATCGAAATTGTTGATAGAAGGCAAGTGAAATCAAGACGATACTACTAATACAAATAGTAATGAATATTTTCTTATGTTAAACTTGCAGTATTAAAGAGATGAGCTATATAAAAATTATACATTTGTTATTTTATTACTCTGGCTCTCGATTAAAATGGCGTGAGAGCCAAAAAAAAACAACCCAGTGAACCCCAGTCAAGTAAAAAAATACTAAGTATAAGACTCATAAGACAAGATATGATTTAAGATAGAGTAGGTCCTCCAATATGACATCACAAAGCTGTGACCCCTCCCCTAAAAGCAGTATTTTCTATTTGAAAATGAGGATGTTTCAAATCAATTCATTG
The DNA here is from genome assembly GCA_944989445.1 of Ampullaceana balthica. Classification (NCBI taxonomy): domain Eukaryota; kingdom Metazoa; phylum Mollusca; class Gastropoda; family Lymnaeidae; genus Ampullaceana; species Ampullaceana balthica. Next base: position 292,933 of record CALYLW010000024.1, read on the forward strand.
TCATTTTAGTATGTATTTAGTGTAAGACAACACTGTAATATCGTAACACGCGTGAATCCATGTAAAACGTCATAAAATAGTAAGAAATCGAATATTTAAGAGGAACTTTGATTTAAAGTAGCATGTTTTCATGTGACATCACAATTCTTAACTAGGCACTTCAGTACTCGTTCGCGCATCGTTCTGCGCATGTCGTAAATTTACGGAAAAACTTTTTCGGAAAATTTTGGTTAGCTCTACGGGGACCCCCGAATTATGTGTTTTACGTCACAGTAATTGAAAAACAAATGAATGTTGTCATTGAGTATGTCTAATAATAGTCTTCCGGTGACGCTATAACTTTGCAAGCAACGAGGTGTTCCCCGGAGAATTTTCTGTGTCTCTTCCAACATCGTTAAGCTACTAATGTCTCACTCATTCTGTATTTTATTAAGATAATTTACTAGGACTCAAAGATAATTAATAAACATAATAATTTGGTTTGGAAAATCATTGATTTCATCAATGTAGCCTTCCAACATAAGCGGTAGACCTCCATTCATATTTTGACCAAACATCGGCACCGTAAAAAACAAAAATGGCCGATTTTTTCTTGTTCACCGGCGTTGTATTTTACCATGAAAGACAACTCAACACCAATTTTATTCATTTTTGCAATCTTTTAACATCCGAATAAAAAATAATAAAACAATGAAATTTATTTGAAAATAACGTAGAAGTTATGATAATACTTTTAAAAAGTCAATACTAACATAAGATGGATGAACATACATCGATGAAATTAAAATGAATAAACACTTGTCTAAAATATTAAAATTAATACTAATACTAGTATGGCCTAATTAGATTAGTAATACTAATACTAATACTACTAAACTAACAGTACTATTACTACGTATTTTAGTTTACTAAAATAGACCAAATTAAAATTAGATCCTAATCCTAGTAGTTTTCTAGTATTAAATTTAATAGTAATAGTCATAGTATTATTAAAATACTAAATAACTGGTATTTTATTTATAACAATGTTAACAATTAAATTAAGAACATAATTAAGTGTTTTGTCTAATATTAAGTCTAAGTCTAAATTAATACATAACTTGTCTTATAATTACATGTAATAATGGTGTTGTAATCCTTTTATTTAAAATTTATTGGTTTTTGTCATTGTAGGGTGATAGTGATATAATTATTAAAACAATATATTTTAAAAAATTATCATTTACTAACCATCGCCATCATCTTTTTACAAGGACATTGACATAGACATTTGACAAAGATATTTTTTACAAAATCAATCAAAAGAAATAAATCTGATTAATTAAAATAATAACAAGAGATAATCATAATATTCCATTGCAGAACTTGGAATTCCTTTAATTTTTGCCAAATAGTTGACAAAGACAATGACAAAGCTTATGAATGACATACAGAGAAATTTGCATAAAAGTTATTTACTCAGTAAATGACAGGGAAAATGTTCTTATCTTTTAAATTGATACTTCAATCTTCAAATATTTGTTCATTTCATTTTAATTTGAAATTTTAGTAATCAGACCTGTCGTCGGTGTGGTATATTTTAACAAATAATTTTTAATAATTTGCATTAAATTTTATTTTAAAGTCAAATACTTACCCTTCAAACATTTAAATATAGTTATTGATTTAATTGTACCATATATTCAATTAAAATGCAATAGGCATGCAAAAGTTTGAACTGATTTGTATTTTTGTTATAATTTTCAACATCATTTTTTTCAACATGCCTTTAAATATATTTATTAAAAAATTCAAAATCTTGATTTACCTGAAACATTTCTAATTCATTGTTTTGTATAATGGATCGTGAATGTCTCCTGAAAATTTGATACCCATATCTATAAAATTAAAAAAGTTGTGAGGGAAAGAGTACAGAATTTTGAAATGTGGGTCACACGTTTTGGAATAAATTATATAGGTTATATAAGGGGCAAAAAAAATTGACAAAAAAAATCATAACTCCACTTCTATAAAAGATAGAAAGACAAAACAGGTGTTGTTGAAAAGGTCTTAGCAAGCCCTTTAAAATGATATATTATTTAAGCCTATTGGACTTCATTTAAATTTTCTGTCAAAGTACCTACGCCTCGTCACACATCGACACAAATATAGGTGCGTGATGTCATTTATTGACGGACCTTATACTTATAGCATTAACATATTTTTCAGGGGGGGGGTAATTTGGGTTCTGCCCCGGGCGGCACATACCCACGCTACACAGCTGCTTTCTTTGCGGGATAGACTATGAATATTCCTGATAAGTGGTGAAATCGCTTAAATAGCAGACACTTTCGCTTCATAGTTACTGCTAATCACAAGGTTTGTATGTAGGGATCGTTTGGAAGTTGACACAACTGTATATAAAGCGGAACCTAGTTTATTTCGACCCCTGTAATCTCACCAACCTATATAAGTAGATGTTTTTTGAAGGAACTGCCAAATTCTTTCTTTGTCTAAGCTTTTCTCATGGATAATGTCAATTCTTTTATGTTGCAGGACCCTAATAATTCGCCACTGAAGGTCCGTTATCTTTATCCCCATGACCAATCCCTGTTAAAAAAAACTTAACAATTTCGTAATAATTAGGGATATGTCTATTAACCACTACATTAAATGTTGTATAAAATTTTTCCAATTTTAATAAATAAATCAAATTTTGACTTCTTTTTGTCTTGAAAAGATGAATCGGGTATTTGTAAGACAGCTTTCATCCCTTGCTGAGCCTTTGCCTAAAGCTGGCCAGGGAAAATACTTGGTGCCCAACCATCCAATGGTACAAGAAATTGATGGAAAAACAAGCCCTTTTTTGCGTAAGTTTTCCAGTGAAAAATTAACTATTCAGTTAGAACCCATGATCTGTGGTCGGCAGATATTTAACCCACGAACTGTGGTATAGAATCATGCTGTAATGTGTAGGCTTTTTTGATCATTTGGGTGCCATCAGAAAAAGTGAAAAATGGCATGCAAATATTGTTATAAAACCTCAATAACTATATATTTTTAGAAAGGGGAATGGATGGAGATTATGTTAGCTCTTTTAACCACCCTCCCAAAAAATAAAATTATGTGACTTTGACTTTGGAATGCTTAAGGAAAAAAAAAGCTTACAAACTTTTTTTACTTTTAAGTACCCCTAACATATATTTTTTTTAAAGATTCCATTAAAATACTTATAAAATATGATAGATATTTCATTTATCTTTCAGAAAATGTATAGTTTTAAAAAGTTTTGAGTACAAAAATAAATAAATAAATCTTTGAAAAGGGAAAAAAGTCAACAATATTTATTCCTGGGGTGGGGGGGGGGAAAGGGTGACAAAATATACCAAAATAAATCATGCAAAATAAAAAAAACATTAACATATCAATATAAGTAAAAAGAAAACATGAGGTAATAAATATTGCCAATTGCCACATAAATGGATCTGGTTCGATGTCAAACTGTGATTCAATTCATGACTAGCGCTGGCACTAGTAATAGTGCAATAGACTAGCATCGGATTCACGAGAACTATAAAAAAGAATCGGAGCTAAGATTTTCATGTGGAATATTAAAATCATCACATTATCACTTAGATCTTCATATATCAGGCCTTCAAATATATTTCTACCTTTTTTTAAACCTTTATCCGAAGTTCCAGCTCCATTTTGGTTTCCAAATTGGCGTAAGAAAATAGTGTTTATAACACACCGATAAAAAATACTATTTTTAAAGTTTTTTACCTCGAGCTTGACCAGGAAGAAGATGTAATTAATAATAAAAGGAAGTGGCTCAGTTTACGATAAAATAGTGGATTGGAAGTTGCTATTTGACCGTGGTTTTTATCGGCCATCACAGTACGAAATGCCCCAATCGGCCGGTTTTTTTGACCGACCACAGTTCGTGGGTTAAGTTCTGTATTGTTGAAGCTGAGGGGACATGGTGGTCGAGCAGGCTAGTGTACAGAGAGTCACAGGTTCAAGTCTTGGTGAAGGCGGGGTTTTGTTCCTGGGGCTGAAGGTCATCCCTGAGTCCACCCAGCTCCAAAAGGGTACCTGACAACACTAGGGGAAGTAAAGGCGGCTGGGCATTGTGCTAGCCACACAATCCCCTTGTAGGCCGTGGCTATAGAAACTTGTGAATGCTGCTTCACTTGCCCCATAGGCCAGCATGGTCTAAAAAGGGAACTTGACTCTCTTTACTTTACTGTGGCAGCCTTTAAAAAATGCGGTCATGTAGCAACTTCCAATCCAATATTTTAAACAGAATCATAGCTACTTTCTATTATTAATAATTAAATCAACTTCTGGTTCAAGCTTAGGGTTTTTAACTGGACTGTCCGGTATTATCGTTATTTGTCCAGTTAAAAAATTGAAGCAATACCGGACATGCATATGTCCGGTATTTTCAATTTTCTTTAATTCAATACACTAGTAGGCTTTTTAAAGCAATCTTAAAATCTTTTGATTATATAATCGACCGTTTGACCTAATTACCCATCGAAATTTGCAATTTGGATTGTAATAAAAAACACACCAATTGTCTTTCATCATATAAATGAAGCACATAAAGAATTAAACGTTAATCCATTCTGGCATTACAATACAATTTTAAACGCCTCACAGACTGATGAACGTAATCGGATGTGCTTTGAATCTGTGAGAAGTGTGTTTTTTAATATACCGTATACCTGCACAGAATTTAATGAGGCAATTTCTAAGAACAAGAAATTATTGAAAGCAGCAGAGTCTTGTGATAAATATAAAGTCAATCAGCGTTTTATTATTTCAAAATGCTGATGATTATTGTGCAATGTAGTGACAGTATTGTACTTAGTCAAAGTCTTCAAAAAGACAAAAATAGAAAGTTCGAACTTAAATAATAGTTGGGAGATATTTAAAAGCCCCTAACATGAACAAAAATTTATTTTTTAGTGACATAATCTTGCTAATAGAGTCGCAGATTTGCAAAGCCTAATGGACCGCTTTGCCAAGGCCGCCAGGGACTTCAGCCTAACCATCAGCCTCAAAAAGACTAACGTGATGGCCCATGAAGCTGAGCCACCCAACATCACCATCAATGGTTGCCAACTTGAGGCCGTGGAACACTTTACATACCTTGGCTCCAATATCACCAACAACCTGTCCCTTGATTCCGACCTAGACATAAAGATCGGCAAGGCCTCCACAACTCTGGCCAGGTTCTCAAAAAGAGTCTGGAACAACAAAAAGCTGACCATCAGAATCAAAATTACTGTGTACCGTGCATGTGAGCTAAGCACCCTCCTTTATGCCAGTGAATCCTGGACCCTATACTCCAGACAAGAATGGAGATTGAGTGCTTTCCACATGCGCTGTCTCCGCGCATCCTGGGAATCGCCTGGCAGGACCATGTCACCAACAATGAGGTGCTACAACAGGCAAAAATACAAAGTATGATAACTGTTCTCTGCCAGCGTCGGCTTAGATTGTTGGGACATGTGCGCAGATTGAAGGATGGCAGAATCCCAAAGGACATCCTCTATTCTGAGCAAGCCAAAGGAAAGAGGACTACAGGCCGGCCTCACCTCCGTTACAAAGATGTCTGCAAGAGAGACCTCAAAGCTATCGGCATTAACATAAATAGTTGGGAGGAACTCGCTGTGGACAGGTACAGATGGAGACAGGCGTTGACTGCTGGGCTGGAAGCAGGAGAAAGAAACCTGCAACAGGTCGCAGACGTTAATCGCCTTAAGAGAAAAAGGAGAGCAAACCAGCCAACCACAAATACCTTTCAGTGTCAGAAGTGCAGCAAAGGCTGCCATTCGCGAGTGGGCTTGTACAGCCACAGCAGAGACTGCAAAGCCATGCGCGCAAATTCCACAGGAGCACAGAAAATTATTCCGTCGTCTTACGAGACATAAGGGCGCCAACAATCTTGCTATATTTTGATATTTGCAATACTGTAATTTTCTCCAGAAAACATGGCATAAGCAGACATATTACCAGAGAGAAGAAAAACTATATTATTATTTTATTATATTATTGCATTAATAATTATGCCATATTTTGAACATAAAATAAAGCAAGGATGTTTAATGATATTCCGATCTTATTCTATATTCAATATACGAATGTTGCAACGCATCATTTTTATATTGATTTGATCATATGAATATTAATGACATTTACAGACTACAGCACTTTTTGAATTCACACAGTTCACTAAACCTATTCATTGATCCCAAAACCGCACATTATTCATGTTGCTATTTTGGCTTTTTGTGCCATCGACAGTCGACACTAGTGTCCGGTATTTTTGAGACAGCTATCTGGCAACCCTAGTCAAGCTGTTTGTTAATAAGTACTTTTAATCGGAGTTATTTTTTAAATGTTCATTGACCCTGTTTTTCGTGGGTTTTTAAAGTTGAAATTAACATTCACAATAAAAGATCAAGAAATAAGGGAATTATTTTTGAAAGTTTTAAAGGAGAGGATTTAATGTATACATATTATATTTTAAATAAAATTATCTCAGTTCAAGTGAGTGTGATTGGATTTTTAGTATTTTTTAGTCCTAGTGGTATCAAGGTAGGCTGGTAGGACTTAGAACCTGGCTCAGGGCTTTGGGCAAGGTGGATTTTAGTCACAAAAGCTACAGATTATTGGTTAGAACTAATAAATTTATAGTTAGTCAACCCAAATCAGCCAAAACATTTGTGAATTGTGCACAGCCACAGACCTACACAAGTCCTGGTTGCAATCCCCACCCCTCTGCCGTAATAAATATTTTTGATCTAAAAATACTGAAATTGGTTTCAAAGGCTTGTTTTGTTTAGAAACCTAGGCAACCTATACATATTCTGAAAGATAAATGAATTGTCTACCACAATTTGTAAGTATCTTAATGGCATCTATAAAAAGTAAGGATGTTATGAGCACTTGAAAGGAAGACATTTTGTTGAATTTTTTTTTCGTGAGCACTCCAATGTTCAAGGACAATGAACAATATTTTTTTCTGGGTGGGTAAATAACATGTCTTTATAAAATCCATTTACCTTTATAAAAATATACACTTATAGGGGTCTTATAAATATTTCTATGTCATTTAATACTTTTCACTACAGCACGATTCTATGCCACAGTTCGTAGGTTAAACCAAAATAAATTAATTCCCCTATTATTATTATTATTACATAAAAAGCAGCATATATTTTGAATAAATAGAGTTTTATTTTCATGTTTTTTTGTTAAAAATTAATGGAAAGATTTTATTAGTCTGAATTGTAGTGTAATTTGTTTCATAGAAAATATCAACTTATGGCACACATTTATTTATGCATACATTAAAAAATTTTTTTTATGTTAAAGCTAAATTTTTAAATAGTCAAAAATATTTCTGAATACCAGTATGTAAAAAATAAAAACTCAAAGAATTAAACTATACTTTCTTTACATAATCTTGAATTTTCACCATGAACAATCCTAATTTGTAAAGGGAAGGCTTGGTGGTTTAAAGGTCTTTTTGTTTAAGAAAGGATATTTTTTAACTTAAATGTATGTTACTTTCAGAGAGATGATGGCCTGCTTGTATGGCAGAAATTACCTGCTGACAAACCAGTATATGCAACAATTGTGGGTCTTGTTACTACTGGTGTACTTTGGTCTGTCTATTGTCTAGCAAAGTTTGCATCCCCACCTAAGAACAAATGAGGATTTAAATGATAAAACATTGTTTGACACTGTTAGCGAATTGGAAATAAGAATGCAGTGATTTTAAGGAGTAAATATTTATATATACATATATAGAGAGAGTGAGATTGAACAGAAAAAGATATGCTTTTGAGGGAAGTGAATATTTTGAATAATAAATTTTAAAAAAAAATAGCACCATTCAGAGAGTTTTTGAAATTATTAGTGAGAGAATGTCTAAATGAAACATGTAATAAGGAAAATTTTATTGGCATGCTATTCAATTTTTATTTGAATTTCATTTTTTTTTAAAAAACTGGAATATTTTTGGTAAAGTTGATAAGTATTAAGTTTTAGTTATGATATGACTGTAACTGTATCTAATTTGAATGAATCGCTATGGCATGTTTGGTTTTAAATTTTACATTAAAAAAAATCCATACTTTTTTAAGTGTGACACTTCATCTTTTTCTGTGTGTCCTAAACTTAAATTAAATACACATACTCATACAAGGGATGACTTAAAGTGGGCACACTGTTGGGAGGGAGACATGGCTATCTTATAGTAATTTAACTTTAACGCCAGCAAAAACTATGACAATGACACAGATACTTATTAAAGATATTTCAGCACAAAAATATCTTTATAAAAAAACTTTAATAGTAATAGTAATAGACATTAGCCATAAATGATTTATTTATTAATATCATTATTCACTGATAGATATTCAAAGAAATAATACTAAGAGTAAGATACTTTAAAATTTTGCCTATTCAATTAGTCATTATTAGTTTATGAAATATTCTTCATTAAAGTTACAAACCTCATAAACCACAAATTGCACTTGGTTACTCTAATCCCTTATATAAATTATGTCTCTGACACCACTACTAGTTACTGTTTTAGTCTTGGTATCTCATGGGATTACATTTTAACAAATAATTCAGTATGCAATTTATAATTTATATATATTGTGTGTGTAAAACCAAAGCTGACTGTGACCGTGATAACAAATTAGTTATGTAAATATTATATATACAAATGTATCTCTAAAACTAAAATTACATAGTCTATACTATAATGAAGGTGATGTCAATCCCTTACAACTAGTGCAAGTTACATTCTGGTATTTAGAGGCTTGTAAACCTTATATATTTTAACCACAAGTTTTGATACTGGTTGCATATGGTGATGTCTAGAGACTGGTGAGACTAACTTGGTTACAATGATGAAACATTTAATAGATTACTTCCCTTGTTTAACGGACACTCAATTTAATATACATATATAAATATGGCCACACATTCCCCTGCTCGTTAGTGGTGGCTAAAAACTTGTGAACGCTACATCACTTGCCCCATAGTCCATCATGGACTGGAAAGGGGGTCATTTCACATATAAATATAAAAAAATAGTTTTCTGTGAAGTGCAGGGTTTTAAAGAACGTATGTGTGTACATGGGGAAATGGTTTGTTTAGGAGATCCATGGTAATAAGAATTCTAGTGATGTTAACGTGGGATTTTGCCATTAAACATTGGAGGATCACCGGTGTGGAACTTCTAGGGAATTCGTGGTGTTGCTTCTAAAATCTAAACCCTTGTTATGGCATCGATATTCTCCTGACTGCCACTAAATGATCTAATGTTGCCAACATAACACCCCCCCCCCAACCCCCGGAGTAACTGCTGCTGTTAGTTAAACTTTAAATTTTCACCTTACTAATTCGTGTTATTTTTTAATATAGATTTTATCATGATTAAAATTTAAAAGCATTATACAGATTATCTTATCAACAGAAATATGAATATAAACGTGAATCCGGGTGTTAATTTAACGTTCTTGAAGCAGTATTTACCATCATCCTTAGTCACATGCTTATCTTTAAAAAAATGAATAATTGTTAAACAATTAAAGTTTATAACTTTTTCAAACAATTTGTCACAAACACAAATAATCTTCAAATTCACCGTTTGGGGCACACTACTCAAAGACATTTAACAAAGTAACCCTGCACCGGTAAACTTATTTATTCAATTTTCTATGCCCCCTTCATCCCAATATTTGTATAATTTATATGGCCACCAGCGGCGTAGTGTATGTGCCGCCCGGTGCAGAAACCAAATTTGCCGCAAATAAAATAAATAAATAGTAAAACAAAATTAATTAGAAAAAATAATAAAAAACACTATATATTTTTATGTTAAAAAGAAAGGCTTCATCTCTTTAATGAAATTAAAGTTTTATGTTTTTCCTCATTGCTCAATCTTTCATGTATCAATGTTTTCAGCCATGGCATGCTCAATAGTCAAAATAGCAATAGATTAGACAATTTTGATGTATTCGTAATTGATCGTCATTAACTTTAAATTAAAATAATTTTAGAGAAGCCTTTTTAACACCTTGCATTACTTAAGACAGTATAAGCAATGTTCAAATTAATTATATTATATATTATTTTAGGCAGGGTAACTTCGAGCCAAACTATCTTTATAAACTTAAATAAACCACCTAGTCTTGAATTAATTAATTTTTATTTCTATTCATGGGATTAAAATATTCCTTGCCTGACAATCATGTGGGATATTTTGAATACTCTAATTTGAAGACAAAATTTCAAAGTCCAATAGATAAGCTGGTGTACGAAAATCATGTCTGTTTTCAAAATACTATATAACTGCCAAAGCCTAACACGAATTTATACACTAATCTCATCTTATGCAGAAACCAAATTTCTCCTTAGGGGCCGTCCATAAAGTACTTCACGCTATTTTTGAACATTTTAACTCCCCCCCTCCCCCCTGTCACAAATCTAGGAACAAAGTACGTCAATCTTTCGAACAAAAATGTCGTTTTTTATTAACAAAATAATTAAAATTTAATATAAAATAGCGTGACGTTACACATGGCTGGACCCCCCCCCTTCACCTTGTCACAAACTGTCACACTTTCTTACACCCCCTCCCCCCTCTGGAGCTTGACGTACTTTATGGACGGCCCCTTATCTGTTATTCTACATAGCATGAATACATATATACTTATTTGCTTCGATCACCAAAAATTTGCTCTCTTGTTCTCTGATTGGAAGGTGCGATTAAAATGATGAGGTCTCCACATAAAAATGTATCAAATGTCAAAGCATCCCTTAAGTATTCCATTCCATCAGTTTCTCTGTGAGTAGCCACTGCTAATATTTTTTGTTGTTGAGCACTATACGTTTGTAAATAAATTTGGGGCATCTAAAAAGAAAAGCAAAACACCACTCTGTATGAGTTTTAATGTGTGAAAGTGAACGTAACAACTTAGTAACTTAAACATAAAAGATAATATATTAATTACATTACAATATTTGTATAAAAAAGACAACACAGTATTTGTGACCATATTTTTCATATACTATTTTACTATATTAATAGTTTAAATAAGAAGAGCGTCGTATTTTTATACCGCTATTACTGCACTACATTAGTTCCGTGGACTGGCATGCAGCAGACGCCAAAAATGAGCGGCGGAAAGTCTGGTCGAATCTACTCACCGCAAGCTGCTAGCAGCGAGAGGAGTAGAGCAGTGCATCCAAATCCAACAAATATATCTGAAGAATTGTTAAGTTCCCGCTTCGTAGAGTGAAGTATTTAACTTTGTTTTTTTTAAAAATTGCAATAACTTTAGGTCTACAGAAATGTGTTCAAAAGTTCATTAGAAATAAGGAAATATAGCCTAAACATGTCGTGTAAATTACTAAATTATTGTAAATTGTATTTATGAAATGTATTGTGACATAGTTTTTATATAGACGTTCCGGTAATAGTACATAACATAGAATCTAGATAGTATTTTAGTATTTTAATTAATTTTTAATTTTTTGTTGTTGATTGGTCGTGAATTAATGATTTCGAGTGTTTACTGTGGGAGTCAACTGTTCTGAGGAGAGTTCAAATTGGCTCTAATCATATCTCATTGATTTCATGACATCACAAGGAAGCCTCCTTCTAAGCCAGGCAATACTGGGTTCTATTACCGGCTTTACCGCTAATATTAGTTTTGAGAGGTCACGGAGAACTGACCTATTTTTAGATTTTGCGCAGGCCCAAGAGTTCGAGCAGACACAATGATGAATTATTGTTCCTAGTCTGCTTGCAAATGATTATAATTGTGTATTTTTTTTAAAAAATCACGTTTTTATTAAACAACCGTTTTAGATTAGACTCGATGCAGCTGAACACATTTCTGCAACAATAAAATTTTAAAAAAATGAGATAAAAATAGAATAGAATCTGGGAGGGAGACTTTGTATACGCAGTTTGTCATCAATTTATTTACTGTCCAGTTTTAACGGAGGTTGTTTTGGGTCGTGATTAGTCAGCGTGCCTCGTAAACTTAAGGGACAAACGATCACTGATATTTGATTGTGTTTTTCAATCAAAAACTACTGAAACACTTTTGAGACGTGGATTTGGGATTGACGTGGAACTGCATGGCTAATAACTAATACACTTTCATAAGACGAGACTACTGCAAAATTGTCTGAGTCAAGTTAAGACTTCGAAACTATAACGGCAGTTTGCAGCAAGGATACTCTAAACTAGGATGGAACAAATGTAAAGGTAATTTAAATACGCACCCCCCTCATTCTCTCTCTCTCTCTCTCTTCCTCTCAGTCGTTAGAAAAAAAATCTGTACATCCCCTCCCTCTGTCCCCCACCACAAACACACACACATTTGTTTATTTATATAAAAACCTTATATATCTATCAGTCCTTCTAGCAACTCACACCCCTTACCCCCCCCCTTCATCCTCCCCCCCACTTTTCTCTCTTACTTTCTACGTCTTTCACTTTCATACACATGTCTCTGCTTCCGTACACCAACCCCATCTACATCGTTATACGAGTTCAAAGTTCTCTGAGATCACATTACCCCGTGGTAGTCTATTGTTAACTCCGTTGTCATGGCGCGTGTCCGTTACAATAAACCAAGTTATTTTTAGCCGGTACAGGTATGAAGTGTACCATTGGGGACGCGGTGGTCGAGTGGCAGCGCACTGGACTGTCGTACCGATGGTCACGGGTTCGAATCCGTGTGAAGGCAAGGGTTTGTTCCCGGGGCCTAGGGCGTCCCTGAGTCACCCCGCTCCTAATGGGTACCTAACACTACATGTAGTTAGGCGGCTGGGTAATGCGTGGAACCCACAAAGCCGTGGCTTGTGAATGCTGCATCACTTGCCAACAGATCATCTGTCATGGTCTGTGGACGCAACTATCTTCTGCATAGAAGGAGCGTCTGTATAGATAAGATAAGAAGATTACCAAGCATTCACGACTTCACGTACCCGTGATGAGGTATGAAGTGTACCATTACCAAGCATTCACGACTTCACGTACCCGTGATGAGGTATGAAGTGTACCATTACCAAGCATTCACGACTTCACGTACCCGTGATGAGGTATGAAGTGTACCATTACCAAGCATTCACGACTTCACGTACCCGTGATGAGGTATGAAGTGTACCATTACCAAGCATTCACGACTTCACGTACCCGTGATGAGGTATGAAGTGTACCATTACCAAGCATTCACGACTTCACGTACCCGTGATGAGGTATGAAGTGTACCATTACCAAGCATTCACGACTTCACGTACCCGTGATGAGGTATGAAGTGTACCATTACCAAGCATTCACGACTTCACGTACCCGTGATGAGGTATGAAGTGTAGCATTACCAAGCATTCACGACTTCACGTACCCGTGATGAGGTATGAAGTGTACCATTACCAAGCATTCACGACTTCACGTACCCGTGATGAGGTATGAAGTGTACCATTACCAAGCATTCACGACTTCACGTACCCGTGATGAGGTATGAAGTGTACCATTACCAAGCATTCACGACTTCACGTACCCGTGATGAGGTATGAAGTGTACCATTACCAAGCATTCACGACTTCACGTACCCGTGATGAGGTATGAAGTGTACCATTACCAAGCATTCACGACTTCACGTACCCGTGATGAGGTATGAAGTGTACCATTACCAAGCATTCACGACTTCACGTACCCGTGATGAGGTATGAAGTGTACCATTACCAAGCATTCACGACTTCACGTACCCGTGATGAGGTATGAAGTGTACCATTACCAAGCATTCACGACTTCACGTACCCGTGATGAGGTATGAAGTGTACCATTACCAAGCATTCACGACTTCACGTACCCGTGATGAGGTATGAAGTGTACCATCACCAAGCATTCACGACTTCACGTACCCGTGATGAGGTATGAAGTGTACCATCACCAAGCATTCACGACTTCACGTACCCGTGATGAGGTATGAAGTGTACCATTACCAAGCATTCACGACTTCACGTACCCGTGATGTTTGGAGCTAAAATGGGGGCAAGTTTCACAGACGTATGGGCGCAACGCGATTCGGCCAGCCAAGAAAACTTGTCGATGGTCAATATCTGGGGTAGTATCTGGTGGTATTTACACTCCTGAATAACGAGGGAAGTTCGAGGTTATAGAGGTCTGTGAAATACGTACCATGCATGTCGGAATCAGTAGTGGGGGATTGGGTGTAGGCGGAAGGAGCGATCCATTACAACGAGTGTCACTTTTTCCGCATCACACAGAAGGCCGCGATCTTCGGCGAATGAACCGTTTTTTTTTCTAGAAAAGGGGCAGGAAATTATATTTTGCATGCCTCCAGGTGGCAATTACCTTTGGATGGAATGTGTTCAAACAATATAAGCACTTATTAGAGCTGACTTCAAATACTGAGAGAAATGTGTCTTTTTGACAAACTACAACATAGGCTGTGACAGTTTATTTCAACATGAAATCTCTTGACTTGCAATATCCACAGTTTGGGAAATAAGAAGCGGATGCTGTATAAAGAAACACGAAGATACACTGTTGAGCCAGGCTGTAGGAGGGCTTGTAAAAATAAATAATTGATTTAGCAAACTCTTCAAGCTATTCAAACAGAAGCCCCTGTGGAATATCAATTCCGAAGAATGTTTTCCACTACACACATAACGTCAACGTTAATGCATTTTCGTAGCTGTTGCTCAACGCCACGTCACCGCACACTGGACTCTCAACTACCCGTCCTTCCATGGAACGCCAGTTCTGTTATTCCGTGTCGTGCAATCAGGGCATTTTTATAAACAATTGAGATGTGTATATAAATATAAATTCGTTGTTCTGCTTGTAAGGTTATTACCTTCGTGGTTTATGCAAGATTTAGTTTCGCGTCCACCCCTGCATTAGGCTCAACTCCCTCCACCCCCACCTCATAGATGATAGTGTCTATAATGAAGCCCTGCGTACTAAACTCCATCCACCCCCACCACATAGATGATAGTGTATATAATGAAGCCCTGCGTACACAACTCCCTCCACCCCCACCACATAGATGATAGTGTCTATAATGAAGCCCCGTGTACTCAACTCCCTCCACCCCCACCACATAGATGATAGTGTCTATAACGAAGCCCTGCGTACTCAACTCCCTCCACCCCCACCACATAGATGATAGTGTCTATAATGAAGCCCTGCGTACTCAACTCCCTCCACCCCCACCACATATATGATAGTGTCTATAATGAAGCCCCGCGTACTCAACTCCCTCCACCCCCACCACATAGATGATAGTGTCTATAATGAAACTCAACTCCCTCCACCCCCACCACATAGATGATAGTGTCTGTAATGAAAATCAACTCCCTCCACCCCCACCACATATATGATAGTGTCTGTAATGAAACTCAACTCCCTCCACCCCCACCACATAGATGATAGTGTCTATAATGAAACTCAACTCCCTCCACCCCCACCACATAGATGATAGTGTCTATAATGAAACTCAACTCCCTCCACCCCCACCACATAGATGATAGTGTCTATAATGAAACTCAACTCCCTCCACCCCCACCACATAGATGATAGTGTCTATAATGAAACTCAACTCCCTCCACCCCCACCACATAGATGATAGTGTCTGTAATGAAAATCAACTCCCTCCACCCCCACCACATATATGATAGTGTCTGTAATGAAACTCAACTCCCTCCACCCCCACCACATAGATGATAGTGTCTATAATGAAACTCAACTCCCTCCACCCCCACCACATAGATGATAGTGTCTATAATGAAACTCAACTCCCTCCACCCCCACCACATAGATGATAGTGTCTATAATGAAATTCAACTCCCTCCACCCCCACCACATAGATGATAGTGTCTATAATGAAACTCAACTCCCTCCACCCCCACCACATAGATGATAGTGTCTATAATGAAACTCAACTCCCTCCACCCCCACCACATAGATGATAGTGTCTATAATGAAACTCAACTCCCTCCACCCCACCACATAGATGATAGTGTCTATAATGAAACTCAACTCCCTCCACCCCACCACATAGATGATAGTGTCTATAATGAAACTCAACTCCCTCCACCCCCGCCACATAGATGATAGTGTCTATAATGAAGCTCCGCGTACTCAACTCCCTCCACCCCCGCCACATAGATGATAGTGTCTATAATGAAACTCAACTCCCTCCACCCCCACCACATAGATGATAGTGTCTATAATGAAATTCAACTCCCTCCACCCCCACCACATATATGATAGTGTCTGTAATGAAACTCAACTCCCTCCACCCCCACCACATAGATGATATTGTCTATAATGAAACTCAACTCCCTCCACCCCCACCACATAGATGATAGTGTCTATAATGAAACTCAACTCCCTCCACCCCCACCACATAGATGATAGTGTCTATAATGAAGCCCTGCGTACTCAACTCGCTACACCCCCACCACATAGATGATAGTGTCTATAATGAAACTCAACTCCCTCCACCCCCACCACATAGATGATAGTGTCTATAATGAAACTCAACTCCCTCCACCCCCACCACATAGATGATAGTGTCTATAATGAAACTCAACTCCCTCCACCCCACCACATAGATGATAGTGTCTATAATGAAACTCAACTCCCTCCACCCCCACCACATAGATGATAGTGTCTATAATGAAACTGAAATCCCTCCACCCCCACCACATAGATGATAGCGTCTATAATGAAACTCAACTCCCTCCACCCCCACCACATAGATGATAGTGTCTATAATGAAACTCAACTCCCTCCACCCCCACCACATAGATTATAGTGTCTATAATGAAACTCAACTCCCTCCACCCCCCACCACATAGATGATAGTGTCTATAATGAAACTCAACTCCCTCCACCCCCACCACATAGATGATAGTGTCTATAATGAAACTCAACTCCCTCCACCCCCACCACATATATGATAGTGTCTGTAATGAAACTCAACTCCCTCCACCCCCACCACATAGATGATAGTGTCTATAATGAAACTCAACTCCCTCCACCCCCACCACATATATGATAGTGTCTGTAATGAAACTCCACTCCCTCCACCCCCACCACATAGATGATAGTGTCTATAATGAAACTCAACTCCCTCCACCCCCACCACATAGATGATAGTGTCTATAATGAAACTCAACTCCCTCCACCCCCACCACATAGATGATAGTGTCTATAATGAAACTCAACTCCCTCCACCCCCACCACATAGATGATAGCGTCTGTAATGAAACTCAACTCCCTCCACCCCCACCACATAGATGATAGTGTCTACAATGAAGCCCCGCGTACTCAACTCCCTCCACCCCCACCACATAGATGATAGTGTCTATAATGAAACTCAACTCCCTCCACCCCCACCACATAGATGATAGTGTCTATAATGAAACTCAACTCCCTCCACCCCCACCACATAGATGATAGCGTCTGTAATGAAACTCAACTCCCTCCACCCCCACCACATAGATGATAGTGTCTATAATGAAGCCCCGCGTACTCAACTCCCTCCACCCCCACCACATAGATGATAGTGTCTATAATGAAGCCCCGCGTACTCAACTCCCATTATCTCATGCTAGTGAGGCCTGGTCCATCTTGGCATAATGAATTTTCATAATGAATTTGTAAACTTTATTAAATGTTTATATTATAGAGATCAATGCTCAAATAAATATTAAGAAAAACCGTGCTGCCTATGAAACGTTGACATCTAAAGTGTTTTGAATGCGTAACAAGTTTTAAAGTCAATGGGGCAACTTTTTTCCCCTGCTCGTATCGAATGCTCGCATGACAAATGGTAGTCGATAGCAATAAAAAAAAATAGTGATGGTGAGACGAGGTGCTTAATTGGTCACTTTGAGACGATCTGATGGTGTGCAAATTACCACCCAGAAACATCCCAAAGCCATGGCACTAGGCTGGAACCGCGGAATAGTCAATGAAAGAAAAATGATGTTTATTGATTAGGTTGGGGATGCCAGAGGGGGTTAGAGATAAAATGTCATACATTTGTGAGTGGGTGTGTGTGGGTGGGTGGGTGTGTGTGGGGGGGGTGTGGGTGGGGGGTATTATATGCAGTCGATTCAAAAGGAAAGTTTAATTAAACAGAGAAAATATAAAATGTGTAGTTAGTCACGGACATAATCTTAAAAAGCTGGCCATGAAATATACCGTACCGTATAAATCTTAATTCAGATTTAATGAATGATTTCATTCCATATACAATTATTTTCACTTGAAATTTTATTTATTAAAAAAATAAATAATTAAATTTGCCATTATTAGTACACAAAATATAAACAATAATTTTGTTAACATAATGTGAGTGATATGGACACGAGGAGTAGCAAAACTCGTTATTCATACGATACAATTTTAAGGGCTTTCATTTAATGGATTAAAGTTAAAGCGGATATTAGACTGCACGTAATAATGGCCGCCACTATTGGGCGGACATATCTGGCGATATCCCTGCTCTAAAGCATTTTGACTTCACTTCCTGCTGCAGGCGAAAGAGCTTGAATCACTGTAGTGACGTTAACTATCCAGAAACGCTCATAACCGAACTGCTAATTTAATGACCGTAACTGGGGCTTTAAAAAATATAAACAAATAAATACACCCCCCTCCCTTTTCCAAGACTGTTTACCGTGGTGCCGTTGTGGTGATAAGCAGGCGTGTTACCGGAGCTCGTGTTTACATCATATCAGGGTCTCACCGGGGTCTGGACGTTGGAAGCTGTCGTCTTATCTCTCGCCCTGCGTGTGTAGTTATTATATACGATATGATAAAAATGGTCTGTAATGCTCGAGCCTGATATGAGTCTCAAGAAGGTTATAGTCGATAAAGGGGGGGGGGTATCTCAAAAGGTTACAAATGGCTGTTTGACCTTTAAAAAACAATTAGAGGTGTTGTAATCAACGCAGTGGTTAAATTTGATAGTAATAGACCTTGGGTGGTCAGACCTGTAGTCTGTAGTAAAGGTTGGTCCACGCCTCTTAAATGCTCGTTTGATCAAACATCACACGAACGCACTATAAAATACGCGAAAATTGGCGTATTTTATAGTGCGTTCGTGTGATGTTTGATCAAATGCTCGCGAGCATTTGAGAGGTGTGGACCAACCTTAACTGAGAGCCATTTTTAAATTAAAAAAAAATGTTAAGAGACGCATTGAAGCACTATGGGTCATTAAACCTGGCAATGGAGTTTTCCAGTAATCCTTTTAACATTACTTTCATAAATTGTACGCGGGCAACAATGTGAATACAAAAGAGCCGCATGCGGCTCGCTGCGGTTTGGCCACCGTTGAAATATACTTTTCTACTGATCCGTTTGTTATAGTCAAAATAGTAATAATAATACTACTAATAAAATACTAATTCATGCACGTTTTTTCTCCGACTGATGGTAACATACAAGATGTTGCTTGATAGAAAGAGCATCGCTTGACATGTAGAACGTGGCTTGATAGGTACGACATTGCTTGATAGGTAGAACATCGCTTGATAGGTAGAACATCGCTTGATAGGTACGACATTGCTTGATAGGTAGAACATCGCTTGATAGGTAGAACATCGCTTGATAGGTACGACATTGCTTGATAGTTAGAACATCGCTTGATAGGTAGAGAAATTGAATCTTTAATGTAAAAAAAATATCAATAAGTTCTCGTTGTGCGAGGTTATCAAGGGTTTGATGACCATAATGAGAGAGAGAGAGAGAGAGAGAGAGAGAGAGAGAGAGAGAGAGGGGGGTGGGGGTTGGGGGAGAGTTTGAAGGAAAAAATGAGCTAGGCAGCTAGGTAAGGTTCTCATTCTTTCAGAAACGCTACTGTGAAAAAAAGCATTTGGTCTATGTGGGTGTGATTTGAACAGACAGACCTTTAACTTCTGATAATCATAGTATAACATATATATGATACTATTTTATGTAATCACAAATAGATATCTACATGTTGTTTTGTGATGGGTTCAGAAGACACATTCCTACTTCAATCCCCCACCCCCCCCCGCCCCACCCTTCTTGGAGGCTATAATTGCGGCTGAGATTTTGATTACATTTAGTCGTCTCTTATATCTCCATATTATCTCTGAGATCTCCGATGTCAGTTGAGATGATGAATTGCTACTACTGGCTGAGACGGTCTGAGTGCATCCTCACTAGAGACGGGCGTCAGCCATCGAGCTTAGACGAGTTAAACTAATGATCAATAATTCTCGGTGGGCGAGTTTTAAAAGAATTTTCGTTAGAGAAGGTTTAAAAAAAATAATAAAAAAAACAACTTTTGAATTAAAGAAAAAAACAACAAAACAATCAAATAATTGATAAGAAAACGATCTGCTAGAAATATGAAACGCAGTGAGCTGACGTCACTCGGAGTTAGCTTACCTCATGTCATTTATCATAGAATGAGTATTTAAAGAGGTCACAACTTTCTTCTTTAAATTAGATCTAGTAGTTATTGTTCATAGTTTAATTATTGCTACAAATTCAACATTAATGCAGAGAGTCTGTAATACTCTACAGTTCTACAGTGTACAAGCAATGTCCCCTCCGAGGTTCGTTGGTCCGTGTGCAAATTAAAAAAATAAAAGTGTGCAATGTAGCACATCATCCATTGTTTTTCCAATATTTTACAAAATTTACTGCGCGATAATTCAAAACTGCTGCGTGGCTTGAGTCAGATAACTGCGCAGCCGCGCAGCTTAAAGGGAACATTTTTTACAAGGTCAGTTTCATTTATTTTTCTAAGCGTCTCATGTTAGATTCACAAATTTCAAACTCTAATAAATCTTAGTTCACTTTTGATACATGTACTTTTACCCAATAACTATAATGCCTCACGCACATGGGTTCCTCTAATTACCCACAGAGCCCATCAACTTAGCACCCTTATTTAGCCCCACACATTTATCCCTAATTGTTTAGCACAAATGGTTCCTCCATATATCTCACACTTCAAAAAATCGAATTTTCGCCACTCTCTCCGATTCTTAAAGTGTACATTTGAAATCACACAGTGTACATAAAGTAAGCTTTAGCACGACCCCCCCCCCTCGGGGTTGCTCACATTTTTATAAAGGGTTAGCTGCAACCGTTAGCTGCTGATTCTTCCCTGTTGGGTTGTGAAGCATAACATGCATTTCATACTTTTATTCCCTTTTTTAATTAAATATAGCGCTATGTGGAGCTTACTTGCCATAGTAACTTCTATTCGCTGTATATTAGTAGATGAATTTTGATGACATACAAACGCGTTTTGTTGTAAGAAACCCATATTATTTAAGAATTTTTATGTGTTCAAAATTGGAGCCCGTTGCTGATGCTGGTGGAGACTGTGGCCCGGAGCACACTTCGGGTGCTACCCTTACGGTTGCTGCCTTTGCGGGCTCCT
The DNA here is from genome assembly GCA_944989445.1 of Ampullaceana balthica. Classification (NCBI taxonomy): domain Eukaryota; kingdom Metazoa; phylum Mollusca; class Gastropoda; family Lymnaeidae; genus Ampullaceana; species Ampullaceana balthica. The sequence continues at coordinate 314,430 of CALYLW010000024.1, forward strand.
ACTCTTTTGGGTTCTATAACTAAATACCACTCATAGGCATGCGGTCCTATCCAAAGGTCATACTCAAAAACGAAAAATAACTTTTGCCTAGTTTCTCTAAATATTATTTCAATTAATTGCAAGTTTTAAATAATTATGCGTTCATGTGACAGTAAATGATTGCTTCAAATTAAAATTAAAATTCATTTACTATAATTAAAAACTAGTTATTATTAATGATTGGAAAAAAATAATTAAATAATTAGTTTTCAAAATATCAATATATTTATGCGCGTATTTACCCTTATAAGTCATTCTTAGATCCATTTAAAATTCTTTCTTTAAAAAATATTTTTAAAACTTATATTGTTACCCGTTTAAAATTGTTTGTACTAGGTATTTCGAAGCTTTTCTGTTAGTATTTAATACATGATGCCTGGCAAAAAACTTACATTTGTACATATCATGGAAAAGTTAAAGATTGCCTAAGTAAAATACGTCACACATTATTCGTGACTAAAAATTGCTGTAATGTAATAATTACATTTCCGAGTACTGTCTGAGCGATATTTAGCGAATTCTTTTCTTAACATCTGGTGAAAATAGACACCAACACTGTGCTATTAATGTCTTTGTTTTTTAAATTTTACGTTGCGTATAATTTTAAAAAGCATTTCAGATATTAAATATTAATATGCTAATTATTGCCTGTCGGAATAATTTTTGGTGATTCAATTAACATTTTTTGAAAAAAAAAGTATTAGGTTCTTTTTGGAAACCTAAATCAACCTTGACCCTTAGCGGAGGACTTGAACTTTTATGTCACACCGCAGGGTAAAAAAACTAATTTCTCTCAATTTTCACTCTTGATGGCTAACCTCTGGCTCACTCATTTTTATTTTGTGCTTCCCTCCTGTTGTTTGGCCGAATATTTCTAATTAACTTTCTCAAGATAAAAACTAAATGCGTTTTTATAGGATTTTAGCCAAGAGCTTCAATATCTGATAATAAAGAGTAGGGAGTCAAAGAAAGATAAACATTCATTGCATCTTTTTGTCCAGTTGAAAAAGACGCCAGGGGCAGGTAACCCTAGCCCAACTTTGTACGCCAGTATACATATTGCATTACATTTAGAATTTAGACGAAGTGTTTTTCTTTAAAAAGTGAATGAAAAATAAAAAAAATCTTAAAATCAGTTTAGATTAAATGTTAAAGTGTTAGAAGACTGAAGTTGAGTTTTAGAAAAGATAGACATAGACAATTCTCCGAGTCTTAAATAGAGACACGTCAGTCTAATTAAATATGAAACAAGACCATATATAATTTTGGCTATTATCTAATTAACTACGAGAGTTGGTCAGTCTCACATATAACACAAGACAATAATATAGTCAAACTAAAAAGACCCGGGAACTTTCACACATATAAAAGGCAGTAATATAATCCAACTAACAAGCCCCAACCAGTCTCACGTATAACACAAGACAGTAATGTTGTCCAACTAACTACAAGACTCGGCCAGTCTCACATACAACACAAGACAGTAAAACAGTCCAACTAACAAGTCTGTCATGCCGTTGACGGAATGCTAAAAATCAAACCCCGCCAACATCAAAAGTGTATTGAACGCCCACCGACATTGTTGATGAAAAACACATGAGGCCGGACCTATTGATTAATAAGCTGGAGAAAACAAATCTATGAAATCAGCTGGCACGTCCTTTTTCTTTATGTTCCAGAAACATCTCTCAGTTACTAATAGTGTTATAATAAAATTAATGACACCTTATTTTCACAACTACTCTATCCCCTCTCCCACTCCCCCAATTTAACAGGACAAAATTTTGTGTTATTTTCCCCACTTGATTTTGATAATCAGACATTGTGTATGAATCTCCCTCAATTTGTTTATCTGCGTTAAAAAAAGACAGTTCATACTAATGCTATAACATGACTGGAAACACAAATACTAAACAAAAGAGCCTTTGATGCGACATTTTCTATTTAACAAACTTACTCCACAAGCATGCATTCGAATAGCGCACTTAAATTAAAAGAAAAAGTCAAATGTGCCTAGAACTAGAAGCTGGAGAATTTATTATTTTGCGCGCCTATTGAACGCAGCCTTACAGCCATGCACACTGAGAGAATTATTTAGAGTTATCCCCGCTGCTGATGGCTGAGTTCAATAATTGTTCTCACTCTATTTTGTGCTCGGTTGATCTGTCTGCACCATGGAGGATTTTATGGTACTTTTTATTATTTGCAAGATTCCCCGCGTCATGTTTTCATTTCTGATAATTTATTTTGAATTTAAAAAAAAATTAAAAAAAAACCATACACAGTCACAGTAATAAGTTGTGTGGGCGTTAGATGAGGTGTTAATTAATTAATAATTTTAGGAATTAACCCAAACGCTCGATGACAAGCCGAGGGGCAGTTAAGGTCGCCACGACTCCTGAGAAAATACAGATAAGAGAGGTTTCCCAAAATACACCAACGGAAAATCTGCACCGGCACAGAGCAGTCCGTCAGCAAATTTAACAATGGGAGATCCTGTTACGAGATGGAATATGGCGTTTAAGAGAACTTGACCCTCACATGGATTTCAGATTTGAGGTCAGTTGAAAAAAAAGAAAGAAAAGTTAATTATAATTGATTTCCGATGCCAGAATTAATGGAAGACAAATTATGTATCATCAGTGGCATTGCTGCGGTTAGCTCCTTCAATGATGTCCCATGCCCATGCAGCTATTCCTGATCTAGTGACATGCACCTTGCTCTGATGACACATATCTCTGATGACATACAGCTCTGGTGGCACATTGCTCTGATGGCACTATTCTGTGGCTGCTCACTGTTCTAATGACACCTTTCTATGGTGGCACACTGCTCTGATGGCACTATTCTCTGGCGGCTCACTGTTCTAATGACACCTTTCTATGGTGGCACACTGCTCTGATGGCACCATCTCTATGATGGCACACAGCTCTGATGGCACTATTCTGTGGCTGCTCACTGTTCTAATGAAACCTTTCTATGGTGGCACACTGCTCTGATGGCACCATTCTCTGGCGGCTCACTGTTCTAATGACACCTTTCTATGGTGGCAAACTGCTCTGATGGCACCATCTCTATGATGGCACACTGTTCTAATGGCACCGTTCTCTGGTGGCACACTGCTCTGATGGCACCTTTATGTGGTAGCACACTGCTCTAATGTCCCATTTCTCTGGTGGCACACTGCTCTACTGACACCTTTCTGTGGTAGCACACTGTTCTAATGGCACCCTTCTCTGGTGGCACACTGCTCTGATGGCACCTTTCTATAAAGCACACCGCTGTTTTGGCTCTCCGTTCTGGGGCACCCGCCTATGTATATAAAGTTGATCGATTATGAAAACTATCACGAGCGATCGCTGTTAAATCCTATTCGTTGTCACCCCACGCGTTGCTGGCACCCGGTGTGGGCCACATACCCCACCGCCATCTCAGTGGTGCGCCCGTGTGTGTTTGAGGGCATTTCAAAATTCTTGGGAGGAGGGGAGGCAGGTAAGAGCACTTACATAACTCCAATTTTTGTTACCCGTGATTGGCTGAAGTAGCCCGAGAGACTTACACGCAGCTCGTGAAAAAGCACTTAAAGTATTTCAGTTTTACTTCTAGAAATGTAAAGCAGAAATTGTTGCTATTTTAAAAAGAAAAACTATTACAACCGGACAGAGTGTAGGGAAACCTTAAATAATTTTGTTTAAAAGCTACCACTAAAACCTTTTTTTTTGGTTATCAAATCGCGTCCAAATATATTGGTGAAATTATGGCTTTACAAGGGTCGAAGTCCTTAGAGTAAAGCTCTTGTTGATTTACTTCACCTCTCGACATATGACCGTTTAGAGACATAAAACCACAGCCTCGGCCTCACACTGATAATCAGAAATTCCACACAAAACAGTTGAGTCAAATCCCTTTACATGCTGTACAACTCAAGGGTTTAACGGAGGCTAGTGTTGTTGCCACGCACAGGATATTAAGGGATGAACTTTGTTAGATATAACATTAGAGGTGGTTGCCATGGGGATAACATTTAGTATTCCTACGACTGCGAAAGTTCCTCAACTGGTGCTCGGATAATGAAAACATCGTCTCTTTCTTTTTTTAATTTATCGATTGTGGAGGATGGGTGACTTGAGGAGCATTAAACGACAGTTGGAATGGTTATCTATAAGTAATGATGGATGTTGCAATAGTTTAATCGAAAACACAAACTATGTCGTCCCTACAACAACTTCATCTCCTCAATTCTATAATGTCCCTACAACTTCATCCCCTCAATTCTATAATGTCCCTACAACAACTTCATCTCCTCAATTCCATAATGTCCCTACAACTTCATCCCCTCAATTCTATAATGTCCCTACAAATTCATCCCCTCAATTCTATAATGTCCCTACAAATTCATCCCCTCAATTCTATAAAGTCCCTACAACTTCATCCCCTCAATTCTATAATGTCCCTACAAATTCATCCCCTCAATTCTATAAAGTCCCTACAAATTCATCCCCTCAATTCTATTATGTCCCTACAAATTCATCCCCTCAATTCTATAAAGTCCCTACAACTTCACCCCCTCAATTCTATAATGTCCCTACAAATTCATCCCCTCAATTCTATAAAGTCCCTACAACTTCACCCCCTCAATTCTATAATGTCCCTACAAATTCATCCCCTCAATTCTATAAAGTCCCTACAACTTCACCCCCTCAATTCTATAATCTCCCTGCAACTTCATCCACTCAATTCTATAATGTCCCTACAAATTCATCCCCTCAATTCTATAAAGTCCCTACAACTTCATCCCCTCAATTCTATAATGTCCCTGCAACTTCATCCCCTCAATTCTATAAAGTCCCTACAACTTCATCCCCTCAATTCTATAATGTCCCTACAACTTCATCACCTCAATTCTATAATGTCCCTTCAACTTCATCGCCTCAATTCTATAAAGTCCCTACCACAGCATCCCCTCAATTCTATAATGTCCCTACCACACCATCCCCCCAATTCTATAATGTCCCTACCACACCATCCCCTCAATTCTATAATGTCCCTACCACACCATCCCCTCAATTCTATAATGTCCCTACCACACCATCTCCTCAATTCTATAATGTCCCTACCACACCATCCCCTCATTTCTACAATGTCCCTACCACACCATCCCCTCAATTCTATAATGTCCCTAACACACCATCCCCTCAATTCTATAATGTCCCTACCACACCATCTCCTGAATTCTATGATGTCCTACATCCCCAATCTCCCTAAAACTTCAATGGCGACTAGTTGACTGAATTTCTGCTGACGCCGGCGGAAATGAATAGAATCACTAGTAAATGCGTGGTCCACTCTTTATCTCATGTGTCGTGCCGTAGCTTCGTAGACTTTACTGCTGAGGTTAAATGCGTCCGAAATAGAATTTTTAGTTCTCGTGACCAGGGTCGAGGGAAGCAGGGAGTTCGATTTGGTTTCCTTCAGAGAGTGCCAAATTATCATATTTCATGCAATATGCGAGTTATGTTGTAAGTATTTTGG